>JAOPJL010000146.1:2025508-2045753 GCA_027123545.1 Trisopterus esmarkii | reverse complement strand
GAGAGAGAAAGAGAGACAGAGTAGAGCTTGACAGACCACAGATGTTTACAACATAACTGCTTTTGATCCTCAGGCCCTGGAGATGATCTCCAGTGTTGTGATGGAGGTTTATACCTGCATTAGTCACAGTCCATGCAGAGCACACACATGGGGTGGGTTCCATAACCCACCCCATGTGCCCTATTGCTCGTCTGTAGAACTTTGAAAATTGACCTAGCGCAAACTCTTACTGGTCGTTGTTCAGACTGGCTTTGTTGACGTCAGTCTGTAAAGCGTGTTCTGTATAGAGGATGCACTGATGCATCCTGTGTCCGAGGTCACTTCTGTGGCCACTGAAGGTGTTTTATCTAGCTCACTACGTATTGGGATAGTGGATGCAAGGGCGATCGAGGAGATTTAGGTAGTGAGTGTTATGGCTTTAGAAGATCTATTGGAATGCGCACATGGCCTGGAATAATGATGAACATCGTGTAAACAGGGAGGGGACATTGACGCTGGCTGTTTCTGAGAAGGTATCACTCAGCATGATTGGATCAGTCTTTAGCCAATCGTCTGCATGTCCACTGTGAACAGCAAATCAGTTTTCCATCACTTTGTATTGCTCATAAACCCTTTGATTACATTCACCAGCTCAGTTCACGTGCCATGCCTTCTATATATTTTAAATATTTTATATGCATATATTTATATAAAACACATGTATTTTATTTGTATTTAATGTGCATGTATATATAGAAGACACTTCTTGCCTTCGCCTTGCAACAACAATTTCAATGTGCAAAATGACGTGCTTTATGCTCCACATTTGACCGTAAAACACTTTTTGTGTGATTTAAAGGTTTTTGTTTGTGCCACCATGATACGTTGTAGCCCAAGGCATTGGGCAATAGCTGTCAAGATATACAACCTCTTTATTCACAGCATAGGATTGGGACTGAAGTCTTTCCAACAGCCTTTCAAAGTACCAACATCCTTCATAGAAAATAGGACACTATGGTGAAGGAAGGAAATTGTCTTCAGATCTGGTGAACTGCCAGTTTAAAAAAAGTAGGGAAAAAACAGCTACTGTTAATTTTAGTGAAGTTGGCATGAGTTCAATATTTTAATAAACGGGCCATTGATGATAAGTGTAACACATTTTAAATCAGCGTTATCCCCATTGAATCATTTTGCAATAATTGCGAGGATTAGCTGTTCTTTGTTTGTTTGTACATCAAGTACCATGCTTGGGGTGTTGCAGAGAGCCAACATGGATCTGATACCAACGGTGTGGAGCCCAAACCCAGACTGATCCTCCTTTAATGAGCCTTCTGTGGCTACCTCCCCTATTTATTTTTTTCCGCAGGGACGCTCCATCTACTTTTGATGACGGTGAATGAAAGTGAGAAGCCATTTTTGACTAATGTGTCTGCTGTTTGTGTGCTCGCAGGCTGCGGAGGAACCCTTAAACAGAAGAGACACAACACTGCTGCTCCTGTCGCTGGGCGATCCAGAGCTCCTGGCCTTACCCGACAGCAGACACGCTCGTTTAAAGGTAGCTCCGCCCCATCGCACAATGCCTGTGTTCTGAGCCCTGATTGGCACTTAAAAGAGCCAACATCATCAACATCGTTAGAACACACACACACACACACACACACACACACGCACACACACACACACACAATACCTCTGACATTCACACGTAGCAGAACAGCAATTTGAAGCCTCCTCTTCTTATCTCGTTCTTACCTTGTACCCGGGGCTTTAACGGTGGTTAACGAGGCAGGCATGTGTGTTCACATGACATTATGATATGGAACGTGAGCAGGACGTAATGACGGACGGATGGGGCAGAGCGAGAACCATAAAGGGAAAGGGGGACGGAATGAAAGGAAGATGAAATGGTAGAAAGTATCGTTGATGGTCACCGTAATCATACACTAAATCGGGAACAGAGAGTTGACCTTAGTTTCCCAAGTGCTTTGTCAGGGAAAAACTTTACGAGTCGAAACAGCCCATTTCTAATCAGGAAAAGAGGAAATATTGATTATGTGAATAATGGCACCGCCGCACGGTGTGAGGGCCATGCTGAAATGTAATTAAAACAAACCCAGGGCCCCGGTGAAGTCATACGCTGCTGCCAGGGAGTCTCCAGGAGACCCGTATGTCAATATCTGCTATATTTAGGGAGAGAAGGTAAAGGCGATGAAAGAGAATGAAACAAGGACAGGAAGTCAGGAGGCATCGGTTGTGATTAGATTAACATTTAGGGCATTTAGCAGGCGCTTACACGTGCAGTGCCATTCTTTGGTCAGCCACTGCATGTGTATTTATCCGTTTATCACCAATTGCATACCAGGTGATCCTCGAAAGTTCTTGATTACTATTCATTGGCACACCTAAAGTCAAAGGTTAGGAACCACTTGCTGCTGGACTGCAGGACGTATGCATGCAGTGATTATATTAGACAGGGCTATTTATACATCCGTATTATATCATTCCCTCGTTGAAACATTATCTCCCTATGAGTGTCAGTTGTCTCTTTTATCGTTGGTTTAATCACAGTTTGAGAGGTAAGCGTTATGTTATGTGGGGTGTGTGTGTGTGTGTGTGCGTGTGTGTGTGTCTGTGTGTCTGTGTGTGTGTCTGTGTGTGTCTGTGTGTGTGTCTGTGTGTGTATTTGTCTGTGTGAACCAATTGCCCCATTGTGTGCAGCCTGCATGTAACCACTCACTATTCTAATAGGCTGTTTAGTGCTGGTAATGGGGTCAATGTGTTTGTGTGTGTGTGTGTGTGTGTGTGTCCATTCCAAAAGCTGAGTGTGTGCATGCAAGAGATAAAGGCACAAAGATGGAGAGGTTGTAGAAAGAATGCTGTTTCACAAAAAGCTTAGATTTACAGGCCATGGGTCATGCACATAAGCAGAGTGCCTGCTTCACATGCACACCCCACATGGATGCCAAACTCAAGCTAAATTCTCCCAGTACCCGGGCACATATATAGCTACTCTTCAAACCACTGATTTGGCATGAAAGTACAAATACTGCCCATGATGTGGTAAGGGTCGGACTGAGGGCTGAAAAGGACACACACATGGTCACACACAAACACACAAACGGCCACTCAACGACTCCCACACAAAGACCCCATGCACTCTGCGTCCTGCCTCACACGCTACTCATATCATCACTGTTGTGTCCACTCCACTGCGCCATGGACCACCGTAGCGAGCTGTGTCAGCTCTGTATCTAACCAGATTTGGTGTCATATAGAAAGGATGATCCATGACGGAAACACAAACCGTTGCTCTCTTTCACCAACCTTTATTTCCCAGCCGCCCGTTCCCTCCTGCTCTCTTCTGTCCAGACCGGCTCATCGCTCTCTGATTGGCCCTGCTTGAACTCTGGCTAGCGGCTCCAGCAACCGGCCAATCAGTGACGGATTAGCGTTGTGTCTTCCAAGCCGGGGTTGCATGGCCCCGGTCTTACGAGATGTCTGGGGGCAAGCTCTTTATTACACTGCTGCGGCTCTATGGGGCTGAGAAATGGTTTACGGTCTGGGCTTTAAGTAGGGGAGGGTTACGTTTTGTGTAGCTTCAAAACCCCTGACGTGATTTCTGGAGCTCAGTGGAGGAAGGGTTCACGGTATCCCTGGTGACCGTGTGCTGAGGTTCATGGAGGACGCAGTAGACCCAGGAGTTTCAGTAGTTTGAAAATCCTCTTGTTATTTTCTCTTACTTTAAATACAGTTGCATACGGGGCAAAAAACAAGAACTATTGTTCTGTTTTTGGTCCCTATGGTTGCATGTCTACGGAGCCGCCGAAGTGGCATGAAGGAAAAAAAACAAAAACATGTACTGGGGACAAACACTGACTATAGTTTTGCGAGATCTTGACTTTGTTTTGCGAGATCTTGACTTTGATTTGGGCTCAAAGGGCCGGCTGGCTATCGGGGTGGTGGATGTTTTTTTTTCCCCACTCTGTCACTTGGGCAGCTCTGTGTGTAGTCCTACACACTGCATCTGCATCAAGAGCAACATGCAACATAGTAAGCACTGGCATACAAACCCCTGAAGTCAACAGATCACAATAATTATGCTGCAGTTTATGCATTACGCATTGCTAACAATGATTTGATTGTAAACAGGCTTGCTAATTTTTGTCCTAATTTTTTTCTATTTGTATATGTAGTATTCCATAGATGCAATTTATTTTGAATGAATTTCAATTTATAAAAGTTGAGATGATGAGAACAACTTGTATCATTGAACAGACTTACATTAAATGTTTAAATAACTTAACACTGCGGCCATATTTAAGGTAGCCTAAAAAAAGGCCTACAGCCTTGCGTTCCCTTCACGAGGCGCACTCTATATTATTCAGAACATTTGGTGCATCCCTACAAAGTAAAATGTTCTGTGCATGACTCTACAATTTGTAGCAGTTCCTATTCAATTGTCATCATCACAAATTGGCAAAACCCCACATGGAGACAACAAAGGACAAGAGGAAAACCAGCAGCTTAGTGGTAGCATTGACAGAATCCTACCCATTTCACCTCTGATCTCTGGTGGCTAGCCAGTGTTCAAAGAGCTGCGCCCACTGGGACGCCCTAGCAACCACCTTGGTTATCGTGACTGTTGTTGAAGGAATGCTTACATCCCTATTAATATGATAAAGAAAGTGTACAATATATAGAAATGTGTTATTATTTAACAATACCACCCCCCCCCCCCACTCCACCCATTACAAAAAACAAATGCATTCTGTACATGGGTTGAAGTAGGGCTGCCCCCTAATAGTCGACCAAACGTTAGTCGATTAGAAGAGTCTCAGTCGACCAAGTTTTGATTGGTCGGTTAGTCGAGCAAAAAAAAAAGATAATCAAAATAATCAAATCAAACTACTTAATTATATAATTATTAATTATTAATATTAATTATAATATTGACGTGTCGGATCTGGCTGAGAGTTTATCTCCAGCTGAAGCTGCTCAGAGAGGATGGTTCAGCAGGACAGAGACAGGGAGCCCGGCCCCACACCAAAGAAGAATGGGAGCAGCAGCAGGAGATCCACGCTGATGGCTGCTGATGAGGAGGAGCAGACAGAACGCTCCATTTTGGAAATAAATTTACTAAATGTTCAGTCTCCTTGCTGGTTGTTCCGACACATTCAGAACCAATACCGCTTTGCTGTTAACCAGCGGCTCGCTTTGTGCGTGTGCTTGTAAATGTATTATTTTAAAGGCTCATTATTAGGTTTTTTTTATTTCTCTGTAATGTAGCAGTGTTAACAATGTTACTTATAACATTCTTTCTCAGCTCTGGAATTTATTTTTTCATTAAAAAAAATATTTTTTTTATCATAAATGTGTGATGACTAATCGACTAAAGACTTGTACTAACGACTATTAGCCAACTAGCAAAATCTTTGGTCGGGGGCAGCCCTAGGTTTAAGTGTGGCCATTATAGGAGTTGTAATCCTTTAATTAAATACACAGAAGGCAAGTCTTTGCCAATACTGGTAAAGTAACCTTGAGTGGGTTAATGATTGGCCCGAGCATGGCACCAGGTCCTCTGGGTTGTCTAGTGGCAACGCAGAGTCGCAGGCTGAGCACGCGCCGCCGGGGCTCCAGTTACACAGCAGATAGCTCTGATGAATGACGCCCCTGCCTTCGGTGGCGGGGAGAGCGAGCGCGGGATGGAGAGAGGAAGGGCTAGATTTTTCACTTTCAATCAGTGATTTGTTGAACAAATTAAACACGTCACCACTGTACCATCTACCATCTACTCATCAGCTGAGTTTGGCGTTGGCAAGGTGACCCATACCCTCCGGCGCTTGCTGTTAATGTTTTCCAAACACAGACAAGCGGATTAAGGCAGTTGAATTATGATACTTCCTCCTTGACGTTGCTCACAAAAACCAGGCTCTCATGCCATCTGCAAGGCACAGAGCTATTGGAAACAATCAAGTAAAATATGACTTTATAGACCAGATCCATCGCTGCCTCTGTCAAGGCATATTGTTTTTGTGGTAAAGTACAGTGGTATTTTTGATCTAAGCCCACACTAGCTCCGTGTCCTCCCCCCCACATTGGAGTCAGACATTCCCTAGGGTTCAGCCAATGAGTGAACAGTACTTGAGAGTGAACTGGAGGGAAATAATAATGTCTCCCGGGCCTGGATGCTGTGTGTGTAGATGTTACAGTCAGGAAGAGTGCTATTCCAGTAGCTGACACCATTAGCTCTGCTGCCACCAGTTCGCAATTGCAAGGGCCTGCTGCTGGGAGCTTCAAAGAAATGAAAAAATAGAAGTGCCACCGCTGTATTCAGGAACCTAGGCCACTTCATACGAGCTTCAAAGGCCACATTCTATCTTCACAGCCAAGATTTTCTGACTCTAGTTATTGTTGTCACTCTTTGTCTCATGAAAGAAGCCATGCTGCATCCTTGACATGTCCTTTTTAACTTGACTACTTCGACCCGGGGCTATCAGAACAGTATTACACATTATACAATATAAGGACTGAAATAACTCTGGCATAGAGCTGCTCCCCCCACCACACGTAGCAAACCAAGTCCCCTTGCCCTCTGTGGTCCCATGCTACACGTCGTTCTGTCTCTCTTCATGGTCCTGCCCACAAAAAGCCCATACAAATATATACAAAAAAATAATAATGACCATTCCAGAAAAGTAATGTGTTTATGTTTTTAGGTGTTGAGTTGCACACTGCCTGAATAAAAATTAAAAGCCCATCCATAGAATGTTGGCCGAGGTTGGCCAACACCGACTCGAGATGTTTGATGAGACCACCGTCAGGGACGACCCCATGTTTCCCTTTTTGGGTCAGTGTGCATGCATGCGTAGCAGGGCATCTCACCCTGGCTGCTCCTGACAAGCTGGCTGTCGCCCTGCCTGGTTGACTCCGTCGTCGTGCGAATGTGTGAATGAATGGTTGTAAATCGCTTTGGATAAAAGCATCAGCGGTATCGCCCAAATGTAACATGCTATGTTATGGAGGGGGAAATGCTTCAGAAAAAGGTGATAGCAACAGCGTAGGGTTCATCAATCATCATTCCGGGCCTACTCAAAATTCTCTCAAGTCAAATTGGGTTTAAAAAATATAATAATAATCATATGCATTTATAATGACCAAATCCAACAGGTTTTTGAGGATTCTGTAGGAAAGATTTGATCGCTGGCAAGAGACCAGAGGCAATGGTTTGAAAAGAAACACCCAAAAATATCCCTCACTTCCCCAGAAAGTGTCTCTGCTATTGGGAAGTGTTGCCAGCATGCAGCTGTGGTGGAGCTTGGCTGTATCTGACTGGTAGGCAATAAGGTTTCCCTGAACCAATCAGTGAAGAGATTACCTGATCAGCCGGGAGCGGTCTTAAAGTGAAATAGTCGGATACAGTTGGACTAAACAGTGGCCTTTAGTTAAGAGGCCACCAAGCGGGTCCCAACATGCTCCCAACAACGGGAGGTGGATGTCATAGTTACGCCTGTTCAAAACTAATAAGGTAGAAGAAGACACAGGTCATCCTGTATGGGGGATTCTTGTTTCCAACCCTCAGCTTGTCTAAACTGTCCAAAGTCTTGGGAGGTATTCCCATATTCACTTATTCCCAAAATAGCCTTAAACCCATCATTTCCTAGCTGGCAAGTTATTGTTGCGTTACTAAGCTGCGCTTTACTATACTAGTTACACTAGACTAGAAATTGCTAGGCTATGCTATGCTATGCTACGACTGACCAAGTCGTCAACACAGGTTGATCTAGAACTCTCCTCTAATGGCACATAATGCGCCGTTAATGGAGCGGACAGGGCTGAGACCAGTGATGAAGGGCAAGCTGGACCATCACAAAGACGTCCGCGGCTGCTCTTTGGAGGGGACGAAGGCTCAGGCTGAAACAACACCAGTCTTTACAGGGCCATAGCAATCATATGATATGGTAACAGCGATGTAGTACACACTCTTTTAGTGCAAGGGTTGTTTGCTAGGGCTGAAGACAAATACAAACACGGGACATTCAGTGCTGCAAAAAAGACCAACATATATCCGATATTTGTATCAATAATATAAAATACATATTAACAAAATGTATGGTAAGGAGCAGACGATATAGTTGATACACACATGCAGGGAGGGAGGCAGGCAGGCAAGCAGGCAAGCAGGCAAGCACACACACACACACACACAGAAATACACACACACACACACATTTTTGCAATTCGTCATGGAGGGGTGGTAGAGAGCCTCGTGTCTCAAATGACTAAAGAAACCCCTACGGGAACAGATCTTTTCATGTTGTGTGTTGCTTTTTTCTTTTTTAAATGCTGCTGTGTGGAACACAAGATAGTACAAACAAGGTTGTCAGACACCATGCCTAGTTGTGTTTAAATAGGCTAATAGCAATCATGTGCCTCACTCCAGTGCATTGCACTAGCATCATGACACCCACAACTGTCATCAACAACAAGCCACTAGCTGATAGCCTGTCACCTAAAGAAAGGAAACAGAGTCCCTAGCATAGTCTTTCGTGTTTTTCTTTTGCTTGCAAAAAGCCCACTTTCTCTCACACGCACACGCACACACACACACACACAAAATAGGCTCTACAGACAAATTAAAGGATGCAACTCAACTAACACTCAATGATGGAAAGTAGAATCATGAATTAGGAAGCGGAAGCAGGATGTGAATTTCAAGGAGAAGGAGGGTTTGTAAATGCAGTTTCCCCTACGACTTCTTCACGCAGTGGCACTATCTTCAGCAAATTACTTTTATACCGATTTTGAAGTAGTGCATAAGAAAAGGTTGATGGAAAGGGCCACAGTAGATCCGTCTGGATCAATGAGGAGACCAAAATGTTCCTCTGCCTCAATCATTGTTCTCGGATGACCGGGGCAAGGTTTTGCATTTAAAACGTTAAGAAAAATGTGAGGGACAATTAGATGGAAACACAGCTACTTATTCCAGTAGGGCTCTGGCGCATTACGACAGGTACGACTGGTATGCGTCGGCGTTGCACCATTGCAGATGAAACACTGTAATGAGTCAATAGATAAAGCAGGCACGCAAACTGGTAAGGTGTTAAATAGGTGCGAACATTGCATGGATGGAGAAAGCCTTCCACATCTACCAGGGTCTGGGCGCAGGCTGAAATCTCCTGAATGAGACTCCTGTCTCTCATTAGAGCAGTATTGAGCCTCCTCCTCAAAGCACCTCCTTTTGAGTTTAGAGGTCCAACCTATGGCACACATCGAGCGTGCCATATCTTAGTTTAATTGTTTAGTTAAATATTTGAATGTTTATCAACAAAATAGTAGCAATAGTGTTGGAGCGAGAGAGCTTAAATCGTATAAAGCATCTTTGACAATGGTGTTATTGAATCAGGGTAGCCTATGCATTGAAGTGAATGACGCAGGGGTGGTAGGCCTGGTCTCAGATGGAGCTGCTGTCTTCATGGTGTTAAAACAACAACCTGGACCTTAACATCACCAAGAAGAAGGGGATGGGGTTGGACTTCAGGAGGCACACGCCACTCATGATCTACGGTGACCCGGTGGAGCCGCTACTAATACCTTGGTGTCCTCATCTCTGAGGATCTCTCTTGGACCACTCACATCTCAAGGCAGTGCATGGACCACCTAAGGAGACTGATGAAACTGAAGACCTCCAAAGTGCTGCAGAAATCATTCTACACCGCCACACTTGAATCCACGCTCTTTGGGAGCATTGCTGCCCGGTTTTGCAACTGCAGCTCTCAGGACAAGGCAGCCCTGCACTGAGTCAGATGGTGTGTCCAACGCATCACCAGGCCAGCACCAGGCCAGCACCAGGCCAGCACCAGGCCAGCACCAGGCCAGGGCAAACCGGACCATCAAGGACGTCCATCAACCCAACAGTAAACTGTATCAATGACTGGCCTCTGCCAAGCCGCTCCACTCCCTGAGGACAGGACTGAGAGGCTGAAGAGGAGCTTCTCCCTTCAGGCAGTATGAACCCTGAACATGTAAATCACTACACTTTACTCACACTGATACTTACTACTACTTACTCACTGCACTGCACATTTGTTAACTTGTCTTGTACATTTGTGTATTTTTTATACTAGGGTGCATTCAAATTCTCTTCTATTTATGTAGTGTATTTCTTTTCACAGGAGTTGTTACAATTAATTTCACTGATGTTGTGAATGTGTTTAAATCCAATGAAATAAATAAATTAAGTAAATAAACTCTGACGTACCAACAGGAAGCAATGAAACGAGAACAACAAAAACAAAACACACATATGAGAATTCAAGTGTATAATAGATTATTATCGAGAAACTCATCAGCTGCCATAAATCCAAATGAACATAATTTTTAGAGGAGCGGGCATCACAAATTTACATCATAAAGTTTTTTATGTTTGTTTCCTACAAAAGCATGATGTAACATGTTCTGTGAGAGGACCTCCCACCATTTCCTTGTTGGAAACCACAATACACCCCTTACAGTAAAACCCCCGTCACAGCCCTGATTAAACACGTGGTTCACGCGTTTAATACTGGCTGCAATCTGTCAGTATTGCACCACTTCCATGCTGATAGAAATGTACGAAGGGTCAGTACAGTGGTAGCAGATGTTGAGCTGTGTCATGGAACATGAATTAATGCAATTTCGATCTGCACAATGAGGTTATTTTCAAAAGCTGTACGAAAAAAACGCAGTTAGAGTGAAATGACAAAAATACAAAAAGATTACAAAGATTACAAAAGGCACGTATGAGACGGCAAGATGGCCAACATAAAAGAAACAAGAAGAGGAAAATCAAAAGAGATCCTCAAGAGGGCTAATGAGAGGAATACAAGCGAGTGGAATTGTTTAGTGTTGAGCTGACTGCTTGGGAGTTTTTTATATGTGGAGAAAAAAATAACAACCAGAGCAAGGCTGTGCTGTAGAAATGGCTGCTGCCTCATGAGACATGAAGCGAATACAAATAATTACAAGGACTGAATCATCTGTTTATCTTGTTTACAGCATGGCCTGATCTTCCAAAGGGGGCCTTGGTGTACAGGAGACACTTGAGAGGCAATAACCACTGCCCTTACTAGTAATAATCACAAGGAAATGAACGGTTGGACAGATTGGCACATTCAGTCATTCATGCAAATCCAATTGCAATTGTTCCGCAAAACTCAAGAATGGATTCAATATACGATATTTTATTTTTTCCAAACCCACCAACGAGTATCATTCACGCACACACATTAAATGTTATCTAACTAGTATTTGGATTGATTCCTCTTTCCTTAAAACTCAGTAAGGGAATCTAATGAGTCAGAGCAATCTTAGATAAAAGTTGACTGGTTGCTTTCAGGGAATTTACAATGACAGTCACAATCAAATACTTGAAGAGTAAAGCATACTTATGAAATCTGAAATCTGCTAAGCCATTTATCTGCAGTGATAACCATACTTGTCCCCTCCTTTCTGAAGCTATGCTATAGAGCAAGCGCGAGAGCGAGGGATAGTGGAGAGAGAGAGAGAGAATTTATGCCTCTCGTAGTTTCTGGTTACCGTTAAAGACTCCAGGGACTCTTCTAGTTAACCCTAAGCAAATCCTCCCTACTCTCCTTGTAGCGCTTCTCTGAAAACACTTGATAATTGACCATCCACAACTGTAAGGAACAATTTCAGTCCTAAAATGGCCGTACAATTAGTAATAGGCTTATTGACGCGTCGGGGTAAACATGAGCAGATAATAAAAAAATTATAATCACTCCCCCCCCATTGCATTTCCATATTTTACCACAAAGGTAAAATTGTTAAGAAGCCCTGACCTAGAATCTCTCACACACAAATGCACTTCTCCAGAGGAAACCAACAAATCTGCCTTTGGAAACTGCAAGCATATGAGGAAACCACAAGTTTTCCAGGGTTTTCAGAAAAAAAAAATCCCCTATTCGGATTGTTTTTCAATCATCATTACTTAAATCTTGATTTGGTACAAAAAACAAACGCAACATGGCCTGTCCATTCACAACAGTACTAGATCTGATCAGGTTGTCTAGGTTACAATACTCCCCCAAATTTGCCCGATATGGAACGATGTATTACTGTACAGATGAGACATAATATAAATATAGGATGATAACAAACATCACTTGAAATGCATTCAACGCTCCACATTAAACCACATGATCAGGTTACATCATCGAAAAATGTAATTTACTCCTATGCACTGTTGCGATTACATTAATCACTGCTGAGGTACCAACTATAGAATAAAAGGTACTGTCATCATCAAAGTGGTTATCAAAAGAGTTGTACCGCCCCTTTAAAATGCTTGCATTTTAGACATGCAATTATGTTAGCAAGCTGACATCGCTAAGACTGGAGCCAATTTGGCCCACCATTCAGAAGCCCCCGGGGTCGTCCTTACTGTGAAGACCCCCTGACAACAAAACCCTGTCTTTTAAGTCGTCTTTAAACACAGTGGCTCAGGTAAATCTAAACCAAGGTCTGAAACGTGTTGAGCTGTATTTGTGTAAATAATTTCCCTACATGCAACGTGATTTATTTTGGCTATTTCCTATTCTACCAGAAATTAATCACAATGCCAGCACACAATACAACACATTGAATTCAATCATCCGCCGATTGAGAAAAACAGAACAGCTGGGCTCCTTGACACCTACCTTGGGAAACCGATGGGGAAAGCCAAGCCTGCAGCGCTGGAGGAGAGGCCATCGCTGCTCCTCCCCATCACGGACGACATCTCCCCGTAGCCGTTCCCCCGGCCCCAGCCGGCCCCCACCAGGGGCAGGTTGGAGTACATATCGAAGGGCTTCTGGTCCTGCAGCACCCCTGCACTGCTGGAGGTGGCGCCGGCCCCGCTGTAGTCGAAGGCTGGCCCTCTGGCTCCTCCCCTTGCCGAGGGGCTGGCGGTGCTGGTGTTGGTGGTGACCCCCCCTGCCCCCTGCAGAGGGCCCCGTCGGCTCTGGAGACAGGAGGCCTGGCAGTGCTCGCCAGCGTCCAGCTTCTCCTGTTTGACCACGCCCGGAGTGCAGAGGCGGACGAACGACTCCTCCTCGGCCATGTCCTTCTCCTCTTTGACCACCTCACCCTCCAACTCAAAATCGCTGATGTCCGGCAGGGAGCTGGACAGCTCCAGGTCGTTCCAGATCTGGCTGTCCTCAATCAGGGGACTTCCATCGCCGCTATCCAATTGGCTGCCAAGTCCCACCTGTCCCAGGGGTCCGCAGTAAGTGGCCAGGTCTTTCTCCAGGCCAAAATCCACTTCCTGTTTGATGTGCTGCATGGAGAAAAGGTTAGGCAGTGGGAGGTTGCCCAGTATGGAGCTGCTGGACGTGCTGATGACGTGCGAGGTAGACATCCTGTCCAGGTCGGCGATACTCTGCTCCAGGAAGGACAGGTTCCCCTCCATGTTGAACACATCGATATTGTGCTGCTCCTGTTGATGCGGCGGCTGCTGCTGCTGTTTCTGTATTCCCATGGCTTTGTCCTCCCCCACTACGATGCGTCCACCCGGGGTGGTTCCGTTAGGAGTCTCCCTGGGCGCAGGCAGGTGCATGGCAGAGTGAAGTTGTCCTCCTCCTCCTCCTCCTCCTGCTCCACCTCCTATTCCTCCTCCTCCGTCTAACTCGCCTGTTGGCCTGAATGTCAATCCGTCGTCTCGATTACCGCTACGCTTCAGTCCACCCTGATCCATCTCTTGATCCTGACACAGGTGGTGTGTGTGTGGGAGGGGGAGGAAGGGGGCAGTGGGTGGAAGAAGAAAAGGTTATGATAGAAAAGGGTGGCGGATGACATGATGTGATGCAGCCCGCACAGAGCTTTTAAACTCATACATTGAGAGAAAAAAGCTTACGTCAGGATAAAAAAACTTTTGAAATCTAGTTAGATGTGCTACTTCCTGAAGGAGCACTCACAAAAAACTTGATGAACCGCAGTAAAATGTAATCCAAACGCAAAAACATTTGTTTCTTTTGACGTCAACCCTGATAAATACAATAATTGAAGCCTTATACTGCACACACACAATAAAACGTATCGTGAACTCCCACTAAATAAGTTGTATATTATTCTCCGTTTTCAATCAATCATCATAATTCTAAACTTGCGAAATGTCATCTGGGATTATGAAAACATGCAACGCTTCCTACGGGTAGCCTACTTGGAGTAGAAAAAATTACAACAGAAATACGTAAGAGCTCCATCAGCAACAAGTGGAGCTACCAGCTGATACCGCCATGGGATCCAATTTGGTCCGATCTGCACAGCGCTGCGACGCGTTACCAGGAGATACTCGAGGCATGTCTAGGCTAAGCGTGTGGTTCAAGCAATTCTCGATAAAAAAGTTCCAATGCATTGAGCCTCCATAAAAGTAACAGCAACGTTGCACAACAAGACATATCTCATTGGTGATATGGTGGGCAATATGACAGCACATCAGCTCTGCATCATAACGCAGTGCCAACGACCCAGTAGTCTACTGCACACAGCGATCAGTGTTTATAATATGCTTTTTCTTATTCTAGTCATTTAACATGTCGTAAAATGACGTAATGTAAGTTATCGGTAAACCATACAGCATAAGGAAAATACACGGATATGGCGTTCGCAATGTCTATAGGTCAATAGCATGCTTTACCCCCAAAAAGATCACAACTCACCCATTTTAAACTTTGATTAAAATCTGAATTCTTGAGTGACGAATGTTAACTTCTGAAACAACAAACAGCGTTAGTCCCTCCCTTTGGAAAAAAAAAACGCATAGGCCTACTCGAGAGCACTTCATGTAAACACAGATCTAACCCTAACCCTAACCACAGCGTCAATGGGCGTTTTGATGCGCATTCATAATTAATAATCCAAATAAAAAACATGCAACATGGAACCGTGACCAGCAGCTCGTCTCCTCGTCAATGGATTGGCACAACTGGTTATTGATTATCGCCGACCTCTCCTGACTAACATGTCAGCCCCTCCCCTTACTGTAGGCTCTACTGTACACCCGGCTGTGCGTAGGGCGCACCATTAGTGCAACCTGTTGGCTGCTATGGCACACTGCACAGATCCAGGGAGAATCTGCTCATAACATTGTAACCGACTACAGTTTTTGTTCCCTTGAGTTCTTCAAATATTATACAACTTTAAGAAAAGGTGTCGTTAAAAGGTCGTCTGTCAAATATTAACAATGGCACAATAAAAACGCAATGCTTTGCGTTTCTGTGGCGCAAAGTAGAGGACGAGTGGCCTACTCCAACTAAAGAGCTATGCGTTAGATAAGACAGTCTATATAGGCATAAAATACACTAGATAAGGCTAGTCTATACAGGGATCAAATGCATTAGATAAGACTAGTCCACACAGGGATCCGATACATTAGATAAGACACGGATCAGAGACATGGAGGACCTCCAGAGGCGTACCTGGGGTAGGAGACAGCGCTCCGGTGCGCTGGTTAGGCCATCGTACGTCTCCCAAGTTTGATAAAAACTCCTGGTGACCTGGTCGTATCCAGCCCGATGGATCAGAACAATCACGGTTTCTTGTCACACTCGATGGATATCCATGCTGCCTGCTAGCGCCCTTTTCAGTGCGTTGGAAAAGAGAAAAACCTCCAAAGGCAAGGCAGTCGGTCAGAATGGCTGCACGGTCGTCTCGGAGCGTATTCTACCCTTTTAGTGCGCAACTTTTTAAGATCGCACGTAGAAAATAAGTCATTAAGTCCATTGTAGGTTAAATATTCCGAAATAAAGACGAGTAAAGAGAGTGCAGTGTTGAAATACGGTCTGCGCGCTACACGAAAACACCAAGTTAGTGTTTAAGTTACATAATACAGCACGGCCGCCGTTACGCTGCCGGCCGCAGGGCTGCTGCTCTGACACCGGGCGACAGGGAACGCCCCTTCTTCTGCACGAATTCGCGATTCTGTCAGAAAGCTATAATGTGTCCGCGGTCACTTTAGAGGAGTCGTATCGCATGTGGAAGTACCCCACACTGGGACCGGAGCTGGGGTTATTCAGCCGTCCCACGGCGGTGTGGAGGGGCTGGGCTGCGAGGCTAGCGTGTTGTACTGTTGTTGTTGTTGTTGTTGTGTGTGTAGTGTTGTTGTGTGTGTAGTGTTGTTGTGTGTGTAGTGTTGTTGTGTGTGTAGTGTTGTTGTGTGTGTAGTGTTGTTCTGTGTGTACTGTTGTTGTGTGTAGTGTTGTTGTGTTCAAGTAGCCGTGTTCAGACGGCGTGTTAGTGTAGTGTAGTGTGTAGTGTGTTGTGTAGTGTAGTGTAGTGTAGTGTAGTGTAGTGTGCTCATGCGTTGTAGTGTAGTGTGTAGTGTAGATGTGTAGTGTGTAGATGTGTAGTGTAGTGTGTAGTGTTGTGTCTCCAGCGGCTAGCTGCAGCTCGCTGCTGGAGCGTTAGCCAAGGCAATGGTAGCTAGCGTTAGCTTGCAACTTGAGTTAATCTCTCCTTTCAGCCTTCTGGCTACAAGACAACAACCTCTCCCCGCTGGTTCAGCTCTGTGGACTGGCGGAGAACCTGCAGGAGGACGACAGAGCAGCAGGCAGGAGGACTAGGCTGGACATGAAACGCACAGTTCAACTTATGCTCAGTTATCCAAACTTTAATGAGCCACACATTCCGCGGTGAGCCCCGTCCAGTGCCACTGAAATATACCATATATACCATATGTCTCATGCCCACGCAATCGACTTAAAGTTGGAGTCCCGGGGATAGAACACAACAACCCCAGGCTGTGCGGAGCCGAATGGCGCAGTGATCTGACGGTGGCAGTGGACGGGGCGGACAAGGTGACGGACAGCTCTGGAAATAAAACTATTCTAACGGTCATCAAACGAGTCCGGCTCAACGCAGGCGGCTCCATCTACAGTATAGAGGCGACGTTTTGTTAAAAGTCTGTTGAACCGATTCAAGACTAGAAGACGAGAGAACAGTCAACACCATTTGACACTCACTAATAAACTCACATACTTAAAGGTCCATGAAGTAACCTAGTTATAGTTTTTGAGAACAAGCCTGTTATAAGTATATATTTCACATCATGCTTTCCATTACTATTATAAAACATGAAAGCTGAGATGGGTGCACTTTTTTTTTAAACTATCACCAATGCAATAAGTCAGCATAAACTTTAAACGGCCATTTCTCAAGATACCAGTTGCAATGTGCACTGCAGATAGTGGCTGGCCATCCGTCTTATCAGTCATCACAGGAACTGGCAAAGGATTCTTCAATGGATTTGCTTCAACGTAAAGCGATATGCTATAGAAAACCCAAATGAAGCAAAGAAACATTGGCATCCTGAAGAATTATGCAGTATGATGGGGAATAAAATCTACAAGTATTATTTATAATGTTAATGAAAGGAGCCACGCACATGTTAATACTGTTTATTAATGGCATATGGACAAATGGAGCACATTCTCCCCAACTTGCCTAGGAATGTAGAAGAAATAGAAAAGGCCTATATATGCACACACTATTCCTATTTTTAACATTTAAAGCAATATCATATATTTGATGTAAGACTATTACTATCACCATACCCAAAATAAAATGTCCTTGTTATTGTGCTATCCTATTTGGCCTAGTCATTACTCAATGGCAATCGCACTTCTCATCTTTCCTGTTGGAATGCCACAAATAAACAGAGCAAAGTCTAATATGTTTGTTAATGTTTCCTGATTCAGGATTTGCTGAGGCTTGTGTAGAGGAAGAAGGGAGTTCAGAAAAGGCAATAGGGGTTGGTTGACAAACGGCCAAACCAAGAAACCCCTCCAACCGTTCCTTCATCAACAAGACGATCAAATGATAATACAGGAAGAGATGATAGGGAGAGGCTAGAGACATTGATACACCAACACACATTTTTTTATGATATTGTTTTTTCTAACATGGAGGACAGAGGCAGGCGAGCACATAAGTGAGAGTGGGGTGGGGGAGGGAGGTGCAGAGCTCCATGCTAAGTTTGTGATTAGCAGCTAGCCCAGTGTGTCCTGTGCATGAGACAGTCTCATTAGCGTTAGCATGGCTAGAGAAAATCTTGAGGTCCCTCAGGGCCCAGAGCAAACCACACTGTTCTCAAAACACAACCCAGGGTACACGGCAAGTTTTAAATATTGGGTAATGACCGGTGCCCATAGTCACCAATAAGAAAACATTTGGTCTGAGAACATGCGGTGCACAGGGTGTACTAAAGACCTATGTGTGTCTGTCTTTGTGTGCATGTTTGTTTAATGTGTTGTATTTTTAGGTTGCATTTCATAGTTTCATTTTGCGTGGACGTAATTTCCCCATCGATGATAAAACCCAAAACCTAATTGTCACAATGTGGGAGGAACAAACTACATTGGTAATCCTGCTTCTGCAGGTTAATTTCCAGCTATGCTGGTGTTCAATGGAAAGTCATCAATATTCCCATGTGCAATTAGTTTGAAGTAAACATGTCTCTATGCCAAATTGATTACGAGCTTGATTGACCGCTGATTACTGCATATTTATGAATACAAATATCAGCACCAGTATTTTCTCCCGCAGTCGCATAGCATGGTAGATCTCTGTTGGAAATAAGTTTGTTAATAGCAGCATATGGAGGAGCCCCTATATATATATGTATATATATATACATAAACAGACATGGGTAATATGTTCACTAAATGGCAGCAATAATGAAGATACATTGTTTTGTTTTTTAAGCTTCATGACATTCATGTTGTTTTACATGAGGTCCCAGGGACACTCAATCGGCAACAAACCTCTTCCTATTCAGATGCAAAACAAACAAATGCAGTTTTATAGCAACAAGGGTTTATTTTAAATAAACTACCACCAACCCTTCTATAACAGATGATGTCAGAGATGGCTTGCTAATTATTTTTCTTACGGTGATGTAATCTTTTTATTTTTTTTCCTGAGGTAACAAGTCAGCATTGGGTTATTATAAACATGAGAAATATATAACAAGACAGATATATAGATATATAGAGAGAAAGAGGGGTGAGGGGGTAGAGGGATGGATGGATAGACAGGCTGACAAATTGTCCGGCAGGCAGACAGACAGACAGATAGGCAGGCAGACAGGCAGTCAGATAGACGGACAATAGACCTTAGCCAACTAGTTAGTGAACAGTGGTGACACAGTGATGCGGCGCTGTTATAAGCTCCGAGGTCTCCGGCATTATGGAAGTAATGAGGGCATGTGGGGAAGCCGCGCAGCAGCAACCTATTGGCCCGGCTGCTATGCATAGGGATGCACTCATGCAGCAAAAGCCTTCTGACATGGTCCTTGGATATCCTCAAGGCTTTGAAATATTAATGGCATGGCCGGTGACTAAAGCACAGGGGTACACTCTCACTGTGCCAAAAAGGGAAGCATAGGGACAGGATAAATAGATTGGTCGATAGACAGGTGGTAGTTAGATAGATTGGTAGGTAGGCAGATACATGGATCTATTTTTAGCTAGAAATAGAGATATATAGGTAGGTATAGGGAGATAGAGTGATATTAATAGTCAAAGATCGATGGGTACATAGATCAATAGTTTGATTAAGATAGATCTAGATAGATAGGAAGGAGGTAGAGATATTAATATACATTTATATGGATAGATGGACAGATCTAGATAGTACTATTGCACTACTGCACAGTGAATGCATGCACAACCTCCACAAGAACTTCATATGTTAAAACATTTAAATTTTTGTTATTTTCATAGTTTTTTATATTTTGACCTTCTACATTCTGCATCTTAAGGTTAATATTCCTATGGAGAAGTTTAAAGACTCTTTGGCACAGTTCCAGGAAACACCTTGATTCACTCAATCAACATTAGCTCATTGTTGGACTCTAGGCCTTCTTGTACTGATAATCTATATTTCATTTAGTTTTTTACCCATTAGTCATGCTTGTTATTTTTCCTTTGTTTCAATTTTAAACTGCTTTTAACAGCTAAATGTTTATTGGCCATGTGAATTCGCTCTTCAGAATTTCGTTGATAGATTTATCTATGTAGTTAGATAGTTAGATAGATTGATAGATATATTTAGATTATTAGAGATAGATAGATAGATAGATAGATAGATAGATAGTAGTAGATATATTTATTTCGGTCCATCAAAGCACAGCACATACATACGGTCAATAAAAAATAAAAAAAATAAAAATAATGGCCGAAAAGGTCTAGGCTGAAGCCGAGGCTTATTATGCCGACCCTTTTTACAATAATAG
>JAOPJL010000146.1:2003420-2018905 GCA_027123545.1 Trisopterus esmarkii | reverse complement strand
GGCCATGACGAATCCCTTAATATCGAGCCATTTATCAATATTGTTTTGACATAATCTTTGCACTAACCAAAAACCTTCAAAAAACGTTTTTTTTTAATGAAGAAAAAACATTTATAACTGTGTTTATAAACTACATACTAATGACTCCTCATGTTTTATAAATGATGAATTCAATATTTATTAATGCTTAACTAATGCTTAATAGTGTGTACTCATTATAAAGTGTTACCAGATACTCAAATTAATTCAACTCCACAAATGATTTCTGCTCACGCTGGAATGATGAATTATACAGGATAGCTATTCCTCCTCTTCGATGGGAAATGCTCAAGAAATTTAAATTGGGGGGTGCTGATTCAATGAGGGTTGCAGCATTTGATTCTTCCAACCATGTTTCTGTTAACAACATAAAATTGAGTTTATTACTACGAATAAGATCATTAATTTAAAAATTATTGTTCGAAAGAGATCTAATGTTCAGTAGAGCGAGTTTTACTAACTGAATTACATATTTAGCTACAACATGAACAATGACTTTGCTTATGGATGCTTTGGGAGTGACAGAAAGATTTCCTGCTGTTTGTCCAAGATAACAGGAGCCGTGGCACCTGGCAAACAGTGTGTAATTGAGTTAAAGTACTATATACTATATACGAGAGAGTTGTGGTTGGGGGCCTATGCCTCTAATGCCCGCTGCCTTTTTCCAAAAATAATTCTGGCCCTCCTTTACTTTTGGACATTTTCTTGTCTATGGCTTTCGTTGGCCATCTCACTGCTGTATGCTACTCTGCTTTGTCTAAAATGTTAACGTGTATAAATTTATTTATTTGTGATTGGTCAGTAAGCACAATCCCGGAACAGGCACGCAGCATGCTGTCATGGGCATCATGAATGATGACTCACACAGGGCCAGAAAATAGACAGACAGGGCCAGTAAAAAGACAGACAGGGCCGGCATAGAGACAGACAGGGCCAGTAAAATGACAGACCGGGCCAGTAAAAAGGATGTTGAATTCTTTGATGGTCCACCAACCCAGTGATGCGGTGACATGCCGTGATTGGTCCTGGTATGCCAGATAGACAGAACCCCACTGGGTGGAGGGTGTCTGGCAGGGCCAGATAAAAAATGACAAGCAGTAAAGCACGAGAGTGTCAGAATTACTAAAGAAGCCTCCAAAATTAACAAATGTATGGTGTGCTTCCACAATTCTGCTGGCTAGTCAGTCCACTGCTGCTGCTACATCTACCACCACTAGCCAACCAACTACAATTGCCATGACTAGCCAGTCTGCCAGTGCCCTTACTAGCAGAACAAGCTCTGCTGATGCTGATCAGAGCCAGAACCAGGTCCTAGTTCACAACCTAGTGCACAAAAGTGTGCAGAGATGAAATGTATGTCTCCCTTAAAGGGGTAGTTTGGAATTTTGGACATTCGGACCTCATTTCCAAGTGAGCCAGTGTGTTATTTATCATTGGAGATCGTTTTCAAGATTCGAGATTCGTTTTTCATGTTTCATTCAGTCCTTCTAGTTGCAGAAAACGCTGGTGCTAGGCTTGCGCAAGTCGAGGAACTGCTAGCCCGCCAATAAAAACAGTTTTACCCACTCCACAGTACACCCAAGGCGAACCAATTATAATGCCAGATTATGTAAATGTATGTGTTGATAGAATAATGTTAGAAATAAAACTACCCTTGCATCACATTGCATTAAGTTTATAATCCCTGTAGTTGGAAGCAACCTGATATTACCTGGAGTGAGCTTCTCTGTTTACCTTCTGCTGTAGTGGTTGCTACACCGGAGCAAAGTGAAATTCTGCCGCTGCTGAGAAAGTAGTTCCTCAAAATGTAATGCAATCATTGCGATACAAGGATAGTTTGATTTCTAACATTCTATCAACACAGACATTCACATCGATAGTCGGGCGTTATAATTGGTTTGCCTCGGGTGTACTTTGGAGTGGACTGAATGAAACATGTTGAAAACAGTCTCCAATGATAAATAACAGACTTGCTCACTTGGAGATGAGTTCCGATGTCCACAATTCCGAACTACCCCTTTAATTTGTTGTTTTAAAAAAGCTTGTTTGTATGTAAGGCAAATTCAAATGCGTTCCACCCTGGAGATGTTGCACTTGCACTGTAGACATATCTGACTGCCTTTTTGTGAGCAATAATGGCCATTCCCTGGCTATTTAGTATTTGCTTTGGAATAAATTAAAATATGTACATTTACACTATTGGTTTATTATAGACATATAGGTGTATGTCATGGCACATACATTTTGTCCTTGCTTTAAACTGTCTAGTGTGGGATCAGATTCATAGAGTGGTTTTATGGACTTCAGGAAGTGCTGATCTGTGCAGTGCAAAGTGCACATGCTGAGGGTTTCTGTGCGGTCATGTGCATTGGAGCGATATAGGGGCATCCTCCTCGTAAATAGCCCCAGGCCCCATTTCTAAATCCGGCCCTGGTGTCTCGTTCAGCAGTGCGTGATCCCCTGACCTCCGCACCCACTAGCTGCCTCACCAAACTCGGTCCGGATGACGACGTGGAGGCCTACCTGGAGGTGTTCCATTGGGCCCACATACTGTCCCCCTTCCTCACCGGACCCGCCCAGCAGACGAGCCAGGATCTAACGAGCGGGCCAGTCCGTACCCGGCATTATAACAGGCGATATTGGCCTACTACGGCCATAGCCTCGCCCGGGCGCAGCGCTTCCATGACTGGTGGTTTGACGACAGTCATGGGTGCCATACGGACTGCCATACGGACTCAGATCTCTCAACATGGCAGGCTTATCCGGTGGCTGGCCATCAATGACGGACCCAGCATCCTGGATAGGGTGCTGATAGATAACAGCTCCCGCTGGACGCCCTGAGAGCCCTTGCCAACAACCAACCCGACATTCTGGACGAGCTGGTCTGGCAGCTGGAGAACCGGCAGGTCACCCAGCAACTGAGTTCTAGCATCCGGACCCCATCGCGACCCATCGAGATGTGGAGGGACTACCGAGGACCAGATCCCTCTCAACCACCCCCACCGAGGCCACCGACCCCCTACCAGGAACCCGAGAGGATCAACAGTGTTTTAGCTGCAGACAGCTAGGTCATCTAGCCCACCAATGCCCCGGAAGCCGGGATGTTTCCATGCCTTCCGCCTTCGCCGACGAGGGACGAGCAGGACCGTGTCTCCTAACAACCTTGTGCCATGTGCCCCAAACCTCCCAGCGCAGGTAGGTGGTAAGAACACTCAGGCCCTCCTGGATATCAGCAGTGTCGTGACCAATGTGCGAAATACGGGGGGGTGCGGGGGGGTCCGACCCCCCCGATTAACCCTTGAGACCCCCTGAAAGCCTCAAAAGCAAATATTTGGGGGGGTCTCAAATTTTGTTAAAAAAAATAATAATAATTATAATATTGTCACTAATGGTCACTAAAATGTTTTCTAAGCTCACAATGTCAATATTCAGAATTCAATAATATTTTTTTGCCAAAAGGAACCAGACAGTCTCGTACCCGTATGTATATTAGCCATGCGCGCGCCAAACAGAAAACATAACAAGCGTGATATTGAGAAGCGCAAAAAATGGCTAGCAAACGAAAGCTACAGACTGCATCACTAGCCCACTTTGGGTTTGTCGCATCAAAAAAGGTGGCACTGAGAGACGAAGCTGCTAGTACAGTGGGTCCACTCCCAGCCAGAACAGAAGAGCCTCTCCGACCCTGTCAAGAAGATGAGGCCGAGTCCGTGAACGTGTCTCTAGCCGAGTGTTCCGGAGAATTAGCAGGTCCTGAGGTAATGTCAGTCGGTGCTGCTAGCGCAAGTGATCACTTGCCTGCTGGTTGGACAATGAAGCAGGTGGACGAATGGAAAGACCGCAACTCTTGGCTTGACTTTAAGGCAGGGAAATTGGGGTGTTTAGTGTGCAAACAAGCAAAAACGTTATTACTCTCAGAGAAGGGACCGGGCTTTCACCTCGCAGAAGAATGGATTAATGGTGACGTTACTAGCTCTGACACAAAAAAGCTACGAAAGAAAATCTACAAACACAGGGACAGTCAGGCCCACCAAAGCGCAGTTGAAATATCCCAGTTGAGAGAGAAAGAAATCCTCCCCAACACCTTCGTGGATGTACAGTCCGAGTTACTGAGAAAAACGGCAGTTTCATTCAGAACTGCTTATAATGTGGCAAAGGAAAGGCTATCTTACAAAAAGCTCAGTCCACTAATGACAATGCAGGAACTTAATGGAGCCGAAGTTGGTAATATCCACAAATCTGACCATGCATGCGCAGACATTATTAGTCACATTGCTAAAGAAATGCGCGGCAAATTCACCTGCTACGTGAAAGAAATTGATTCACGCCTGTCAATCACAATTGACGAAAGCACCATTCATGGCATTCCCTATCTAATCATCTACATAAGGTGCGATGTCAGTGGTAAGGGGGGTGTCGACAATGTTTTCCTGGATCTAGTAGAGCTTAGAGATGGGGTCGATGCTGAATCCATTTTTAACTCGATGATGGCGAGTCTACACAAAGCTGGGATGGATGATGACTTTTTGAAGACACACCTGATAAGCATAGCCACCGATGGAGCTGCGGTGCTCACAGGAAAAAACAGTGGGCTTGTTGTTAGACTCAAGGAAAAGTTTCCGAACGTGCAGTCTGTTCACTGTCTGGCGCATAGATTAGAATTGGCTGTCAAAGATGCGCTTAAAGAAGTGGCTGGCACTAATCATTTTGAGACTTTTATTTCCAAGTTATACTCACTCTACAATCAGTCAACCAGGAACGCCAGATTGCTTAGAGAAGCAGCGGCCGAGCTAGACATGGAAATACAGAAAATAGGTCAAATTTTCACCATCAGATGGGTGGCCAGCAGTTTTAGAACTGTAAAAGCAGTATGGAAAGATTTCCCTGCGCTAGCACTCCATTTCAAAACAAGCAGTGAGGACACATCACGCACTGATGTTGAGAGACAAAAATACAAGGGACTTCTCAAACGCCTTATTAATTCAGGATTTGTGGAAGATTTAGCTGTCATGAAAGACATCCTTCGTGAACTCCAGAGCCTGTCTCTCAAGCTGCAACAAAGAGAATTGTCACTTGTGGATTCAAGTCTTGCCATCCAACAAACTATCGATGTTTTGACTGCCATGAATACAACTGGCGGGGGAAAGTCAACCAAGAAGACTGAGCAGTCAGTCTCATCTGGCCTTTTTAAGGGCGTAGAGCTGAACGAAGGCAGGGCGAAAATAAACAGGCCTTGCTTTTATGAATCGGTGATTTCATCTCTTACTAAGCGATTACCGGATTCAAATTTGGTCCTGACACTCAAAGCTCTTGACAAGCGTTTTTGGCCAGGAGAGCAGGACCTGATTTTGCATGGCGAACCAGAAGTACACAGCCTTGCGAAAGACCTTGGAGAACCAACCAGGGAGGCCGTGGAGCAGTTTCGAGACTGGAAACTACAAGGTACTGCACCGGGAAAAACATTGGAAAGACTTTTGATAGCAAGTCGCACATATCTCCCCACATCAGCCGAATGCGAACAAGGCTTTTCCGCAGTGAATAACACCGACAACCAGATGCGCAACAGGTTGCGCGAAGACAGCCTGTCTTCGCTCCTGTTTGTGGACCTCAACGGACCCCCTCTGGTCAAATTCGACCCAATTCCATTCGTTAGAAGCTGGATTAAAGCAGGACATCGGCTCTCTACTTCTTGGAAACCAGGACGGCAACCACAAGAAGTTCAGCCAAGGCATATTTGGTCTATTTTAACTTAATGGTAAGAGGCTATTTTCAATCTTTGTGGCTGAACTGTGATGAGAACTGATTGTGCACAAAATGTATATAATACATGTACATATACAAATATTTGCGCGACTGTGCGTGCTTTACTTTTCGGATGCGTGGTCATGGAGCAGCCTAGCCTGCCTTGAAGTTGGAGAACCTGGGGTGATTGTGCATATTGTAGGCCTGCGCGTGTGTGCGTGTGTGTGTGTGTGTGAGTGAGTGAGAGAGCGCGCACCCGCCGTGGTGCTGTGTGGCTTGTTGTAGGCCTTCTGTAGCGTTCACCGTGGTGTCTTTTCCCACCTTGAGTGTCTATTTGCTCAATGATGTATCTTTTGGATCGTATACACCAGATGGATGGTTAAATAATGTCACACGATTGCGTGCCGATATATGACATTCATTCAGACGTTTGCTATTATAAATGCGTCAGATTGATAGCCAGTTGTTGTTGCGTCTGCAGTAGGCTAATGAACAACTGTGCATTGGCTACTACATGTCGAGAAAAATTAGATCTGTATTGCACAACAATTTGGAAAAGGGGACCCCCCCGAATATCGACGGGTATTTCGCACACTGGTCGTGACCCTCCTACGGCCGGAACTAGCGGATGGAAGGTGGGGGGAGCCCATGGACGTCGCCTGTGTGCATGGGGACACCCGCACATATGAAACATGCCACGTGGTGGTACGGACCCCCCGAGGGGTGTTTACGGCACGGGCCGGGATTGTGCCCCAACTCCTCGTACCCCTACTCATTGGGTGGGACTGCCCAATATTCCACCGGCTGTGGAACCCCGAACCGGGCCCCCGACCATGTCAGGTAATGCCACGATGGCAAGTTTGACCAGGCCAACCCACTTATGGCATCCTCAGCAGAGTCGTCTGGAGAGGGTGACGGGACCGGGGGGAGGGGGGGGGGGTGGATGAGGCCACTTAACAGGAGGACACCACCAAGCGGACTCTAAGCGTCTCCTAGACACCCCGGACACAGTGACAGCCATCGAGCCGACTGGCCCTCTAGGAGGATCTGAGAGCTCAGCTACAGGACAATGTCCTGAAGCATGCCTGGAGCCATGTCCTTGCCCATGAAGGCCAAGCGAGGGAATCGGTGAGTAGCTTACCTCACCCACACCCACACCAGGGCGGGCCTATTGTACCGGGTAGTAGAGAGAGGGGGGATAGTGACTGAACAACTAGTGGTACCCCGCCCATATGTTAGCAAAGTCCTGTTATGGCACACTCCCATATGTTAGGGGCCCATCTAGGCATGGATAAAACCAGGGACAGGATTTTAGACCGCTTTTATTGGCCTGGGGTGAAGAGAGATGTCATCCAGTACTGTCAGGCTTGCCCGGAATGCCAGCACACGGCCCGAGACCCTTGGTCTGAAACCCTCTAATCCCAATGTCGATTATTGAGGTACCATTCGACCGGTTAGCACTGGACATTGTCGGGCCGCTCCCCAACACCAGCCAGGGTCATAGGTACATACTCGTTATGGTGGACTACGCCACCCGGTACCCGGAAGCCCTGCCCCTCCGCACTGCCACCGCTAAGAACGTAGCTAATGAGCTCATGCTTCTGTTCAATCGGGTGGAGATAACCAGGGAGGTACTAACAGACCAGGGGTCCTGCTTCATGTCACGGGTAATGAAAGAGCTTCTAAGTCTTCTCCAGGTGAAACAGCTTTGAACCTCGGTGTACCACCCCCAGACCGACGGGCTCATTGAGAGATTCAACAAGACCCTCAAGCAAATGCTCAAGGCCATGGAGACTGTCGGAAAGAATTGGGACCAGCTTCTGCCTCATGTGCTCTTCACTGTCTGCGAAGTACCCCAAGCCTCCATGAGGTTTTCCACATTCAAGTTATTGTATGGGAGGAGTCCAAGGGGACTCCTCAACCTCGCCAAGGAGGCTTGGGAGAGTCGGCCCTCCCCACATCGCACCATGGTGGACCATGTAGAGCAGGTGCGGAGTCGCATGGCTCAGGTCTGGCCCATCGTCCGGGACCACCTCCGACAGGCCCAGCAGGCTCAGGCCCAGTACCTCCCCACCGGTACCGGCTCCCCTGGTTCTGGCCGCCCGGTGCGGCATACCGGAGGTCCCCGTGGGAGACGACCTCAGCCCCGCCCAGAAGCAGGACCTTGAGGAAGTAGTCTTACAACACCAAGATGTCTTCTCTGAGATACCCGGCAGGACCACGGTATCCCAACATGATATTAAAACGGCTCCAGGTATCACAGTGCTAGTCGCACCCTACCGGGTCCCAGAAGCCTGTAGGAACGCCATCAGAGAGGAGGTCGCCAGAATGATCCAGCTTGGCGTCATCGAGGAGTCGCGAGTGCCTGGTCCCTGGTCCCCAAACCCAATCTGGGACTAGCCCCGTCCCACCTCCAAAAAACAGGGGAAATCGTTCCTGTGTCTGATAGGATACTACCAGAGGTTTATACCCAGTTTCACCTCACTGGCCAGCCCACTACATGATCTGACAGGGAAGGCCATGCCAGACCGGGTAACCTGGTCGGAGGTGGCAGAAATGGCATTCGGGCTCCTCCGGCGAGCCTTCTGCTCGGAACCAATCTTGATAACCCCGGATTTCTCTCTGCCTTTGATTGTCCACACAGGTGCGTCCAAAGTAGGACGGAGCGGTATTCTCCCAGGTCCGGGCGGGCGAAGAACACCAGGTGACCTACATCAGTAGGAAGCTCCAACGAGAAGGATTACTCCACTGGAGAAGGAGGCCCTGGCCATCAAGTGGGCCTTGGACAAGCTGAGGTACTACCTCTGGGGCTTTACGCTCGTCACTGACTATGCGCCACTCAAGTGGATGGCAGGTGCGAAGGACATGAACGCACGAGTGACGAGGTGGTTCCCGGTGCTCCAGGATTATCGGTTCCAGGTGGACCACCGGCCGGGCAGGGAGCCTGCCAAC
The DNA here is from genome assembly GCA_027123545.1 of Trisopterus esmarkii. Classification (NCBI taxonomy): domain Eukaryota; kingdom Metazoa; phylum Chordata; class Actinopteri; order Gadiformes; family Gadidae; genus Trisopterus; species Trisopterus esmarkii. Next base: position 2,010,172 of record JAOPJL010000146.1, on the reverse strand, counting down.
GCCGACACCCTGTCCTGCCGCGATGCTTGCCTCTGGTCGGTCAGAGGCAACCCTAGGTTTCAGCCAGCGGTGGAGGAGCAGCACCACGCCCCAGGCGGCCAAGAGGGGTAGTGGTGGACGCGGTATACCACAGGTTTCCAACAGAGGGAGCCAGGAGAAGCATTGCTGCCAGCCAATCATGGAAATACGGAACACCTGAGGAGCAGGGGGGAAGCACGCACACACACTCATTCCACACTCATTCGGGGCTGCATGGTTCGCACATGAGGTGATTCCACCCAACGGAACAAGCCTGTGGATTCCGCCAGAGTTGTTTTTTGTTCTATTTAGTAAGTGATTTTTTACGTTTGATTAAAAGTGCCGTGTTGGCTTTCAATTGAACCAGACTCTTGGGCTGTTTGGGACGGGGCAGTGCACTCTAGCCGAGCCAGGTTGCCAAAATAGGTGGTGCGCAGTTTGGGTGGTGGTGGTGGTACCTGGATAGGGGGTGTGCAGTTTGGGTGTTTTTTTTAAGGAAATGGCTCTCCATACCTGATGCGATAACAGTCTGTCACTGTTGTGTGGCGCCATTTGGAACGTCTCGCGCACGCAGCTTGTTTAACTAGCCATTGATGAAAAACTACTTTGATCCTTTGTGGTATAGTCGTTTCGGGCTAGGTATGACTCAAAGTAGTAAATGTTCAACATGTGGTTTATTCAGAGACACAAGATCATCAAGCTTGTTTTCTGGAGGTGGTTCATGAAGCATCCCTTGAACACTGGTAAGAATTCACTTTATATTGGAAGTGGGTGGAATGGTAAATAAACGCCTACAGGTTTTAACATGCCAGGTAAACCTGGCTTGAGGTGGAAATGCCAAAGAGCCCATGTTTGTAGTGTTTAACTTATCTACAAACTCATAAAACCTTATATGGTGTTGTCCACTATGTGGAGAATAAACCATTCATAACTGGTTTTAGCTTGAAACATGTCATCAGAAAGAAGCATAGACTAAAATTATTTACATCACCATATGCGATATCCACAGATTTGTTTGTTTGGCTGATGTCTGCTTTAACACCTCAGTGGAATTGCATGTATACTTACATATATTGATTTCCAAAAATGTATGTGTAATGCATTTGGTCAATTAAAATAATTGCATTTCCATGCTATTGTCTTTCAACTATATGGTACAAAGAAAGACAATTGACATAGTAAAGGTGTATTTATATTTTTACATAAGAGAAAAAACATTTAGAATATGACATGATAAAATATGGTCACATGCATTTTCTCACCTTTGCAATGACTCATTCATCATTGAATGGCTAAGGGATAACCGTCCTAACCCCATTTGTTTAGTCATTCTAAAATAGACCAACACAATTTCTAAATCAACCAAACAAGGATAAGTAGGCCTACAATTTGCCAAATGGTGTTGTGGACGATAAGTGTCATTTTCAGGGCATCAGGGCAGAGACGATGGGGGATTACTTAAACTAACACCGCCACCTAGTGGTCCAGTTGTAAACATCACGCCCTCGTCTAACATCCATGTGATGTGTTTTTCATGTTATCAGGCCAAACATAAAATAAAATGTAATCTGAGTAGAGCCTGTGCTAGTCACGTTTTCGGAAATACAAATATACATTTGGTTATTTAGCCAGTTGTTGATATTGAACACTAATGCTGAACTATAAAAGTACTCAATGAGCTTGTACTGTCTAGGCCCCTGGTTTCCTCAGCATGGAGCGAGGGAGGAATGGACACCTGGTAGGCTGGCTTTGAATTCCAGCAGCAGGTCATCCCGGGGTGAGGAAGCAAAAGAAACAGCCCACAGTGGCCTTGAATAAATCCAGATGTTGAAAGATGTTTTTACCACATACACTGTTCCTATCCAACGAGCCAAACTCCATTTGAACAATGATAACACACTGCCTGTGACTTCACAAGTCCAAACGATTCTCCCTATGATGGTAAAGAAAACAATGCATAATAAATATTAAATAGGGTTAAAAGAAAGCATGGGCCGACAAGTAATCTTTGATTTAGACTTCAATGAGCAACATATTATGTTGTTGGCCTATATACAGGACACTGGAATAACAGGTTGCATTGTGCTAAGCTCCGTTTTTAGAAACATACCAAGAAAACATAATTATATAATGACAATGGAAACAGGATTTAGGTTTGCTCTAATGCAGCCTCGACGTGGACCTGGTGGAATAGAGAAGCGCTGGTTTCCATCTCTGAACGAATCTCTGCTAAGTGGTTTTCCAGATTATTTGAAGGAAGCCTTGTGTGTGAGATCTCCCTGTAGGCCAAAACAAATCCCAGAGAGGGACGAAAAGAAACACATTCATTTTGGTAATCACTTCCTTAAGGAGAATGTCTTGGAGAAAAATAGTTGTCTATTTTTAAGTTGCATATGTTGTGGCAACCCCGATAGTCGGGAGCTGAGATTCGGAAATCAACGCGCTCAGGCAGGGCTGCGGTTCACCGGTTTTATTACGGCCGTCCGCTCAAAAACAAGGAAATCATAAATCTAATGAGGTTTCTTCCCTATCGGGGAAAAACGGGGCGGCGTCAAGGGGGGCGGTCCGTGGAGGTCGGCCTGGGGGCCGGTCCGTGGAGGTCGGCCTGGGATCTCGCTCGGCTCCTCCCGCTCAGTCCTATGAGGAAGCGTGGGGACGTCAGTGGGTAGCAGTGCGATATCGGTGGTCCCTTACCCCGTCTGTCTCCAACTCGGTTTCCCCCCATCTGCCGCATGTCCGGTCCTTCAGGCCCCCCTGCCCAGGTGGTCCCAATGCCTCCGTTTAATTCTCGATCCACGATGAACGGGAGGGATCTCCCTGCACTAGCTGCCCGCGGAGAGGGCGCTGTCCGGGGTCCGTCCAACCCCGATGGGGGGGGGGGGGGGTTGCCACTATGTTTATGTTTAAACCATTCGCCCCGACACTGTAATCCCAGGGAAATGTGGAGACAGAAACTGGTCAGAAAGTGGTTCAAGTTCATGTAGATTACTGATTTATTTATTTACTAAAACAAGATTTAGGCCTACTTTCCTTTTTTACCATTCAATAGGTTTACCATCCTGTTCGGGAAATATAATTGATCTCACACACAGCTGTTTGTTGTTTTTACAAAGGTCAAAACCACAAAAATGAATTGAAGCGTTGTTGCCAGGATTTCACTGTCAAGCTTAACGTATGGAAACAGGGCAAATCATAGACCTTTTCCAACATCTGTCCTGAACTACATGGATGCTTAACCTTTTCAGCAGAACCAAGCACCTGGTGATCCTAAAGCATCCTTTGCAGGCGATCATGATAATGTGTGACAAAGACTTAACAAATAACCGACTCTGCCCTATTTCGAGGCAAGATTTCCAGGTCAACGGGCTGTTAAACAGCATTCAGGGGAGGCTTCTTCATCGTCTTGGTGTCATCACTACTCAACTTAGTGTGACAGTTCAGTGATGCCTTAATGGAAGCTTCTGGGGCCTTCTGTATTCACAAAGCGTTTTCTAAATCACTTTAAACACACTTTTTTTTTTACACTTTAAATATCAGCCCACAGCCGTTCGAGTCCTATCGTGATGAACGAGAGCGGAGACAAAAAGACGACAAACGCCAGCGAAAGCCCAACTGGTCCCAGGACGAGTTGCTACTGCTGGCCCAGTTCGTCTGGAGAGGAGGGGGATTATATTTCGGAATTTATATTTTATATTTACATTTGTGTGTGCTAATCGTAATCAATCACAATGCTCGTAATCACTTAGGCCTACATGTTATAATGTAACTTCTCCCGGTTGTGGATGGAGATAGGGGGTCCAGATCCACGTCTGGCAGGGATGGCCGCCGTCAGCCAGTGACCTCCAGTGACCTCCAGTGACCTCCAGTGACCTCCAGTGACCTCCAGTGACCTCCAGTGACCTCCAGCTGGTCCATGGCGCCTCTCAAAGAGCTGCCTCAGACCTCGTCCTCATCTGTTGATGGCCCAATGATTTTGATGTGGTCCCGTCAGTAGCAGCGACCACACCGGGCATGCTGCGAGTGCCATGAAGTTGGCTCTGATCCTGTATAGTTGCTGATTGTCCAGAAGAAACCGGATGAACTGTAGATATGTGGTCTAGACTCAGAGAGCACGTTGATGGTTTGATTTATGGCTCGGCTGAATGATGGTTGCGATATTCCTAAATAGTCGGCGTTGCAAAGTCGCATTTTCCCTGTTGCTAAATATCTAAGTGTTTCCAAACATTTTATCTCCGGACTGATGGGGTTATTCCTGTTTGTTTGGGACGTTATTGCGTCCCGCACTATTTCAACCACAAGTTTGATGCCTCGTGATTTAGCCAATATTAAAGCAAACTTGAGTAGGCCTACCTTGAAAGGCACTATAAAAAAGTAATTATTATCATCATTATTATATCTATAAATTCACAGTCCTCAATTGTCTCCAAAGCATTCTGTGGCGCTGCAGCCTTGTTCAGATTCTTCGTGAATAGGTCTTAGTGAGTTATGAGTGAGCTCTCCTAGACTTATCAGCTACTTTTAGGCCTAAAATTTTGTTTTTTACGAGTTACTCCTAAATTCGCCACTTAGGATCTACTTTCAGCTCTAAGATTCTTTGCGAATACGGCCCCTGAACTTTACGACTTTTTGCTAGGTCCCTATTTTCCAATCGTTTGATTGTAGACCAACACTCATCGGATGGGCCAGTAGTGAGCGAAACGCTGCAGCCGTGATCGGTATAAAAACAGCTGCAGAACCTTTGCGGCAGCCTCATAGCACCCGTCAATGTACGTCATCTGAGTGTCCTCTGACGCTTGTTTTGGCCTCTTAGAGGCTCAGATTATTATATGATTTCCATCATTATGGAAAGGCTCCGGGACGGCTCACAGCACATAACCATCGGAGGTTAAACCAAGATTAATCTTATCAACTTTATTAACAATATTTAGTAATGCGAATTGATGCATGATCATGTCACTACAGTACAGCTTGAACCGTCTTTAAAAATAAAATAAATACTTAATATAGGCTATAATAAGCCTACACGGTTTGTTATTTTCAACAACAATAAATCCAGGCCGTTTGGCAAAAGCTGGAGAGACAGAGAGCAGAGGCCTCCATGGTGACTAGTGTGAATGGACGGACGAGGCATCAGCCCATAGAAGCAGTGAAATAGCAATGACGGGTGCCACTGATGATGCTTTGAGGCCTGGAATGAACACATATTTTCAAGTTCAACCTATCCGAGATTGTTCCTCGAGATTGAAATCAACTGCACTGAAACCAAATATCGAGACATTCCAGGGAAACACTCCTTTGATTTAGAGTTCTGGTTTAAACTTAAATACTATCCTGCTACTTGAAACAGGGAAGGGGTTTCATGGGCATTTCCTCTGAAATTCCCAGTTTATGAAAGTCACACAACAATATATACCATGACAAAGGTACATACAGAAACCTGTACAGCAGCTGCAGAAGCAAACGTAAAAGATTTGCTACTGCACCTTTCTGACTAAATGTATGATTCAATTTATGCGTATATGTATAGATTGTAGTCATTTTTGGCAGGCATTCTAGAAGATCACAATCATGCAGGCTCTGTGCCAACCATTTAGGGATTCGTAGCGAGGCCTTGTTTAGTGATGCAGCCAATGAAAAAGAGTTGTAGGGAAGAGCCAGGGATGGTTAAGGTCCAAACCTGATCCTTTCTCCATCACTCCCATGGAGAAAGGGTCATTTTAAAGTACAGAATAGCATTTCTCGTATCCATGGTTCCCTCAAACCACAAGGAGAGGTATTTTAAACCTAGCAATGCTAGCTTCACACTTAACATATTTACTAAAAGCGTAGATCTTTAAACAAAGACATTTAATTAAGTACAAAAAAGTTAACTCCTGCCAACATCGTTAACATTTTCATACAGTTTAATGATCTTAAATCGGTCGGCCAAACCAAAAAATAAATGAATGAAAGCAATGCGTAAGTCCATGGTTTTGGATATTATATGACCCCAACATGCCCGTTTTTCCTAATTCCCACTTCGACTAAAAAAGGAAAACCATCTCCCAGTGAAAGAAATAGGGCAAAAAAACCATCATGTCTCTAGCCTTGTTTATAACACTACCACTTTAACCTGGCATGGAGCGCACAGCCTGCATCTAGTGTCTCTAACAGCAGGCAGGCAACATGACGCCAGTCCTCAATCACTTCCTTAAAAGGAGAAGTGTGTAAACTCAGTGACCAAAGATGTAGAACACATGGCCTTTTCCTACTGTAAAAAACAACCTAGTTTACAATTGTTCATAAATCATATACATGCCTTTTGTGTTTACCTTCTTCAAGCAAATCTCAGTGAAAAAAAAAAATGAAATATAGATTTTCTCTTCAGTCACGGCGGGGCAATATCCCATCTGCACCCACGGGGAGATGTGTGTATGCATGTGTGTGAGAATAGACCGGGAGGTGATGGTCTCTTCTTGGCTTGGGAGTATGGAGGCAGGTACTCCTCTGTAACTTAAGAGTTTGTCCGTTCCATAAACTGCATACACACCCGCATGTATATCCACTACAGGGCGGTGTGATGGTCAGGGGAGACATGCGGACACCTTGCTCTCCATTCAAACCCCACGTCCTTCTTTGGGCTCTGTGATTGGGTAAGCAGATGGGGGGGCGGGATAATAGTGTGTGTGTGTGTGTGTGTGTGTGTGTGTGTGTGTGTGTGTGTGTGTGTGTGTGTGTGTGTGTGGGTGTGTGTG
>JAOPJL010000146.1:1888461-1907484 GCA_027123545.1 Trisopterus esmarkii | reverse complement strand
TGCAGTCTTTTGGTGACATTGGTTTCTTTTCATCCATACATTCACTGTCCTATGTTACACCGGGGTCCTCCGACCATCGGAGGACGTGTAACATATTTGGGGGCTCATCCGGGATCCTTGTGGTCCCACTGGATGGTGAAAGTGTGGATGTTGAGTTCAGTGGCACAGGCTGGTAATAGGTTTAGTTTTTGTAGTTTAGTGTTTTTTTTGGCTACTGTTTTGGTGCAGTGGAGTAGGAGTGGAGTAGAACTCCATTCATTTGGTAAGTATACAGGGCCATGCTCTACAATTTTTGCTAGGTGATATTGCTTAAAACTTTGTAATTACATAGGTTTCACTGGCTGTTTGGTAGTTTGCGGGGCACCAAGATGGCTACTGGTTTCAATGTTGAGGATTTTCTGGCCACACCCACTTTAGAAGAGCTGGACCAGTGTAGGAAGGTAGATTTATGTGAGATCGGTGCTCACTTTGGAGTTGAGTTGTCTAGGGCTAAAACTGTGGCTCAGTTAAAGGAGGCAGTACTAGTTCTGTTGAAGGACAAGGGTGTGCCTATTGAGGGGGCAGTTGTAAAAGCAATACTTACTGGGTCCCCTGATCCTTCTGAAGTGAAATTTGAGGCGGCACCAGGGGCAGAGCAGGTGGTAAAATCTCTTTCTACTCCAGGTAGCTCGCGAGCTTCCTCTGTATCCAGTGTCTCAGTAAGTACCAAACTGAAGGTTCGTTTGGCCCGCTTAAAATTGGAGGCAGAGGAGAGGGAGAAGGAGAGAGCGGCTGACTACAGGCACAGGGAGGCTATGCGCAAACTTGAGTTGGATGCTGAGATGCAACATGCCGTGGAGATGAAAAAGCTTGAGGTTGAGTTGGAAAAAAAGAGACTTGATTGTCAATTTTTCCAAAAGTCTCCCATTACTCCGCAGCCTGACGCTCTTACTTATCCAAATAAGCCTTTTGATGCTAGTCGGCACATAGCATTAGTTCCCCAATTCCGTGAACATGAGATAGATGCATATTTTGAGTCTTTTGAAAGAGTTGCTACCGCTTTTAAGTGGCCTAAAGATGCTTGGGCACCTTTGCTACAGAGCAAACTGACAGGAAAGGCCCGTGAGGTGATGAATAAATTGCCTCTCACTGATAGCCTGGATTATGAGGTGTTAAAAGCGGCTGTGCTTCGAACATATAGTTTGGTGCCTGAGGCGTATAGACAGCGTTTTCGTGCTTACAGAAAATTCCATGACAAAACCTTTGTTGAATTTGCTAGTGAGAAAGAGACACTGTTCTACCGGTGGCTAAAGGCTACTGAGGTTTCTGACTTTCAGTCCGTTTGTGAATTGGTTTTGATGGAGGAGTTTAAAAACAATTTGTCCGAGCGTGTAGTGACGTATCTGAATGAGCAAAAACCTGTCAAGCTAGCAGATGCTGCTGTTTTAGTTGACGAGTTTGTACTTACTCACAAGCAGCATTTCAGTTCATCTGGCCCATATAAACAGGAGAAGACTGAGCGCTTGGACAAAAACAAAGCTATAGTGGCTAATTCCAACTTCACGCCTAAATACCAACCTCAATCAGGTCCACGTTCAGAACTCCGTGAGTGTCATTATTGTCACCAAGTTGGTCATCTCATAGCCAACTGTTCTTTGCGTAAACGCAGGGAAGCAACCAAAGCAGGCTCTCCTTCGCCAACCGGATTATGTCCATTAGTTGTCACATCAGGTGTAAGGGAAAGCCCTGATCCAACCTATGCACCATTCATGTTGGATGGCTATGTTTCCCTGGGCTCAGACAGAAAATGTCCAGTGCGCATACTGCGTGACACAGGGGCAGCAAAATCATTTATTTTGTCAGATGTTTTGCCTTTCTCTGAAGAGTCTTCATGTCACTCTAGCGTACTAGTCCAGGGGATAGGTATGAGTTATATTTCTGTACCTCTGCACCGTCTGAACCTGACTTGTGATTTAGTGAGTGGTGATTTCTCAGTTGGTGTTCGTCCTTCGTTGCCCATGCGAGGGGTTACATTTGTGTTAGGCAACGACATAGCCGGTGGAAAGGTTACACCTGTTCTAGAGGTGTTAGATCAACCTGACGTGTCACAGCCGGATGTTCTTGGGCGATCCTACCCTGATGTGTTTCCGGTATGCGCCGTTACACGCGCACAGGCCCGTAAGCTGGGTGATGCAGTTGATTTATCAGACACTGTGTTTTCTGAAGGTCTAAGCGATCAGGCATTTTCACCCTCTCTCCCCAGTCATGATTCTGAAAATAGTAAAGAGGCTAAACCTAGGTTAAACCCAGAGAGTGTGTTTGATGTTAAACATTTGCCTATGACTCGTGACAGCCTCGTAGGGGCACAGAAAGCTGATCTTAGTTTGTCTAAGTTTTTCAATAACATTAAAAACTCTGACTCAACTAACAACAAAGACACCATGTATTTTATTGAAAATGGTTTGCTGTTGAGGAGGTGGAGAGATCGCCGTGATGGTGATAGTGATTCTAGTGCTGTGGTTCAGGTAGTTATTCCATCAAAACACAGACAGTCAGTTTTATCCCTGGCTCATGATAATGTGTGGGCGGGTCATTTGGGAGTGGCAAAGACATATGATCGAGTGCTCCGACATTTTTTCTGGCCAGGTCTGAAAAAGGATGTGACTCATTTTTGTCGAACTTGTCCCATATGTCAGGTGGTTGGAAAACCAAACCAGGTTATCCAACCTGCTCCACTTCGCCCGATTCCAGCAGTAGGTGAGGCTTTTGAGCATGTCCTAGTTGATTGTGTAGGTCCCCTCCCTAAAACAAAAAGTGGGAATCAGTACTTGTTGACTATGATGTGTATAGCTACTAGGTACCCAGAAGCAATTCCTCTTAGAAAGGTAACATCGCAGGCTGTAGTGAAGGCCCTGATCAAGTTTTTCTCTACATTCGGGCTGCCAAAGATAGTACAAACTGATCAAGGTACTAACTTTCTATCTGGCATCTTTGAGCAGGTTTTAAAATCTCTAGCTATCACTCATCGTGTCTCCAGTGCTTACCATCCTGAGTCGCAGGGAGCTTTGGAAAGATGGCATGGTACCCTCAAGTCCGTGCTGCGTAAGTACTGCCTGGAGCACGAAAAAGACTGGGACGAGGGTGTCCCGTTGGCTCTTTTTGCAGTCCGCGAAGCAGTGCAGGAATCACTAGGTTTCAGCCCAGCCGAACTAGTGTTTGGCCATACTGTGAGGGGGCCTCTGAAAGTGCTCAAGGATTCAATCATTGGTGATGGTCTGTCAAAAAAAGAAAACATCCTCAGTTATGTGAGTCGTTTCCGTGAGCGGCTACATGGAGCATGTAGCCTAGCCAAAGAGAGTTTGTCTGGAGTTCAGAGCAACATGAAGAGGCGGTACGACAAGAAAGCAATTTCCCGTGCTCTAGTACCAGGTGACCAAGTATTGGTTTTGTTACCTATCCAGGGTTCATCCATGTCAGCTCGGTTTTTAGGTCCTTATGCTGTGGAGAGGAAGTTAAGTGAAACCGATTATGTTATTAAAACTCCAGAGCGTAAGAGAAAAACACGTGTGTGTCATCTCAACATGTTGAAGTTGTACCATGTTAGAGACAGTTCCGGTTCCGTGAGTGTGCCTCCAGTGGCTACTGTTGGTGCTGCTGTGCCTAGCTCTCAAATCCAGGATAGTGATGAGGATGGTTTAGATACCCGTAGACTCCAGCAACAAACTCCTCGGTTATCCAACTCAGAGATGTTGAAGGACCTTTTGAGTTTGATGCCACATTTGAGTGCCAGCCAGCGACATGATTTAGTGTCTTTGATTTTGGATTTTAAGTGTCTGTTCGGAGACAGTCCGTCTCGCACCAATGTTCTGGAACATGACATAGATGTTGGTGATGCTCGTCCAATAAAACAACATCCCTACAGAGTGAATGCTGTCAAGAGGGCAGCTATGAGACAGGAGACTCAGTATTTACTGGAGCATGGTCTAGCAAAACCTAGCTCTAGTCCGTGGAGTAGTCCCTGTCTACTTGTTCCAAAACCAGACTCGACATTCCGTTTTTGCACTGATTACCGTAAGGTAAATAATATCACTGTATCTGACTCGTTTCCACTACCGCGAATAGACGACTGTGTTGACACGATTGGTTCCGCTTGCTTTGTCACAAAATTAGATCTGCTCAAGGGTTATTGGCAGGTCCCTCTCACAGCTCGTGCTTCTGACATTTCAGCGTTTGTGACACCAGATACCTTTTTGCAATACACTGTAATGGCGTTTGGCCTGAAAAATGCTCCTGCCTGTTTCCAGAAGTTGGTTAACACTGTACTTGGCGACATTCCAAATTGCACTGCATATCTGGATGATGTGGTTGTTCACTCTACTGAGTGGGAGGAACATGTGTGCTCTCTCCAAGCAGTTTTCCAACGTTTGGCTGATGCCTCCCTAACAGTCAACCTGGCAAAATGCGAGTTTGGGAAGGCGACGGTCACCTACTTGGGCAAGCAAGTGGGTGGTGGCAAAGTGCGCCCCCTTGCTACAAAGTTGGCTGCCATCAGTTCATTTCCGGTCCCCTCCACTAGGAGAGAGTTGCGACGGTTTTTAGGAATGGCAGGCTACTACAGGGGTTTCTGTAGAAATCTCTCCTCTGTTGCTGCTCCTTTAACCGACCTTGTTAGTCCAAAACTTCCTTTTCAGTGGACGGCTTCATGTCAGGTGGCCTTTGAGAGCTGCAAGGCTCTTTTGTGCAGTGCCCCAGTTCTTAGTGCACCTGATTTTAGCCGCCCCTTTGCACTGGAAGTAGATGCCAGCTGCATTGGTGCTGGTGCAGTTCTGATTCAGTCGGACGACCATGGGTTAGATCATCCTGTTGGGTTTTACTCTAAGAAGTTCAGCAAGTGCCAGATGCGTTATTCCACAGTAGAACAGGAGACCCTGGCTCTACTGTTAGCTTTGCAGTTCTTCGATGTGTATGTGGGATCCAGTCCTGTGCCAGTTGTGGTCTACACGGACCACAACCCTCTAGTCTTTATACATCGCATGTATAATCACAACAGGAGGTTAATGAGATGGTCATTGTTCCTGCAGAACTACCGCCTTGTCATCCGCCACAAAAAGGGCAAAGACAATGTGGTTGCAGATGCACTGTCCCGGTGTGGACAGGTTTAGCTTATAGTTCATTTAGCGAAGCATTAAGTTTTTTATTTATACATCATGTATGTATTTGATCATACGGTTGAAAAAGTTGCTTGATTATGTCACTTAACATATTCCCTCAGTTATTGTGTGATCCTTGACTTGAGTAAACAGGCTATTCCGGATATGCTCCAGTTTGTATCAACCGGGGGTTGCTATTTGAGGGGGGGAGTGTTACGGGTGGTGGGGTTTTGCTTTGTTGTGTGTTAACTTGTTCTGATCCTGTGGCTCATCTGTGTTTTTCCCACTCTGTTAGTAGGTCCACACTGAGGGCCTGCAGTGATTTCCTGCATTGCTTGCAGCTGAGGCCAGGAAATCAGCCAGGGCAATCAAGCCATCCACCAATCAGCTCACACCCACACCCTATATATATATGTTTGTTAGTTTGGTTTCATGGCGGGGGTGAGAAGGTGGAAGGTCTCAGACTGGTGCAGGTTGCTGTTTCAGTCTGTGCTTTCTTGGCTAGTACTTTCTTGGCTAGTACTTTGTTGTTTAGGCACATTTTTGTTTTGATCGTTAACCAACGTGTTTGTTAACTTTTGTCTGTTTTGCAGATCTATCCGGCGCAGGGTTGGAGTGGTTAGGGAACTTAGGTAGACACCTGCAGGTATACATTTGTGTCCCTCACCACACGTAGGTTACCTCTTGTATTAGTACACCAGTTAGAGCGGCGACACTACTCCATGTATTTTGAGGCATTAAGGTGCCTGCAAAGGGGATTAGTTTAGGGGGTTAGTCCTGGGGTTGTTTTTGATTATAGCTAGTTGTTTTGGGGCGTTTTCTTTAGTGATCGCTGCATAGCTCAGGGGGTTTGTGTTGTCTCCGCCCTGTGTCCGTTGTGTGGTTAATTAAACTGATTCATTGCAGTCTTTTGGTGACATTGGTTTCTTTTCATCCATACATTCACTGTCCTATGTTACACCGGGGTCCTCCGACCATCGGAGGACGTGTAACAATCACGATGAGTTCTGCCCGTTTTGCCTGCACGCTGTCTGCGGTCAAACCAAAACAAACCCGATCCCGCCTCTTGCAAATCTCGACCCTACGTCATCTGCCGCCCCTTGCAAGCCCGCCCCCCTTAAGCAGCATAGATTCTACTGTTGACTGAGCGACACCGATCTCCGCATATGGGGCATAAAGTGTGAATGACCCTCACGGTCGAACCTCCTGCTCTACAAATGTGGAGAAAAGACGGAGGACATATGTGAAAACGGCTCATGAGTACCAACAATGTAAGAAAATATATAAAGTGAAATGCTTATAATAATGCTAATGCTGACCATTAAGTGGTTTGTTGAGCAGGATAAATGGAGCTCAGGGAGCAGATAAGATAAAAGATAAAATCCTCTGATAGAATCTTGATCTGTGCTTCTGTTTGTACTCGTAGGCGCCTTCCTCTGTGAACAACATGCGAGGGTTCGAGCTGTTTGTTTAACTACATTTAGCCTCATTAAGTGGTTGTTGCGGGTTTAAGAAACTCCCCATTCATGAACACCAACGGGTGACTTCCTGTCCCCCTGTGTTTCTTTGTGGCCACCTAACTTCTCAGACTTGGAGGACTGCCGCTTGGCGTTTTCACCGCCCAACGCCGGTTCCAACAACTGACCCTCCTGCATGCCCAAATCCGCTACCACATGCCCTTGTGGCTCTCATTTTACCACGAAGGGTAACCATGGGGCTGAAATACTGCCAGCATAAATGTGGACTTTACGGTCTGAGAAAACACTATAGGTTGCAGAAATACAGAGAGAGATAGGGAAAAAAAGAGACAAAAAGACAAAGAGATAAGGACAAAGAGAGAGGGAGAGAGGTAGGAGAGGGAGGGATGCCATGTGTTGCCGTCTGTGCAAACGGTTGTGGGTCAAAGCCCGAGCCTACCTGAAACAGCCTGGTGAAGATGTCAAACTCGAACACAGAGATATAATCATTGAAGGTGAGGTCTATGGTGGACTTCAGGGCCATGGCTTCCAGCCCGGAGCTGATGGGGTGGAACTCATGCAGGGCCTGTCTGAAGGTCCTCCAGGGCACGATGGTCCTGCCAGGACAGGAAGGAAGTCAGTTACCACTAAACAAGTTCCCAGTGTTCCCAGTGTTCCCAGTCACCACATTACAGGGGAGACTAGGACCACCAGTCTGGGGTCATACGCATCAAGTCATCTACAAGGAAATGATGTCGCTGACATCCCTTTTGGTTTGTGATTTGATGCTATTATTATTACAGACAAACGTAGACAACCGGCATAACAATATGCTGATGTTATGTTAATAAAGTCAGCTGAAGCCTAAACCAGAACGCCGTCTCAAGCGAGCGAGACCCTGGTCAGGTGGGATGTTCGGTTTCCCCAACAGCGGATATAAATCTCAACGGACAAATTGGACTCACTGTCAAATTGGTTGACCTTGAAGTCCGCCTTCATGGCAGGCTTCAAACGCCATATTATAGCGGACCCGAAATATTTGATAAACCAGGGAATTCCACAACAGTCATTAACATTTCATACCTTCTTAAAGCCGAGCCACTTCCTTACTTCACTACAGCCGCAGGGAAAGGCAGGCTCATCACAACTAGCTGAAGCCATCTAGCGTTCAACAAACAGCGATAGAGATTGGTGATAAAGATGACAATGTATTTTAATTAGGGCTGTCAAAATTAGCGTGTTAACACAATCTTATTTTACCACAATTAATAAAAGAATTAACCATTCTTTTTTTTCTTGGGATTTTGAAAGGTTTTGTCTACAGAATGTCAACATTCAAACAGAAATCATTTTTGTTTTTAGTTCAACTTCAATTACAATTGAAGTGACAACCTGTTAACGATTCCCAAGTCTGTGGTGTTCCCTAAGTTTCATATTTAACCCACACTGAGAGAGTCAATAAAACTCCCTCCAGATCACTTGGTCTAGTTTTTGGTATGAGTGATAAAATGTCATTCCATTTGATCATTTAACTTCAATTGGAGTGGATTTAATATAGAATTTTAAAAGTGTGATTAATCGTGAGTTAACTCACCAATACTATGCGATTTAACACATTAATCGTTTGACAGCCCTTATTTTAATATACAAATCTATATCTGAAGAAAGGTGACGCTAGACCCCAGGGCTTATCTACCGTACCACTAGACCCCAGGGCTTAGCTACTGTACCGCTAGACCCCAGGGCTTAGCCACCATACCGCTAGACCCCAGGGCTTAGCTACCGTACCGCTAGACCCCAGGGCTTAGCCACCGTACCGCTAGACCCCAGGGCTTAGCCACCGTACCGCTAGACCCCAGGGCTTAGCTACCGCTAGACCCCAGGGCTTAGCTAGCGTACTGCTAGACCCCAGGGCTTAGCTACCTTACCTCTAGACCCCAGGGCTTAGCTACCGTACCGCTCCCGTAGCGCTCCCATATAAACTTTGGTTCGTTGCCATCATCTAAAAGTCGATGCAATAGCTGTAGCAAAGTTATCAAGGCCAAAACCTGCTGTATACCAAGTTGGCTCAAGGTGAGCCCACAGCATGGTACGCCATGGTAACTGAACTGAGATTAGACAAAGCATGGTATTCCCCTGAATTCTGACTTAACATATCCGATTAACCTGGAGATCCAGCTTCAAATAGGGCCCAGTGGTCTGAGCTTGTACAACAACGGGTGGTGATTGTCATGGTTGTGGAGGTCGTCATTGATCCTAGGCTGAAGGAACACTCACTTGTCCCCAAAGGAGCGTCTCCAGAAGTCTGCAGCGTCTGCTTTGGTGATGCGGAAGTTGTCTCCCTGGAAGAGGCCGTTGGGGAAGATGGCCTTCAGCTCGGCCAGCATGTGACTGAAGATCAGCGACAGCTTGGTCAGGTTGCGTCTGAGGGACAAGAGAGAAAGGAACAACAGGTCAGTACGGGAGCTGGGGAGGGAACCAGGCTCAGAGGTTACGTTGCTCCACACCCTAAAACAAGCATTTGGACATTGGAGCATGCCTTAGCTAAAACTAGCTTGGAGAAAGACAGAAAGAAAGTGAAGCACACTGACTTCATCCTTTCACCCATAACAGACTCAACAGAAATACTGGACTTTCTTTAGGGGTTTGTAATGTACCACATTCAGATTTATAGATGCAAAATACACATTTTGTTCAATCTTAGGGTCAGAAACACACAAGTTCACAACCACATATCAATTAATATATTGACAAAATAATATTTTGGATGCGTTTGTGATTTTGTGTCTTCCTTCCTTCATCCAGTGGCTGGTGCAGCAAATAGTCATTTGAGGTCCAATGAGCAGTGTCGATAAAATGAAACTAACAGCCACAATTGATTGTTGTCTAAAATGCGTAATTAATTTGCAAAATATGAATGCATAATTGGGCGTATCTTTCACACATCCGTGTCCACTCTTCATTCTTCCATGAGCCGTTTCATTAGTTCTTTAGACGTGATTTGGTTGCTTTCCTTAACAAATACAGCAAATAGCCCCGGGCAGTTGAATGTCAAACTTGAGGATGCATATCATAACATAACATTATGTTGGTCATAGAAATGGTGTTACATTACTAGTAGCTACAGAAACCAAAAACCTCTAAAACGAAGGGGATTTTGTTTTGATCATGGGATGGTTGTTCCCCATCGATTCGACCTGGATCACACCAGAAGAGGTTGCTTATTTGCATGGGGAACGCATACCAAAATATTGAAGCAAGCAACATAAAAAAGTGTCCGGGGTGCACAACGAAGGCCGGCTGGGTGATGACCCGAGAAGTGTTATGAAGTTCCCCTTTAATGCAAGTACAATTACGAAATAGTGAAAGCACAGAAAATATCCTTCACTGTTTTCAGGAAGTCTGTTTCTTGTTGTCTTCCTTTACAACACTGCCTAACGAGGCTAGGCATTTACAACCAAGGCGTTGGTTACCATGATATCCTCCATGACACTTTCCTTTCAGAACAGAAAACTTAACCAAAAAGAATCCTCTACATGCTGAATTCAAACAATAGTCACTACAGATGATAATTTCCTTGGTTTCTTGACTTCATATTACATACAGAAATGAACCTTACCAATACATTTACAAATGTTTATGACTTCAGACGGAAGGACACATATCGTCCGGTCTCACATGTTCCTGGGGGACTGTGGCTTTTCTACATCATTCATCTTCCCTAATGATGAACATGATGCATACACAACTGAATGTGCAGCAGACACAAATGTCCACTAGTCCTACAAGTGGCAGAACCAATAGACGTGTTCCGACAATCAACACACCACAGCAGCAGTGATGCCTATCAGAGGGTAAAGGGAGCGATGAGGAGATTTCTGTTCTGCTCACGGGTTCTGCGAATAGGGGAAGTGAAGTCTGTCACATCTGCCAGTCACAAGTATGCAAAAAAGAAAAACAGAACGGAAACAATGATCCTTAACTCAGACATTTTCTCAGAAAATATAACATGAGAAACAGACAGACCTGAAGAGACATGGACTGATTTGATTGATCAGGCTCCAATACATTGCAGAAACAAACCAAAGTGCATGTCCAATTTGTTAAGATGATTCTATATATTCTTCAATACAGTCGGATACAGATGATACCAGCATTACGCATTGGTCCTATTATGAAGAATTACGTTAAGGGTCCAACTTTGAGCCAAAGTTTGCAGAAATGGAGTTGATGATGCAGACCGCGTTCTTCTTTAATAACAGGCATACGAAGCAGTACACTTCAGTACAGTCTTATAAGATATGTGATTGTTCCCCTTTATCGTAAAGGATGTGGAATATTAAGCATGAGACATAATTTAAGAGGTGGTGCGGTGGTGCAGGATAGCTGTGTGGTTATGCTGCTTGACTCACAGCTGAATGGTCCTGTGGTTGAATGAATGTGCACCATTGATCCCTACCTGCTCATTCACTCACTAATCACATGCCCCTTAAAAAACAAAAGAATAAAACTGAATGATAAAATTCTCTGCTCAATGACTAAATGGTGTGTGTTGACAAATCCTCAAGATAGGAGGCCGACTTACCTAGGCTGAGAGTTCTCCTCGTACATCCTCTCCTTGGCTTCCTTGAACAGGCTGATTGTCTGCTTGATCTTGTTGGTCAAGTTCTCAATCACCACACGAAAATATTCATTCTCCCCGAGGACCTCCATCTTGCCCTCGTAGCGCGACAGGATGGTGCGCAGGTGCTGGTAGGTGTCGGGCAGCAGGTCCAGTATGTACGGCGGGCTGTTCTTCAACGCCACCTTGGGGTTCTGGCACAGGCGGACCACCTGTTGGGGGAGTAGATTTTTATTTTTCAATTTAGTAGGCTTAATTGCAGGCAAACCAAGCTACCATCTCTAGCCTTCTCCCTGAAGGACGCTTCAGTGTGTTGCATAGCAACCGCCGCGCATTTTGCATTTGGCAGGAGGGACCACTTTTTGTATTTGTTAAAAAAATGCTTTTCCGACTTTCTTGTTTTTTCTAAATGTAGTGTCTATGACTTTCATTTCGCCATACTTAGGTAAAAAGCAATAGATCACTTCAGTCTGTGAAATGTGCTCATCATACCACAGTTCAGGGGGTAGCCGTCCCTCCACTGCGCGTCGGGACAAACAACGCCCCCTCAACGGTGGCATGATGAGCACATTCCACCGCCTGTCCTGATCTATTGCTTTAATGTAGGGATTGACCGATATGGATTTTCTAGGGCCGATACCAATACCGATTTTTCAGCCTAAGCTGATTACTGATATGCCGATACTGCTTTTGGTCCTCAATTTGCATCATATAAATAACAATGATGAGAATTTAAAAAAGGAACATTTATTGAACTGTCTGTAAATCATGCTGGGAATTTATTTTTTTTAATTCAATAAAATCAAAAAAATTTAATCGGCCAATGCACGTAAAAAACGCAAATATCAGCCAATAGTATCGGCCGATCCCCATGTATGACTATTGCCTCCTCTAGAATACAGTCAAATTACTGAATCTTAACTCTTACAAAAGATGTTTCATTGGGGTGAACAGTTGTGAATCTGTAACCTATTATATTCTCTCAACATCTAACTTCCTACATTCTAGTCTAACCTCTATCACCATAAAGGAACGCTGCGGGCATTGGCCACTAATGAATACTTATTGTGTTCATCTTACACCCACTCTCAATAATACAACCGTTGTAGTGGTTGGTGAAAAGAAAAGGGCACTTTTCCAATTACCAATAAAAAGTCATACTATAACATCCATATTCCACATCTTTTAAGATTAGCTAAGAAAAATAAATAAAATCTAAATAAATGAAATAAGCTTAGGCTGTTAACGACATACATATCATGTACATCATTCTTTTCTTGATCAATAGGTCCAGTGATTATTAAGCATAGTAGTAACAAAAGCTATCCTGGTGCCAACTGGTGTTTAGTTAGTAGGGTACAGAAGTTAGAATACTCAAAGTGTCCATTGCACACTGACAGTATGGAGAGTAAAAATTGGCTTTTGGTTATCACAGATTCCGATTCCCTTGATTTTTTTAGTGAGGCAGAGATTTTGGCCAACATTTTCTATTGGTTTTCATCGACAACTAAAAATGTGCTAGAGACAGACTTTATAGGAATAGTATTTCTAAAAAGTGTCCCTTTGATTTTCCGTGGAATAGAGGTTAACAAGTTAATAACAAGTTCAAGTTGTCCTTCGAGTATCCAGGAGTACACGTTCATGGTTCTAGAATCCCTCTTGGACACAATAATGTTTTTATCATGTGGGAAGTCTGAAGTGTCCATTTATTGGAACTAATAAACCATCTTGCCAGTGCAAGACAAAATGTTGTGGCATTAAATACATATCCCTAAAATAGGTCTATGTTACTAATACAATTGGTACTATTTATCATTAGCTTAATTAATGTTTAATTGTACCATGTTATGGAAGTTCTTGCTCAGTGTCAATATATATTTGACAAATAATGCAATTGCCCACAAAATGTTTTTACCTGTATCCATGGGATACTTACATCTGATGGTTTGATGTATATTGTCAATCGCAAATATCTTAGTTTTTATATAAATTCTATATCCTTAATAAGAATATCTGTAATGATTTGTTGTAATAATCCTGCCGAACAACTTTAAGTCGGTGTGCTAAGGTGGTGTGCTGGGAACCACTGGGTTAGACAATGTGATGATTAGTGAAGTGATGAAGAGGTGAGAATGGAGACGATAACAGCTGCAATCATCCATCGCTTTAGGCTCCCGTCTGACCTAACAGGATGCCCCATTCCTCTTAGATAAGGGATAGCTTTATAGTCTTTTAAAATAAATTCTTGAAAATTGTATTTCTGTTATACTGTATTTGGTATTGTGGTTTTAAAGTTATGAATAATGTCTTTAATATAATTAATTCAAATAGAGGCTTTTCGTCTTTCAAGTATGTAGAAAAAAAGTTTAAATAACCTGTATTAGAAAGATTTACTTTATTTTTAAGATATACATTATTTTCGACTTCACAATGCAATGTATATCATGATGAAATGAAGGATGTGCAAGATACCTCTGAAGGAGGAGCCTACCTCTGCAGGCTTCTCCGTGTTAGTGGTGTGACTAATGAACACATTGACACAAAAAACAATGTTAATGTTTGTTTATAATAAACGCTTTGGTTCCGGCATCAGTAATGTCTACCAATATATATAGTTATATCGATCCAACGGCATATCTCTCTTAATAATATAGGTACAAATAAATAAATAGCCACTTGGTATGAAGCGTCGTTAATTAGAAGTCCTGAGCCCATGCACTAATCATACCTGATGTCAACAGTTGCACTACTGACTATAATCTACAATCCTAAATCCGTACTCGTGTATTGAATTGGAAAATGCATAAGCCGTATAAGGAAAGATTACCAATGCCAGTCTTAAACGATTCAAACGTGGCCTTCATGCAAACAATCTAAGCAATCAAACAAATGTGACTTGTACAGTTGCACACATTGATGCCAACCATCCCTTTTGAACGCTAAATGTTCCTTCTAATGGACAACCAGTACTGATGGGTAAAATAATTCCCCGTTGTTTACACCATCAGCACAGTGTTGATGTGTCTATGTTTATCATTAAGTCATGGACGTGGCTTTACCTTGTCCATTAGTTTCCAGCATTTCTCGACCATTTTCTTGTCGACCACGGGCGGCTGGTGGGGCTGCAGCGGCTGCTGGTGGGGCTGGAAGGCGTCCTTCATCAGCCCGATCAGCCCCGCGCCCCTCCTCGGGTTCCCGGCCATGCTTGGGTTGCCTACCGGGGGTCAGCCCCGGGGCTTCTGGTTCGTCAGCGAATGTTAATTCTGGACACGTATTTCACTCCAAGCAGTGCTGGACTCTGCTGCACATTCTCAGCAGTGCATTGTGGCCGACCATACCCTGTAGGTCCTCCGACGACCGAGCTGCTCGCCTACGAAGGGCTCGGTTCAGCTGGACGCGATGGATGCTAGGCTAACGAGCTAATCTTTAAAAGGCTCTCTCGACTCCTCTACGCCACAGAAGACAATCCCTTTTTGAAGCGGTTTATTTTCGGTTCCATTAGCGAATGCTCGGCCGGTGTGTTACACTGACTGCCAACACGGAAGAGATGGGAGTCTTGATAACAAGGTAGAGTGTATCGCCGTGCCGTTTCTCCGGTCTTCTCCGGTAGATATTCTGGACTTGTCATCCATTGACAGTGTTGCCAGATTGGGCAGAAAATATGGCCCAATCTGGCAACACTGGCTGCAGCGCGCACAAGCTAATGTTGCCAGATTGGGTCCGACTTCCCGGCCAATCTGGCAACGCTGTCCACCGAGCTCCTACATTGTGACGAATGCGTGCTACGTCACGTCAGGGCGTGGACGCTCGTGCAGGAGACACATTCTATCTTGAAAAAATAATTATAATCTTTTAAAAGTCTTAACACCAGCAACATGCGATTGAAGACAATTGTTTACAATAGCTATCGTGAACCTATGATTAAAGGTATTCTGATGGTTTTATATCCAACATTAAGACAATCTAATCAATTAATGCCTTAACAGGGATAACCACAAAATATTGGGTTTTGACTGTGATTTTAGTTTAATTCCAAATTAAATCAAATAACTCCAATTATCCCATTATACATCTGTGATATACGTCTACCATGGGATTGACCATTTGTGACATCATAAATTATGTAATTTGTATGTTATTATGATATTCAATAATAATATTGATATTCCGATTTATGAATCTCATGAAATAATGTTTATTTCAGGTCTGGACTGATGAGCTTGTTGAAGTTGAGTGAATACTCATACAAATATTAGTTCATTTTTATTATGGCTAAAATTGCTGCAATTATGCCTTGCTTGCACATTCAACAGTTTGTTGAAAAAGTTTGTTAAACCAGTACACCTAACATGCATCAACATGTCAACCTTTTGATGTCTTAAGAGGTCAAACAGACATTGGAAACAATACATTTTTGTTATTGTTTATTGTAATGTTTTTGTAATGCTATTGCAGTATTTTGTATTGAATAATTTGACCATTGGTGAGATGAAGTGAGTCAAGATTAAATGATTAGGTCCCATTAGTACTGTTGTGATGAACATTATCTTTTAGAAACAAGTCTTTATCTTCAGTGTCGGATCCTTGAAGGCCGGTATACATGTAACTCATGAAAAGACTAAACAGAGCAGAGCGCTCGAGTGGCAGTTAAAAAGTTACAAATAGCAGCCATCATCCCTTCAGCTGGCAGCGTGGCTGAAGCTCAGGGCCACGTCTAACAGCCGCAGCCCCACCTCCGCCTGCTGCCCCCCGGGCAGGAACTCAGTCGACAGCTCTCGGTACGTGCTGCACAGCCGGCGCGCCAGGACGTCACTTCTGTGAATGGCGTGTTTCCATTTGTGGCGTGCCTCGCCATACAGCACCAGCAACGACCTGCGAGGGAGACGGATGGCCACCTGTACCTCCGGGTTGTCCTCATGCTTGATTGTTTCCAGGCTCCCTAGTCTGAGCTCTAGCGCCTGCACGGCCGGGAGGGACATGGTGAGCACGCTGTCCGAGAGCATGTTGACGGTCACCAGGCGCTCGCCCCACAGCCACGAGTCGTCCAGGTGCGGGTCTATGGAGGAGCCGCGCCCGGGGTGGTAGTCCAGGTTGCATTGCTCCACAGGCTGAAAGCCCTCCAGGATGGGCTGCTGAACCATCCTCTCCACCAGAGCCCGGCTGCTGGCTGGCAGGCCCTGAAAACCCCCCAGACGCACCTTGCGCTTCTTGAAGTTCACCTTTGGCCCAAAGTCCTGATAACAGTAAATGTAGTTTAGGTTAGTTAGTTTTCTTTGAATATATATTATAAATATATTCATTGTTATATTATTATATCGATATATATATTGGTGATCTAGACACAAACATGGTTTAAATGATGCAAGCCAAAATGTGATTAAAAGGCATGCAGAATGCTGCATTCATGTAGATTGATTGTAAAACACTGTAACACACCTGTTTTTTGCGTCCCGACTGTGAGGGGCACCAGATGTTTTTGTCCATCTCCCGTACAAGCTCTTCCTCCTCCTGCTTGGATAGGAAGTCCTCCCAGAGGAGGACACCTGGAAAGGAGAAGGATGGAGGTTTTCCATCCTCACGTACTGCTGATTTTAGCACAGGATCGTAGCAGAAATGCAGTTTAACCTGGAAGGGCGAAACACGCTTAGATGACACAAAAGGAAAAACTGGTGCTTGTGAACATGTGTGTCAGATTGACTGACAGATCAGACTACTGGTAGAACAGGGTGTCTACCTCGCAATCAGGGACATTCTACAACCATGTCATAGACCTTAAATATAGGCTGTTAGTTTCACTTGAGAGCGAGTCACTGTGGTTATGGGGCTGTACAAATAAACGAATGTTCATGTTAAAACCGCAATGTCGCTGTTCAGTTAAAGGCACAAACATACAAAGATGTTGCCACAATAGGATGGATACATCATAAAGAGTGGTTTAAGCCCAAAACAAGGTGCCACATAGCGTAGAGATATCCACATGGTGGCTTATGAACTGCTGAATGTCAGAAAGAATGCTTAATGCCAGCGTTACAGACAACTCTCCGTCTTCGGTTAAGCTTTATTATTTTATACAAACATATACCTTTACTTCGTTCCCGTTTAATAGATATTCCTCCTTCAGTCTCTCACATAACAGACAACTTCGGATGCCTTTACAGGCACATTTGCTGACATGGTCCTCGGTGTGTGTTGCAGACATACTCTCTGTCGGGCTGGTAGAACTTCCGTATTTACTTTGTGCGTCACTTCCTCCACGTGCATCTTCTTCGGTCAGAGCAGATTGAAGCGACGCCGGACGCCCCGTGCGGTTCATTCAGACCTATGATTCAGACCCTTTAAGAGGCTATTGACTGAGACCATGGACGGATACTTAAGAGTCGCCAGGCGCTCTTTCATGTAGGCCTACACATACTAATACAAAGATGTACAGAATTACAAAAATAATATATAGCCCTAGACATTCGGTTACTTCTCAGTATTCAAACTGCAACATAACTAAATAAATGTTTGGTTTCCATCACACATTGCACACATTGCCTATATTTGAAAGTAGGTGCACCTATGTTTTTTGTCATATGCAGTTCTAAACTAAATGAGTCCATTCAACCACACGCAGAGAATCAGATATGTGTAATAAATAGTCGGACATAAATGCAAGTAACGGTTGCGGCCGGCGGGAAGGCGAAGCATGACGTCAAGCCCCGCCTAGAAAGGTCCGCCCGCCCACATCCGGTACCTTTATCGGGCTTCTTTCAGGACGAAAGAGGTGATACAATACCCCCCCTATCAGGCATTCAATTGAATGAAAGAGGAATAAGATGTATAAGAATAACTTTAATTTAGTTTATATTTACTACAAAATAATTAAATATACAATAATCATCCCACAGCACAATCACTTCTATTAAGGATGAGGGAAAGGGTCCGCCAGCCAAGAGTATTCCCGAGAGAGAGACAGCTACACACTGTACAGCGACATGAGCTATAATGTGCTTAGTCAGTTAATTAAATATCACACAATAGGAATGTTACAATTAACCCACTACCGCTTCAACACAACCAGTAGGTCAATATCACTGCACACAAACAGATTAGTAAACAAAACCTCAGTACAGACAATAGTGACTACAGCCAAACAGACCCACTACGATGAACAGGTATGCTCTACTACTCTCTACGTTGTCCCAGCCCCGGCTGACTAAGCAAAAGGAAGAAAGGAACAAACTTCAAACAAAACAAGAAAGTAAATAAAATTAAAATAAACAGTTGGAGGTGGGCTTACACAATGATAAGGCATACAGACCTAAACAATTTTTAGGTAGGAGAAAAACAGTGGCTACAATAAGCTCCTGGAATTAACAAAAGACCACATTAGTTTGTTAATTACTTTTCTTATGGACAACTATAAAAACCATGATCACGTCACATCACATCACTACATAGCAGCACATACGTTTCTCATCTTAGTTTATTCATGAATTGACCCTTAAATATAGGCCTACATAACATTTACCTTCATAAAATTCTTCAATAGTCATTCACACCGCGAGCCATCCACTGTTTGAACGTGACGCGAACGAGGGAGCATGTACGTACTACCGCCAATGTAAACGAGACACCAGACGACCGATACACTGACTGCGTTTACATGCAGGAGCATAATCGTGTAATGAGCGAATCGAATATTAAAATACAATTGATTAGGTCATCAGTCCTAACCCTGAACGCACCGTGTGTACATTTTTTCACGGCATTTCCCCCCCTGAAATAATTTAATATTAGATAAATAAAAAATGTGTCTGTGTGACAACTATAG
>JAOPJL010000146.1:1683855-1699204 GCA_027123545.1 Trisopterus esmarkii | reverse complement strand
ATATATATATATACACATATATATATAGAGAGAGAGAAGTATATATATGTATACGTTTTTCACGTTGGTTTTTAAAGTGTCATTTAGAGTAGTGTTTACAACTCTGCGTAGTGAGAGTTAAGTTCCTGGTCTCCTCATGCTGTTCTGATTGGTTCCTGTGCGAGGCAGTGCTTCTCCACCCAGACTCAACACAGCCACCCCACATGGGGCCCTCTCTTAGGAGGGTCCAGGTCAGTAAGGGGTAAACCATCAGTCACCTCATGTCTGATGTGACTGATGTCACCAAGTTGCGTCTGGTTCCCCTCAGAAGGGCTTCAGAAAGGAGTCTGCTGAGGGTTTATGCAGATGACGTCTCCCCTCCCCACCTCTCTCTGCTCTACGTCACCTCAGTCAGCCTCCAAACCAACAGGGCTTATTGCAATACATCAGCTTACTTAGCCTCAGCATGGCCTCCCCACAGCCCCCAGGTGGCCCTGACCCCTGCCACAGCCCCAGCCCACCGGCCCCTAAACGCCACTCTTAGCCTCAGCATGGCCTCCCCACAGCCCCACAGCCCCCAGGTGGCCCTGACCCCTGCTACAGCCCTAACGCCACTCTTACGTCCCGGTTGAGAACCGGGCCTCCTCAAGTGCCAGGCTGCACACAGCGCCCGCTGAAAGCGGCACTGGTCAGCTCAATTGGATTCTAATGAATTGATGGAAGCACAAGGTCACACACACCCAGCAGCCATGGCCCCACTCCTTCAGTGAGCACTAACACAACGCAGAGCTCACACCCAGCAGCCACGGCCCCACTCCTTCAGTGAACACTCTAACACAACACAGAGCACACAACTTAGTGGGAAATTGACAAATAGTGCCTTTGTAAGCCCTGCTCGAGTGTTGGCATGATTAATAATGAATACTCATAAAGTTCAGTTGCTCATTTGAAGTCACCAGTTCCGGCATGTTTGGGGATATTCTATGAGGCTATGAATACATGAGCAACATTCATGCAAAGCATACAAACATAAAATGTAGCATTACCATCCTGGCAGCGAGGCCAATGCATCGTACCCGAGTCCTTCTCCCTTTTACTTTATGTATGAACACAAGGAGCCGTCCACCAGCGTCCGGGGACTCCCTCGCTGCGTTCCGCTGCACTTATGGAGGTTTTGGCTGCTGTCATGTTTAGAGAAGAGTGTAAGGAAGTACCACTCCTCCTAGATAAAAGCAGCTTAGTGGAGCCCTCAGAGACCCTGGGGGTGGGTCAGAGCAGCAGGGCCGGGCTGAGGGCTCCAGGAGCCAGAGGACCCAGCAGGTGGACTCTAGTGTTTGTGTTTGTTGTTTCCATCATACCCACATGGTTTCATACGGTCGGTGCGAGGGCTGTGTGTTGTCAGCCTAGCACACCTTGACAAACTGACTCACGTTAAGATAAAGAAAGGTTTAGAAACAAAGGGAGGAGGTTTCATTCAGAAAATGGTTGGCCAAGCAGAACATTTTGAAAGTTTGATTCAGAAGAATTCCTGCGTTGCAGGGAGTTTTTGTGGCAAAGCAACACTGATTTGCATGATCTTGTCCAGTTTGTTTCTTTTATTTGCAATGGTGTTGCTAAAGAAAAACAAGTTAAAGTGTCATTGCAGAATCTGAGATTCTCTAGACACATTTCAGGAATTTGCCTTTTGCAAATATTTTTCTAAAGAGCTAAAGCTGATTGCTATTGTGATTATACACTGTCATAAAAGTGTACAGGTGAAATATCCTCATGGAAGTACTTAAACATTAGATTGTTTTATGATAATTATATTCAAATATTGTACTGTTTTATTAATCCATGTGTCCAAAAATGCTTGGCTAAAAATGATAACTTCCCAAAAACTCATTTGCCTTTTAATATTTTACCTTGAAATAATACAGTTGGTCACAGTTGGCAAGAAGGCTTTCAGGATGGTATTTGTTACGTAAGGGTTAATAATAGATGTGTCTGTATTTACTCCACTCAATTTCACCTCCATCTTTTACTTAATTTTCAAGGACACAATAATATTACCACATAAAACTACACCTGCACAGTGTGTGACTTTGTTTGACCTTTTGCTGCAAAATATTTTCAAAGCTTTTTTCTCCACAGTTTGAGGCAGAACCAATGGGATGAGCACGCTGTGGGTTGTCATATTCTTCTATTTATTTCATAGCGTTATAGAGTTTGCTGCAGTGGCTGTGCTGGTGTTGATCCTTCAATGCAGCCCAGCCCTCCTCAGCAATCTGAAGACATTCTCAACATTTAGATTCCCTGATTATTATTTTCATTTTCATGGACATATTGTTGGACGCTGAAGTTAATTTTAGATTCCTGAATTTATTCTTAGAATTCTGGTTTTAAAATCAGTCTCCGGGTTGGTTAACCCTTCTCTGTGGAACCAGGTCAACGTTTGTGTTTTGTGTTTTATTTTATTTTGAACATAACATAAATTGTATGGAGAACCAAGCTATGTACACCTGCACCTCACCAATACTACTACTCAGTAACCAGGATGATAAACATCCTATAAGGTGTGTATTTCAACTGATTACACAGATTCTATATATTTCTTTCTTATTTTTTGAGCACAGTGGAAAGTGCCACAGGGTTATAATATCGTACTATTTTGTATCATATAGGGTTGTATTTTATTAGTAATTTTTGTTCTCAGGCATCGATCAACGATTAATTCAGAACGGATCGTCAGTCACATCTGTGTGCCGTCCAAGCCGGTTCCAACCTCATGATTGCTCATGTCTGAACTCATTCATCACTTTAAATGTTGGTTCTTTTTCAAAGTCTGTTACCGGATACAAAACTTTATTTTAACGGAAATCTTTGACTACTTTTGGTTTGACCCTTGATTCTCATTCTTATTTTATGACAAAACATTTTGTACCAAATATAATGTTAGATGTTAGCACTATGTTTCATGCTCATGCTTGATTAGCAACTTTATTGATGGTCTCCTAATTTTGGGCCTTTGCCACTATTTTGGAAAACCATAATTGTATAGTCATCAGAATTTCATCGTTTTCTCATCCATTTTGTTTCCTGATTCTTTCTGATTCCTTATGTTTCTGACTATTGTGTTAAAAGCCTGCTTCAACCAAAAAGTGTCTTATCTAATGCAAACCATTTCTAATATCACAGGTTCAAATCACCCTTTCACACACTTATTTAAGAAAGATTAGGTTTGAGGCATTTGTTTTGGCATTATCTGTGTGTGTTTCCTTCTCCTGTTCCCTTGCATTTTTGAGGACTTCATATCTTTTGTTCTGTTATTTATTTATA
The DNA here is from genome assembly GCA_027123545.1 of Trisopterus esmarkii. Taxonomy (NCBI): domain Eukaryota; kingdom Metazoa; phylum Chordata; class Actinopteri; order Gadiformes; family Gadidae; genus Trisopterus; species Trisopterus esmarkii. Next base: position 1,695,907 of record JAOPJL010000146.1, on the reverse strand, counting down.
TTTTCTCAACAGACTGGCTTAACTTACTCAGTCTCAGCTGGTCTCATGTTGGTCTTTTAAAGCTCAGGTGGGCATAAACCATTGTATTGGGGGACAGACTGCCAAACTCTCTCTCGCTCTTTCTCTGTCTCTGAGTGGTGTTCAAAGATGTTACTAGCTGGTCTATTTTTTATATTCAGAGATGGCTAGACACCAATGTGTTGTCATAAACTGAAGCAAATGTAACCGATAGTCCTCTCACTTTTAATGGATATGTAACTTTTCCACATGTCTCTTTCTACGATGTCTTGATACTCTGGTCCTTTCTTTGTCACGGTAACACTTTCTTTCCCAGCACTGTATGACAGCTCCTATACAATATTTGAAAAGCAATATCACTGTATGAAATTCACTATGTTTTATTGTTATTACTATTGTTATTATTCACTAGCACACTAGGTGTGATTATTGAAGTAAATATCTTTTATATAAACACAAATGGTGTGCGTTGTCTTTTTTTCCACACACACATCCCTATACATATAAACAACCCAACCGATTACAATGTGGACCTATGTGGTCTTGTTATCATCACATAACTGTTGACAATATTGCAATCTGACATCTTCCCCTTTTTAACACCTTGTGTTGCTGATTTGTTATACTACATTGACAATCTTCTCATCATAACATAACATCATGTCCATGCGAGGGCTCTCACAGGCGGGCGCAGAATGAATGGGAGTCGACGGGGTTTCACCCTCAAATTCCACTTTTCTCAGGGTGTCATTTTGTCAAGTAATTTAAAAGTCACATTCTTCAAAAGGGGGGGCAAAGATAATACACTTATCTGTTCACTGCACTTCCGCACATATAATATACAGTATATAATATAGATAATATACTATATATCTATTTTATATATACATATAATATATAACAATTAACTGACGGAAAGTCCTCCTTAAGATAATGTTTCTGATTCTGGTTCAGCTTCAGATGTCATCAAGAGGTCTCTGGTCGTAATCAGGCACCAGTCCCTCCCTGACCAATCAGCATTCATTAGCAGAATGCTAGCGTGTACGGCTAACAACGGCCAAACTGTAAGAAATCAAAAGGACATAAGTACTCATTCATTCGACTTTTGAACTCTAATCTATATTGAACTTGCGGAATCTACAATAAAATCGGCGATATTTCAAGGACACGCAAGTGAAAGCGAACCATTTAGCCGTCTAGCCCCACAGACCCCCATTCAATCTGCACTGGTCACCCCCAGTGGAATTCTAATGGAACTGCAACCAAGTTGGATACAATGGGGCTCAATGGAGAGAGCCCAGGCTCTCCGTAGACGGGCTCTGACATTCATTTTCGCGGGTGCATTAAACGTTTCCTAGTAACAGCGAGCTCCACCAATCAAAGACGTTATGTCACACCTCAGGATTTATTGTTAGTGTAGTGGTTTGAATGACGAATAAAACATGTTTTTCTAAAAAACTAGATGCTGCCCCGTTTAACTTGTGGCTTCTGCAGGAGCCAATTCCTTCGATTCACAACATAACGGCGCCTGGTACGTAGGATTTTGGATGGTTACGACATTATATCTAAATCTCGATGATGAAAATGAATGGGATTTTGACTTTCAGAACCACACTGTTGTGCTCTACTCCTATTGGACGCTCTGCTGCTACTGAACCTGATGGCCAACCGCTGCAACCAGGATTTATATTAATGGAAAGCTAGCGTTGTGGATAGTGCTGCAGGGGAAATGAGCTGTACATGATGAACTAAGTTGAGGCGAGCAGCAGGGTAAAGATGGGACGGGGCCAGGCTAAGCAGTCACACAACTCTGGCGCCCCACACTCCACTCCACTACGAGAGTTGCCTTTATTTGAACACACACCTTTTGCATTGAACACAGCGCAACCCACAATGCCAATTCCATGCTCCTTTGCACGGGACCCAAATAGGCGTCCACGGCTGAGGTCAGCACACAGCTCCCCCCTGAGGGGTCAGTCGTCCTGACGACCCCATCACCCGACACATAGTCCCTCGAGAGTTCGGGGGCCCGGCGGCACCTGGTCAGCCGCTGGATCCTCCTGGGAGTGGCCCCGCCAGGGGCCGGGGAGCCCCCCGGGGAACCACGGGAAGTTCCGCCCCCCTCCCCAGCAGCTACTGGGGCGAGGGGGCGGTACGGCGAGAGCCTGTCCCGGTGCAGCACCACCACACGCCCCCGTCCCAGCACCCGCAGGCGGTAGACCACCTCGGACACCCGGTCAAGGACCTCCCCAGGCCCCTGCCAGTGGCTCCGCAGTTTAGGGCAGACCCCCGTTCTTCCGCACGGGGCAGTCCACCCGCACCCTGTCCCCCGGTGTGAACGCCCGTCCCCGACAGCGAGTGTCAGCCCCTCTTCTGCCCCCCCCCCAGAGGCAGCCTGAGCCTGGCGGGTGTAGTCCTGGACCACCAGTAGGCCATCCCTCAGCCTGCAGAAACAATCCATAGCTGCACCCCCGGCAATCTCAGGCTCAGACGGGGACCCGAACACCAAGTCCACCGGTGTCCGGGGCTCCAGTCCGAACATGAGGGCAGCCGGCGTGCAGCGGCTGGTCTCCTGCACTGCAGTCCGATAGGACCACAGGACCAGGGGAAGGGGGCGGTCCCAGCCCCGTTGGTGCTGGCTGGTGAGGATGGCGAGCTAGGTGCCCAGGGGGCGGTTAAACCGCTCCACCAACCCGTCGCTCTGGGGGTGGAGAGGCGTCGTCCTCGTCTTGTGCCCCCCCAGCCGCCAGCAGACCTCCCCAAGGAGCTGGGACTCAAAGCTCCGCCCCTGGTCGCTGTGGAGCTCGGCGGGGACCCCGAAGCGGGCAAACCTCTCCTCCACCAGCTTCTCCGCAGTGGTGGCGGTGCTCTGGTCCGGCACCGCATACGCCTCGGGTCGTTTGGTGAAGTAGTCCATGGCCCCAGGACGTCGACCCCCACCCACTCCACGGCCCTCCCACCAGGTATTGGTGGAGCGGGGCGCAGGGCGCGGGTTGTGGGGGCGCGGGGGCGCGGGTTGTGGGGGCGTGGGGGCGCGGGGGCACGGGGAGGCGGGGAAGGCCCCGGCGCCATGCAGGTGTCACAGCAGTGGACGTGTAGCCCAACGTCCCGTCGACAGCCCGGCCAGTAGAACCGCCCCCCAGGCGGAGCAGGGTCTTTGTGTTCCCGTAGTGCCCCCCTCCCACTGGGCCCTGGACCAGCTGCAGTACCTGCGGACGAAGTGCACGGGGAACTAACAGCTGTAGGATGCTTACCCCCAGGGTCCTGTGGTCCCCGTGGAGCTGGAAGCACCCCCACTGGGAGTGGTAGGCCTTCACCTCAGGTCCCACTGCTGCTGCTCCAACTGGAGCGCCGTCAGCAGGAGCCTCAGCATCACCGCTGGTCTGGACAGCCCGGTGGTCTGGACAGCCCGGTGGTCTGGACAGCCCCGGGGGTCTGGACAGCCCCGGGGGTCTGGACAGCCCGGTGGTCTGGACAGCCCGGTGGTCTGGACAGCCCCGGGGGTCTGGACAGCCCGGTGGTCTGGACAGCCCGGTGGTCTGGACAGCCCGGTGGTCTGGACAGCCCCGGGGGTCTGGACAGCCTGGTGGTCTGGACAGCCTGGTGGTCTGGACAGCCGCCACCATCGGAGACTTGTTGGCCCGCTCCTCCTGCCGCAGGCAGTAGCGCCACACCAGGGCTGCACATGTCGATGACACCGCTACACACTATATGAAACACTAACATACACACACACACACACACACACTAACATACACACAGAATATAGGACACAACTTCCATTAAAAATATAATCAATATAATAATGACAAAGGTTATAAGATGTAAAAATCGCGCTAAACTATTGGGTTGGAACCATTGTTAATAGGTCCACAATGGTCCATGGGATGAGGAGTTCCTCACTCGTTCACACAAATAATGTCCACAGTTCTGTACCTTGGGCTTTTCTTCTGTTTTCCAAATTCTTTTTTGCCCTGAATTAAACGTTTTCTGGCTACCTTGACGAACGATTGGCTTGGTTTCAGGCTAAAAACTCTTCATATAACAATTTTACAAAAAGTGGACAGTGAAAATTATTGGGAAATTTACTTCCGGAACCAGAGCAGTTAAAGAAGGGGCGGTCCCTGTTACGCGCAGGTTACGTTAGGCTCTGTTGGGCTCTGTTAGGCTCTGTTACTCTCTGTTACGCTCTGTTAGACTCTGTTAGGCTCTGTTACTCTCTGTTACACTCTGTTAGGCTCTGTTACTCTCTGTTAGGCTCTGTTAGGCTCTGTTACTCTCTGTTAGGCTCTGTTACGCTCTGTTACGCTCAGTTAGGCTCTGTTAGGCTCTGTTAGGCTCTGTTACGCTGTTAGGCTCTGTTACGCTGTTAGGCTCTGTTAGGCTCTGTTACACTCTGTTAGGCTCTGTTAGACTCTGTTAGGCTCTGTTACGCTCTGTTACGCTCTGTTACGCTCTGTTAGGCTCTGTTAGGCTCTGTTACTCTCTGTTAGGCTCTGTTACGCTCTGTTACGCTCTGTTAGGCTCTGTTAGGCTCTGTTACTCTCTGTTACTCTCTGTTAGGCTCTGTTACGCTCTGTTAGGCTCTGTTACTCTCTGTTAGGCTCTGTTAGGCTTTGTTACTCTCTGTTACTCTCTGTTAGGCTCTGTTAGGCTCTGTTACGCTCTGTTAGGCTCTGTTACGCTCTGTTAGGCTCTGTTACGCTCTGTTACGCTCTGTTACGCTCTGTTAGGCTGTAACACTCTGTTAGGCTCTGTTAGGCTGTTACGCTCTGTTACCCTCTGTTAGGCTCTGTTAGGCTCTGGAAAACTGTTCCCATTGGTCCCATTATGTGGCCCTCGGGACGGTCTGAAGCAGCCTATCAGCAAGGACCTCTCTGTGTTTGCCTGATCCTCATAAAACCTAACCAGGGGCCCAGGCCCTGGAGAGTGGAGACCCTCCTGATCCTCATCAAACCTAACCAGGGGCCCCGGCCCTGGAGAGTGGAGACCCTCCTGATCCCGGCAGTTCAGAATCTCTTCCTCTCTGCACATCATTTTGGCCTCCAGCAGTTGAAAGCATCTCCCAAAATATGAAAAGACAATTAGTGAGGGACAGGACCAACGAGAAGGACCGTAGTCTGAAGAGAACAGACCCAACGAGAAGGACCACAGTCTGAAGAGAAACTACCCAACAAGAAGGACTGCATTCTGAAGAGAACAGACCTAACGAGAAGGACCACAGTCTGAAGAGAAACTACCCAACAAGTAGGGCCGCAGTAATCAAAACTAATATGAAGTAGACCAAATAACAAGTCTTATAGACTTCTCAACCATAATTAAAGCAAACAGATCATATTCACCTCAGCTCAGATTGATGATGCAGAAATCAAAGTATATACTGGAATACTTCAAGAGATTAAAGTTTGTAATTTTTGATGAATCCAAATGATTATGGGTTATAGTGGGTACATTGAGGCCATATACAGTATCTCACAAAAGTCAGTACACCCCTCACATTTTTGTAAATATTTTATTAAATCTATTCATGGGACAACACTGGAGAGTAGACACTTTGATCTAACCCTTTGATCCAATGTAAAGTGGTCAGTATACAGCTAGTACAACAGTGTAAATGTACTGTCCCTCAAAATAAAAAATCCAAGCTTTGAATATGAGATAGGTTTTTGATATGTGTGTCTCTCATTACATTGATTTCATCACTACATGTGTCCCACCTGATTGTGTTTACCTGCTCGATTTAAGCAATGCAGCTCAGGTTTCACTTAGTTTTGTACATACAAAAGTTGGCAAATAATTTGTATTAACAATTGATTTTCGGAAAATAAAAATGTGGAATTTATAAACACACATCTGTTATTTCATTTTTAAAAAATACTGGTATTGATAAAAATGAATTAATAATGGTTAAATTAAATCAAATTCGAAAAGGCTCAAGAGGTTCACATACTTTCAAGCAGCACTGTAGCCTTGTGAGACCAAATAATTTAACATTGTCATCCACATTGTAACTTAAAAATAAAACATGCTCTGTATTTATATAAGTGAACCACTAAATGTCACAAAATAATTTTACACAAGATAATGCTTGAAATATATCACTTTATGTCTAATACATCTAGATTATATGGAACCTTTTGAATTACATGACAAAAAAATAGCTTTTCCCTGATATTCCAATATTATGAGATGCACCTGTATGTGAAACACTGTTGAACTAATGTCAATAAGTGCTTATTCTGCGGCCCATAACTTTTAATGCTGACAGATAAAACCCAATTAGGAATGTTATTTTCACAAAAAATTATCTGTAATACACAGTGCCTTTCTTAAAGTTCACAAGATTGTAAATAAATACAATCAAAACACAATTGGCAAATATGGGTTCTTATGAACATTTAATTTAATACATTTTATACATTAATAAAATAAGCTGTTGTTGACATAGCTTTGTGAGAACAAATTATTTTACAATGTCATTCAAATTGTAACTTGTGCACCCTACCAGTATGGAGACAACAGGCTGTCAGCAGCCATTTTCTCAAACTTTCCCATGTTGTCCAGTATTCATGAACAACAAGCTGGAGAGTGGAGACTGTAGGAGGTTCCAAGACAGTGGCACACTTGATCCACCAGGGGGCACAGGAACCTTGATGGACAGTCAAAAGTCAAAGGTTAAACTATGTAACTAACAAATTGTACATTATTATATTTTCAATGCAAACTAGGTATTCCCCCCTCAGAATAAAATGATCAACATTACCCAACAACTATAGTAGTGTAGGATACATAATCATGTTAAAATAAACATAATACTTGATACAATAAAATCTGAAATGTGATTACAAAAAATGTTTCTTACCCTCAGAAGAGCTGCAGCCTCCTTGAAGCTGTGCTGAATCTTCTAAGCAGCGTCTCTTTCCACTCCCCAGTGAACTTTTTGGTGAGGCCTTCCCCACAGCAATCTGGATGAGACAGGCTTTGTCTTTTGTGTAGCATGCTCCTTCTGTGTTCACTGAACACATTTTTTTGAGTTGAAAATGAATTTTCGCATGTTGCAGTTGATGCACCAAAAGTAAGGCTCAGCTTGAGTGTTTTTAGCGCAGTAGGCATGGCTGAATGCCTAGAAACTGCTGTGCTACAGCAAACTCAGCTTCCTCCATCTCTGTGGCTGTGAGGTCAAGCAGTGGTCTCACTCCGTGTGCATCCAGGAAATCTTCACTCCCTGGGTGTAAGGTGCACAGGGCCTCCACCAGTCCTCTCTTCCGCTTCTTTTTGACGGTGACCAACAGTGGTGTCCACCACATAGTCACTCAAGTGGCTCATATTTCTTGGTCGTTTCTGTGGGGGTGCTGCTGCAGCAGGTTCTGTGATCTGTCTGTCTTTAGAGAATTTCTCCCAAAATGTGTCAAACTGAGTGTCACATCTCAGCTTCTCAACACACGCCAAGGCACTTTGGACCAGTCTGACACCAGTGTAGAGGTCTGTGGATTTGGCTTGGAGTGCAGTGTTGGGAGGATCCAGCAAACTCAATATTTGATCTGCATGCAGAATATTTGCGTCATGCAGGCAATGAACAGGAAGCTGGGCTGGGTAATGGCCTTCAAAAGCCCTGTGGCCTCCATTCACACCTCTGCTGCACTGGTTTGGGTGCTATTGATCCCACAAAGCAAGTGGACAATGCTGTCAAAGGATTTCAGGATTACTGTCACTGTGGCCAGGTGGCCTGTCCACCGTTGCTCGAGCAACCTCTTCAACTTCTCTCCTGTGTACACTGCAGCCACTGTAGGTTTCTTGAAATACTTGTAGAGTGAGTTGCATACACTGAAAAAGTTTTCCAGTGTGAAATCAGAAGACATGGCGTGCACCACTACCAAATGCAACTGATGATTAAAGCAGTGTACGTATAGCACCTCTCTCGGCAATTCTTCTGCATGATTTTCTGCATCCCTCTGTGTACTCCAGACATCCACTTACCCCATCGTAACACTGACTGCGCACCTTTGCTGTATTTAGCCCAATGTCTCTCAACTGTGCCAAAACAAGCTGAGTCAGAGACTTGGCATCACATTGTTTGGAGGTGGCCATTGAGACAAGTTGCTCCCTCACAGAGTTGATTGTGTCCACGTAGCGAAGCACTATGGATATATTTTCACAGCCAGTGGGATCTTTGGTGCCATCAACCTTTAATGTGTACCAAGCCTCTCCTATATCTTTCACTATTTCCTCTGTGATGATTGTATTCATGATTTCAATCATTTCATATTGTATATGATGTGATGTGTATGTGGCATTCGCAGGGATGGTGCTAAAAATCCTAGCAAGGTCCTTTTTAAGGGTGTAGTCCATCAATGCAAGAAAATGCCACTGCTCACCTCACCTCTTGCATCCAAAGCATCATCTAAGCCATCTGGTTTAAAGCTATAAATTGATGATGTCAACAATAGCTGCTACATAGTTGCGGTTCCTTTCCAGTTGTGCTGTATTTACAAGTGCGGAAATCTCTGTACCAGTCACACTCCTTACACGCCTCTCCTTCCACAATGCCACTGACTTCATGTGCTCTTTGCTGGACTCGTGCCTTCCCAGCCCCTTTCCATGTACAAGAGCATGGCGCCAGTTGTTGTAGCCAGTCGTGGTGAAAGCATCGGTGCTGTTTTTATTTGACCCAAAGTTTCTGCAGGCATAGTAGAAAATTGAATATTTCTCACACGAATACTCTAGTCATTCTCTAGCAGCAAACCATGAGCAGCAAAATAACCTCTTTACCCCACCGTACAGACGAGTCGGATATGTTTTAAGAAATACTTGGGTAGGCTGTGTTGTTCCGAGATCCCCTGGCGCCGGCAAAGGCAGCGAGTCGGGCAGGATTGAGTTGCGTTGCTAGTGCTAGCCTCCACAACGGTTATACTGACTGATGTATTGGATTCCTCTGCTGTGTTCTTTTTGAGCCATTTTCGGATATCCATTGTAAATGCTTAATTGTTGCTGCCGAAGAAGTTCAATGTCACTGCCATGCGCCGCCGGCCGGGACGCAGTTCATGCACACCTGTCATAATAATAATAACGTTCTTATCGGTCTAGTGAACAAAATGGATGCAGCAAACAACGGTATTTAATGGAAATTGTCACAAGTTGTGAATTTCAATTTGTTTTGTGAGCAAGTATTTTGTTATTTTTTTATCATATTTATAAAAAAAAATTCACTCCCTACTTTTTTCAATCAAGGGTGCAAACAATTTTTTGCGGGGTGCAATGCATGCTTATGCACCCCCGTAGAGCCGGGCCTGAGGGATGTACTCACTTTTGGTGCCAGAGGTTTAGACATTAATGGCTGTGTTGAGAGGGACAGTACATTTACACTGTTATACAAGCTGTACACTGACCACTTTACATTGGATCAAAGTGTTTACTCTTCAGTGTTGTCCCATGAATAGATTTAATAAAAAACATTTACAAAAATGTGAGGGATGTACTGACTTTTGTGAGATACTGTTTATATATATTGAATCCATATAGTATGCAATTGTATATTATGCATATTGCACATCTATATTTAACTAACGCAAACAGTATATGTTACAGCCGTTTTGCTGCCTTTTATTCTTTGCAGAATGTATATATTTTTGTTTTGCTATGATGAAATGATTTTGCATTATTATCTTATTTGTATTTTGTATATAATCTTTAGGTTTGTAAAGGTCATGGCTGACGTTACAGGTCAGAGGGTTAAACAGGTGTTGACCAATTGTCTAGGTTGCCAACGAATGAGGGTAGCGTGTTTAAACACTCTGTTTTGACCACTACTGTCGATATCATTTATTTTGTTCGATATTTTTTCGTTAAGATTACATTATTTACCTTATTGGGGAGAGCGGGGTAATGTGATACATCTTTTACAATTGCTCCCCTCTAGCCAAGCTAAAATGATATATCAGTAAAATGTACACATTCCCCATTAATTCAGGATGTTTCCTAGCTATAGAAATGATCAGAATGTCTTCAGGACAAAGGGCAGTGAAAATGTGATTGTTTTTTAAAAAGTGGTCTTGTGTCTCACTTTACCCCAGCTTAGGGGTAGAATTAAGTCAATTAATTTTTTTTAACGCTTGAAAGTAACCCAAAGTACTTAGTAAAAAATAAATCTAATACAACATAATATAATTCAAAATGTTTTATTTAATTAACATTCACAGTGTGGGGGTCAGAACACAGGACCTTTAGAGCCAGCTAGTGTCTGGGGCTGGACCCATAATCAGAACCAGCTAGTACACAGTCTGGGGCTCAGAACGTGGACCCATAATCAGAACCAGCTAGTACACAGGCTCATCCATGTGGACCACGCAGAGTGGATGGATTAGCATCAGCGAGTGGATCATCTGCAGCAGGTGGATCATCTGCAGGGGGTGGACCACCTGGATCATCTGCAGGGGGTGGACCATCTGGATCATCTGCAGGGGGTGGACCATCTGGATCATCTGCAGAGGGTGGACCAGTGGATGCAGGCTGCAGCTCAGGGTTTGGCCGGTCTGACACCAGGGACGGTGCAAACGCATCCTCGGGGGAAATATCTGACAAGAAGGCCTCATTCACAAGTCCTGCAATCTGGTAGATGGAGACTGTTTTGCCAGGGTTAGATCTCATCCACCCATCAAGAGCTCGGCTGCATAGGGTCTTGAACGAAGGGATGTGTGGGATGGAAGGGTGAGCAGAACAATACCGTTGCTCTTTGCTTTCTCTACAGCCTTGAGGGAGATGTGAGCTTTAAGATGATCAAGGATTAGCAGCATGGGACGGTCAGGAGTGCACTGAGTGTGCTGTATCAGGTGATCAAGGAACTCAGGCCAGGTGTCTTCATTCATCCATCCTGTTCTGGTGGAGGCACCTTTGGCTCCTGGAGGTGCTCCTATCATGAAGTCGTCCTTAAACCTAACTCTGGGGAAGACAAACATGGGGGGTATGGCATTCCGAGCAGCATTCACTGCACACACCACAGCCACCAGTTCTCGTCTCTCAGCTGATGTGATAGTACCAACTTGCTTTTTTCTTTTCTCTGTCACAACCTGAATCAAATAGAAAGTGTAGAATCAATGGCATGTGCAATCAGTAGGCTACTATTCGTCTAAAGGTACATTGCATTTCGTTTCAGTCCATTCATTTTTTCCAGTTCACAGGTATGTGTAGCCTACCTGCCATGGCTTTTGTTTTACTGTAAAGATGCCTGTTTCATCCGAATTGTAAATCCTGTGTGGAGGGAATGCGTGTCTTTTAAAGAAGAGAGGCAAGAATCAAAACCAAATCTTACAGGTAAAGCTGCCATAAAACATTTGCTAAAGACTTAATTCTGTCACCTGTCCATCACTACAGACAGATTTTTGAAGAACTCCCCCACTGTAGTTTTATTGAAGACTGTAGCCCTTCACAGGGATGTTGCCTCCGGAGTTCGGACAGAGAGATGGCGACGTGCTAGGAAGCTGCCAAACCAATCTTCTCCGAAAGAGTAGAGAATTCATTATTATAAGATTTAGCTTTGTGTCAAGATCAGTTACTGTTTCAGGCCTAAGTTAACCTACAGAATCATGTGATCTCTTGTACACCCTAGCCTACCTGCACATTGTTTCTCTGTTCAATTGGCAGGGACAGGGATATTGTTTTTCTCTATGTATTCAAATGCCAGTTCACAGCCCTTAACTGGAGCAAGGCCATGGAACTGGGCAGCGTTTCCCCAAAGCATCGTTAGCCTAAGTGGATCGTAAAGTTCATCGTACGAGCATCGTAGTTTTCACCCCGTTTCTCGAAAGCATTGTTGCGTAACGAACGTCGTTAAAACCCTTGTAACTAACGACGACTCCTGGGGTACTCGTAGAGCGCTAAGAGCATCGTTACTATAGCCTCAGTGGTGCTACCAGCTGGACATTCAGTGGTATTGGATGTGTTTTATTAAAACACAAAAATATATGCGCAGCCGCAATGTAGGCTACCAATCAAACGCCGGCAACCCTATCACAAGGCATATAATAAAATCATATGATTC
>JAOPJL010000146.1:1388390-1399611 GCA_027123545.1 Trisopterus esmarkii | reverse complement strand
CGCCGTGCCGACGTAAGCACCGCATACTTCGCTTCCTACCGCTTCCGCAAGAGACTCACTTGTTCAGTGTTGACCTTGACTCTGATTAGCCCCCCCCCCCCACCAGCTATCTCTGTTGTATACGCGTAATGGGTTAACCTAGGGATGGTTAGTTGCTTGGCACTTGGTTCTATGAACATCCTCACTGTACCATGTCTTTGCTCATCGAGATGTGAATTTCTAATAATACAACGTCAGCTTTGACTTGACATTTAATTCTAAAGCATCCTTTTAAAAAAAATGACACGTGAATCTGCTGGAGGTTGGCTGGTACCCGGAAGGTTGCTGTTACGATTCCCGGCTCCCTCCCAAAGCTGAGCGTCGAGGTGTCCCTGAGCGAGATGCCCTCACCCTGACTGCTTCCTGACCAACCGGCTGACGCCCTGCGTGGTTGACTCCGCCGTCGGTGTGTGAATGGATGAATGAATGGGTGAATGGAAGTGAATATTGTCATGCGCTCTGAGTGGCCCCTGGTTAGAAAAGTGCCGTATAAATGCAGTCCCATTTACCATTTATCTAAAACTAAATGCGGGGCTTTCGACCGAGTTTCCAACAAAACACTGAGAGCAGGCGGATGGCGGTGGAGTCAGGGACACAGCTTATGCCGCCGTTGCAGGTGGAGGTGGAGGTGGATGTGGAGGTGATGGATGTCCTGCCCTGTGGATGGGACTGAGCTGCGGTTTGAATCCCGGTGCCTCTGAAGGACCTCTTCAGTGCTCATGGGGTCACACTCGGGTCGAAGGTCGGAGAGGAACGAGAAGGGGAGAGATAATGGGGACTGATTCCCTCTCAGGAAGTGCAGTACAGGCCGGGTCACAAACCTGTTCTTCGGTTGGTCAGTCTGAACACCTCTCATGACAAAACGTGATTCATTTCTGGTTTGAAATTAAAACCACTGGATTTCTGAAGTGCTCAACGGCACAGTAATAGTTTGACCTCAAGGTCGTCTGTGTGTGCGTGTGTGTGTTTGTGTGTGTGTGCATGTGTGTGTATGCGTGTGTATGTCCGTGCATGTGTGTGTGTGTGTGTATGTGTGTGTGTGTGTGTGTGCGTGCGTGCATATGTGCTGACCTTATGAAGCTGACCTTATATACTTATGACCTTATCTACTGTGGGACGATCAACCATGCAGGTGAGATTCATGCTCCATAAACACAGAGCTGTAGAAGAATGAGGTGGTGAACACCGTTCATACCAGCGTCACCTCAAGGAGACTGGAGATCTGGTGTAGTGAGGTATAGTTTAGTCCGGTCTGGTCTGGTCTTGTCGGGTCTGTTTTACTATAGCCTAGTTTAGTTTAGTTGAGTCTCGTTTAGTCTAATCTGGTCTGCTCTAGTCCAGTCTAATCAGTTGTTCAGCCAAACAGACAGGATGTTGTAAATAAGTATGTGTACAGAGTTGACTGCGGTAGATACAGCAGTGAGTTTGTTGAGCGTTGGTTTGTCTCAGTGTCCTGGGATGCCTGCAGAGTTTCACAGCTAATTGAAGTCATTCAGCTGTAATATAACTAAATCATCTGTTTCCTTCAGCCAATTACAGGCCTGATTGGAGGCATGTGGTCTGCCCCAACCCCTCACGAGGCCCGGTTTGAACCTCTGACCTGTCGGGAATGTGTCACATGTCTGCTTCTCTCCCAGGTTGCTTTGGGTTCCTGAGGATTGATATGGACCCGGCTCTTCCCAGAGTCAATTCAGGTCAAGTTTATTTGTAACTGACTAACTTAGTCCCATGTTAGTCTCAAAGGGCTTCACAGGCCACATCCTAACCCCCAGGAGATGGAAGCTACTCAACCCTAGATCCCCCAAATCTCCCGCAGAATCTTCCCCACAATCTCCCAATTGTTAGAAAATCCTAAATTAGTAATGAGTAGAAATCCAATCATTGTAAGCGAGTGTGTTTATTCCGCACGGTATAGAAGTCTTTAGAAGTCTTCCCTTTCTTGGCACTTGTCGTTGTGGTCATTTATGTTTCTGTTGTTCCAGCCGTCCAGTGCAGTGTGTGGGCGCTTGAGAGTTGGACGACATCACTTCCTGCTTTCCCTAGCATGAACTCTGCACTTGCTGAGATTCTTGGGGGCGGCGGTCTCCATGGCAATGCTTTGTGTCTGTCAGTCTGTCTGTCCAGTCTCGTGGTCTGTCCAGGGCTGTGTTAGAAGGATCAGTGCGTTGGTCAGATGTTCTAAAAGTGGAAAGCTATGTTTTACCAGTGGAGCACTGAGTTCACCAAAATGGCCGCCTCCCTCTCAACTGACAAAACTCTGCTAAAACCCAGTTCCTCATCTAATGTCTGAGGACCTGCTACCAGAGGTGTCAAGTAACGAAGTACAAATACTTTGTCACTGTACTTAAGTAGACATTTTAGGTATCTTTACTTTACTCCATTATTTATTTTTCTGCCAACTTCTTACATCTGCTCCTTACATTTTAACACAATTATCGGTTTCGTTTTTTTGGTTCAATGTCATGTGCGCCATCCAGATCTAGTGATTTCGAGCATAATTGAATGAAGCATAGAAACCCATACCACTCATTGGTTAAGTTATCCATCGTCTTTGCGCATGACGCAAAACAAGAGGAAATAGGCAAACAAATTATTGAAAGCGTGGCAATGTCAGTGTCCGAAAGAGATTTGGTTTGAAGGGAATATTATTATTACATATTATACCATGTCTTGGGGCGCCATGTAGCACTAATCAGCTTTTAAATTAAGCTTCTATTTCTTACAGTCGTGTCAATTATATGATGACCAACTAGTTTAGCCTTAAATGTTTTTTAATTTTTTTATTAAGGTTACTTTATACTTTTATACTTTAAGTAGGTTTTAGAGACACTTTAGCGACTTTTTCACTTTAACTTGAGTAAAGAGGTTAAGTTGATACTTCAACTTTTACCAGAGTCTTTTTAAACTCCAGTATCTATACTTCTACTTAAGTGACGAATGTGTGTACTTTTGACACCACTAGCTAGAGGTGGGGAGAGAGCCTCAGAGCAGACCAACAGGGCTCTGAGCTGCTAGGGTTTCTGTGATTGAGGTGGTGCTAGCCTGCTTTTTAGGTTCAACTCTAAGTACCTCAGTCTTTTTCCCACCATCAGGTTGAGAAGGATTTTGTTGAGACAGCAAGCCCCCGACAACATGTCGATATGCACAATGTACGTTTTCAAACATGTAAAAATTCACAGAAGGTAACAGCAGTACGATAATATCAAGTAAATTTAACTTCTGCTCCCACCCCAATTTTGGTTGAAGAGGACATCTGAAACTGTGTTCCTCTCCACAGTCCAAAGGGAGAGGATTCTCTGGATGGTGGAGGCAGAGGTGGACAGGTTTGTTCTTTAGTTTGAGTCACTCGCAACGTGAGCCCTACTCTGACGGAGCACACACAACACCACCCAACACCTCCACAACATGACCCAGTACCTTCCTACCTCAATCACAAACAACTCATTTTAGTATAAGTATAGTAGTATAGTATAAGTATAGTATTTGTTTCTTATGCTCGCTAACACCTAATTCTGTTCAAATAATTGGTAATGAATCATTTTTTTCAGGTATGAAAGAAAAACACCTGTCTTTGGGGAAACCTTTTACTACAGTGCCCAGAATATGGTGTTGTGTTGTCTACAAGCATTACGGCTCCATTAACCCAACCTGCTGATGGGGTCTGAGTTCCACTTCTGTGACCAAACATGAACTCCATTGGGATTTGAACCCAATAAGGAAAAAAGAGACCATTGTTATTTTGTGACAAAATGCCACCAAGCAAACAAACATTAATTTACCATAACAATCACCCTAACAAGGTGAGGAAAGTTAATTAAAATAAAATGTGTTAAATCAAAACCTCAGCAAAATGACACACTCACACATACATGCACATAGAACAAACAAACCAACACAGACACACACACACACACACGCACACACATACACACACACACACACATTCCTGCACCTGATCTGCCCTCAGGGCAGACCGCCCCACTCAGCATGTATGTTACTGTGATCTGAACTCAGGGCAGACCGGCCCTATAAGCGTGTATTTTTACAGTGCTTGTGGCCTTGTTATGGCACACACACAAACAGACACACACACACACACACTCAATTGACTTAATGCAGGCACAGTCTTAAATTGGTTTAGGTCCTACCTACAAAATAGGAACTACTTTGTTTTCATTGGCGACTTTGTCTCAGAATCAACAATCGTGACATGTGGAGTCCCACAAGGTTCGATCTTAGGACCCTCTCTATTCAACATCTACATGCTCCTACTAGGGCAAATCATTCAAAATAACAATATTGACCATCATTGCTATGCTGACGACACGCAAATCTATATATCGCTAGCACCATTTCTTTAAATAATTTATAATGATGAACAAACATTTTCCGTCCTCACTTACTATCTCCAGCCACAAGCGGGGTCAAGCGGGGTCAAGCAAGATCAAACACGGTCAAACAATCTAAAAATAATTAGTCAGTCTCCATGGATACCGTTCATTTTTTTTCCATCATAATGTCCCATAGGGGACAGTGGGAGGGCGGGACTAAGCCCCTCTATACATGCTGATTGGTCCTGGAGGTAGAGGTCGACATGAGGCCCAAATATATCAAGCGTGTCATTCTCTAACTATTACCATGTTGACTGATTGTATTATTCATGCCGTAGAAGTCGGCTCAAAATCTAGACAAACAGGTAAAGCAAAAACTAAGAGATTCAACCCTTCACACACCATTTATACTATGACTGAGATTTAACCCAACTGCATTATACAGTACATAATCATTTAAAATAATTGCTATTTAATTACATTATTTGTGAATAATAATTGATTATAGTTATCATGTGATAATATACAATAATATACACATACAGTAATTGCTGTATGTGTTTATATCTTGAATCCAGGAATTCTGAAAAAGTAAAGTCAGATTGATCAAATGATGGCACAGATGTGGTAAAAGACATTATGGTTTATCATAAGGTCAACAGTCCCAAAGTAAACTTGGGACTGCTTTAAAAGCGGTTAAATGTAAAATTTCACCTCTGCATAAATAGAGAAAACCAACAGCATGTAAAGCATACAAATAAAAGAATAGAAAGAGTCTCTCCACCATATTCATCCACCCGTCCACCTCTGAGCTTATGCTGTTCTATCAGCAGCATTCAGTGTTGGTCAGCAGAGAAACAGTCCACCAAAGACCTTGACGTCGCTTAGCAACCGAGTATGCTGAGGTTGATAAGTTACTACTTGCGGAGTGATACGAAAGACGTGAAAAAAATCCACTTTCCATGACAGTGGTCAATATCTGCTTAGCAACGGTCATTATATGCTTAGCAACGGTCATTATTGAAAAATAATTCACCACCGGAAGTGGAGAAGGCCTGTGGAAGAGAACGGAGCGTTCCACAGCGCTGAGAAGAGCCATGGAATACATAAAACAGCCAATCATAAAACATTCAACAGGATAATAAAGACCTTTAAAATACGAATCTTAACATATGACATTCAACTATGGTTTACAGTGAAGTCTCTGCTTACCTGTGGCCTCCACCATCCCCTCCAGAATGACCACTATCTCCAGCTCGTCCCTCCCCAGGCTGGCCTGGGAGATGTCCCAGAAGGGGCTGTGCTGGTTGATTTCGTGACTTATGATCAGCGGCGACACCAGGAAGAGCCGGTCGTCCCCGGTGTTGTAGCCCACGTTGAGGTCTGTCTGGTTCAGGGGGATGAACTCCCCCTCTTTGGTCTGCTTGGACTTGATGAGCTTGGCCCTGATGGACGCCTCCACGATGTGTGAGTTGCGGAGATCCCCAACCCTGAACATGAGGCACAGCCGGCCGTCTCTCATGGAGATCACAGCGTTGGTGGAGAACACCAGGGTCTCCGCACGCTTCTTGGGCTGCGATATCTTGACGAACATGCAGCCAACCATGAAGGCGTTCACGATGGAGCCCAGCACCGACTGGATGAGGAGCAGCAGGATCCCCTCTGGGCACTTGTCGGTGATGACCCTGTATCCGTACCCAATGGTGGTCTCTGTCTCGATGGAGAACAGGAACGCTGAGACAAACCCGTTGAGGTTATTGACACATGGAGTCCACTGTTCGTCTGCGATATGGTCCAGATCGCCGCGGAGGTACGCGATGAGCCACCACATGAAGCCGAAGAAGAGCCAGGTGACTGTGTAGACCAGGACGAAGATGAAGAGGTTCAACCCCCACTTGAGGTCCACCAGAGTGGTGAAGATGTCTGTCAGGTAGCGGTATGTCTCACGGATATTTCCATGATGGACATTGCACTTCCCGTCCTTCCGCACATACCTCTGGATCTTCTTGGCAGCGGATTTGTCCACCAGCTGTTTGGGGAGGTCCTCCCGGGCCGGTTTGGTCCACAGGGGCTGCCTCCCGATGGCCGGACTCTCTACATCTTGCTCCATCTCCCGGTAGCTCCAGCCTATGCACACAAAGACTGTATTTCAGAAACTTGAATGACTTTAATGAGTCTTCTCAAATGACACATATTATATATTTTGATTTAGCCTCTAAGTTGCACATGTTCAAAAGTAATTGTGATGGAAATTGGCTTATTTAGGTATTTCAAATGTTCTGAAATACATGCCCTTCATTTTATAAATTCAGCATGCAAAATGGATGAGCGTAACCTCCTTTGGACAGTGAAGTTGATGAAACTCAATAAATAAAACTTAGACGCATTGGATATGACCTTGAAATGATTGTTAGGGCCAGACATGTTGGTGCCAGCATCTTAGAAATAGCTCATCTCCTGAGATGTTGACGCACTGGGAAGTGCGTTATTAAAGTCAAAAGCATTTTGTTCTTACAGGGACAGTGTGAAAACAGCAAGCGTGTGGGAATCAGAAGTAAAAACTGAATTAATAAGGTCGGATGCAAATAAGATTGTGTATTGCTGTGGGGATTGGTTACTAAACACACTCGCTGATCCTGAATGACCTCTAGTTAAAGGTTTTTATTGTGCTTGAAATAAACATGCAGGTGCTTATTGTGGCAGTAAAAAGCATTTTGTATAGAAAGGGTGACAGGGTACATTGTTAGCTGTCTGGCCTTGTTTACTTAATAACGTACAAAACAGTCCCTTATATGCCGAAGGGACATACATCTGCTTTTCCCCAAGCAATAAGACAAACCCCATTAGGCTTAAACTCATTAAATTTATCAAATAAATCTAGACCAAACCAAAATACGTATATAATAATCTCCACTGGCTATTGCTAATAGTTAGTTATTATAACTATTAGTTAATACATAACATAATATTTTGATATAATATAACTTACTCGTACATGAAAATAATCATGAACATAATCATGACATCTGAAAATCACCCAAATGAAATATAATAAATATATGATAGGTATGAAATATAATACAAATAAAACATAGATTAGTAAAATAAAAATACAATTCAGTAATATACATTACAGCTAGGGTAGGACAATTATTTTAGAAGCATATTTGTTGAAATTGTCTTAACTTCCTGACAGAAAAAGGTAAATAAATCTGTTGGTTGGTCTACCTGTCTACCTACCTACCTACCTACCTACCTCACTACCTACCTACCTGTCTGTCTACCTACCTACCTGCCTACCTACCTACCTACCTGTCTGTCTACCTACCTACCTACCTACCTACCTACCTACCTGTCTGTCTACCTACCTACCTACCTCACTACCTACCTACCTTTCTGTCTACCTACCTACATACCTACCTACCTGTCTGTCTACCTACCTACCTACCCGGCTACCTGTCTGTCTACCTACCTACCTACCTACCTACCTACCTACCTACCTACCTACCCGGCTCGTGTCTGTGTACCTACCTACCTACCTACCCGGCTACCTGTCTGTCTACCTACCTACCTACCTACCTACCTACCTACCTACCCGGCTCGTGTCCGTGTACCTTCCTACCTACCTACCCGGGTACCTGTCTGTCTACCTACCTACCAACCTACCTACCTACCTACCTGTCTGTCTACCTACCTACCTACCCGGCTACCTGTCTGTCTACCTACCTACCATAAGGGGAAGGTTGGGTTTATTCAGATGGCTGTATGGATTGAAGGTTGTTGGTTGAGAAGATGAGACTAAGAATGAGTACTGAGGTCTCCTGGCCGTGAGGAGCCGTCTAGAGGCTGTGAGTCTGTAACCAGCAGAGCTCTGCACTGGTCTGTGTTTCTCTTCAGCAGACCCACAGCTCAGCCATCTCTGCCTCCCGCTGCTATCTGAGAAGGATGGGCTGCTGGTTACATGGTATAGGATGGGCTGCTGGTTACATGGTGTAGTATGGGCTCTGGTTACATGGTGTAGTATGGGCTCTGGTTACATGGTGTAGTATGGGCTCTGGTTACATAGTGTAGTATGGGCTCTGGTTACATGGTGTAGTATGGGCTGCTGGTTACATGGTATAGGATGGGTTACTGGTTAAATTGGTGAAATCATTGGTGAAGTCATTGTTAGTTATAAGCACTTCTGGGACCCAATGCCTAGCAAATATAGACTCATATCCACTGTTAACTCCTGATGTGTTGATTGGTGTTTTAACTATTTCAATGTACTGAGAATGGTAATGTTTGAACATTTTGACAGTCATCATGCCAGAGTGTTCTGCTGTTTTACCTGGCACTGTCTGAAGGTCTGAGCACTAAAGGCTTCTTGGTTCCATGTTGACGCAGGGCAACGACCATGCAGTCGCTTCAACGCAGTCCTGAACCTGTTTTGGTTGCTGCCCTTGCTGCTGTGTCGGCGCGGGGCTAAGCGCGTCAGGTGGACGCAAGTAGGGTCTGCCAGGACGTAAGGAGTCCGTAACCCCCGCGTCAACGAGGAGCGATAACTTAGCCTTTAGTCCTAGCCACCACACAGACTGCTGGGCCCTTGCTCTGTGTTTGATTATCTCAGCATCCCTCATCTGGTCAGGATTTCCCTTGGTAAGTTCTCTGGGATAACCATGGGCCTTCAGGTGAGGCTCACTTTGATGGATCCAACAGGGTTTGAGCGGCTGTGGATGCTGGCCCTCTCTGGCACAGTGCTCTGGATGGGGTAGTGAAGTAATGCAGCTCCTCCCTTATCTGTTTCAATTCACATTTACATTGAGGGCATTTAGCAGACGCTTTTATCCAAAGCAACCTACAATAAGTACATTTGTACAGAAGAAAGAGAAACAACCGTATATCGCTGCAGTCGGTACAGTAAGGTTGTTGATAGAAACATGGGCCAAGCACTAACCATCACTAGGTATAAAACAAAGATAGATAGGATAAGATGCTACACAATGCTAAATACTATTAGGACAAATAACATACACTAAGTGTGTACATTAAGTGCCAGCCTTTTGGGTTTGGATGCAGGTCAGTGGTCTCTGACCAGAACCTCCCCTCCTGGACCTCGTCTACCAGCAGGCCTGGTCTGGACTCTGAGTAATAGTCTAATTCCTGTGTGCCCAGCAGGACCATCCAACGCTGCTGGGCCTCAGACAGGCTTCCAGAGCTGTAGGCCACAGGGCAGTACTCCATGAGGTCCGGTCTGAAGCGGCCCCAGACTGCAGGACGAACCCTAACCCTAACCCTCATTCTGAAGGAAGCCTGAAGTTTGTTAGAAGCTGCCTGCTCCGTGTGAGTCCAGGTCCCCTCTGTGGAACCATGATGGTGGCCCCCAAACTTCCCCCAAATATCAGGCTGTACAAAAGTAGAGTTTTGGTTCAGCGTTAGGCGGGTCCTGACCTGCTGGATTCACACCAGTTCCGCTGTGAGATTTAAGAACATTATGTGCATGGCCTATAACCCACCAGAGTCCTCTAACAGCAGTACAGCCTCTATGGAGGGGCTCTGGACCAATAGATGCCAAAAGACGAGACATTCAAAGGTCAAAAAGGTGTGATAAAGGTTGTGTGTTCCCTACTTCCCTGTGATAAAGTTGTTTGCCAGAATCCGGAAAAGAACTCCATCATTGAGTTTGCCAAGGTCGACACGGATCCGATGTTCCTTTGGGTTTTGGGACCACCACCATTCCTGCACACCTTCCTGTGGGGGCTATGTTCCTCAACTATTCCTTTACTATGTCCATTTCAGGGGCAGGCACACAATGAGAGTTGCTGAGAGCATATGGGATAGCATCACTTAGGCAGATTTGATAATCTGGGTTGGAAATTATTTTTCAAGACTTCCATCTCCCCTCAGTTCTCTCAGTTCGCTGAAATTAGTATTGCATGTAAGTGAGCCCCATTCCAAGTATATGATTGAATCCTATTCATAATGACAGAAGATTAAAAAAGTAGAGTATAGTATAGTAAAGGGCCAGTGTCCCGACATCTTCACCATATGAGCATCACGTCTCTACGCACACAACAGCGTTCCATGGACTGGAGGCTGCAGGAGAGATGGGACGGCCATAGTGCGCCCACGCGCCACATCTTATAACTGGGAGATCTCTCCGTCGCCATGGAGACGAGCTCCTCATCCATTAATAATAGACTGGTTCAGCTGGTTAAACAGTCTTCATCAATTCATCCATCGTTCTCATTACACCGCCAACAGATGTATATTAGGCCTACTCAGTTATTAAGAGGACAGAATGATCACAATAACACGGAGCTCGGATCCACACGACGATCAGATGTGTTTCTGTATGAGAGGATTGCATAACAGCCCAAACGCACAACAAGACAGAGCTTGGAAATATTAGTAATTAGCATTTTAAAAAGCAATTCGGTTTCTACATTGAAATATGGCGTGGACTGAACGGAAGCTGAGGCCGTTCGTCTCTCAGCAGTCGTGTCTCCGTTTTCTGCAGATGTGGGGGTTGGACGGGAGACCACAACACGACAACACATGGAGACGGACGGAGGACCCACCGTGTGATTAATGGAGACGGACGGAGGACTCACCGTGTGATTAATGGAGACGGACGGAGGACTCACCGTGTGATTAATGGGTCATCACCGGGATGCTGCTCTGCACGCTGCGGGACCAGGACCGGGTGTACGGTTAATGCACCCGCTCCTCCATCGTTTTACTGAAGGATTCATTTCCTGTCACTCGGTGAGCGATACTCCCACTCCTCATCCACCCGAGGAGAGAGAGAGAGAGAGAGAGAGAGAGAGAGAGAGAGAGAGAGAGAGAGAGAGAGAGAGAGAGAGAGAGAG
>JAOPJL010000146.1:1297272-1308464 GCA_027123545.1 Trisopterus esmarkii | reverse complement strand
GACCCAAAGGTAGGTGTAGGTGTGTGTGTGTGTGTGTGTGTGTGTGTGTGTGTGTGTGTGTGTGTGTGTGTGATGCTTCATCCTGGTTGACCTCCGTCCCCCAGGCTGTTCTAGTCCTGTCTGGTATGAGAGGAGGCCCCCAGAGACAGGACCAGGACTTCTTTGATGATGATGACTCTTTGTAAGTAGTTGATTTCACCATGAAAACGCATTTATCTTTAACTTGTTAACTATTAAGTAAAGGCTGATGCTGTGTGTCACAGTTGTTGATGGTTTGACATATGGGTCTTAGTTATTAAAGAAATGTCTAGAACTCTGCAAAGGGTGATTTTAAATGAACAATTCCAAATGGATCACTGCAGCTGATTGAAGCATAGGACATCCCCTCCCCTTCACCCCCTCCCCTTCATCCCCACCCCTTCATCCCCTCCCCTTCATCCCCCAGATGTACCGTCTGTAGATCATACCTGGGCTCTGGGGATCCCTTCAGCGTTCCCCATCACCTGCGAGATCAAGTGGCGTCTTTTGAGTCCCACTACAACCTCCCCACCCGTGAGACCATGGTGGACCACAGCCCGGACCCCACCGAGGAGAGCCTGTATGAGTGAGTCTGCCTCAGGGGAGGGGGAGGGCACACAGCCCCATGCTGGCCCCACGCTGGCCCCATGCTGGCCCCATGCTGGCCCCATGCTGGCCCCATGCTAGCCCCATGCTAGCCCCATGCTAGCCCCATGCTAGCCCCATGGGACGCTCCAGTTTGCTACCCTGTTTCCTGTTGTTCTCACCATGGCCTCCTGGGCCTCTCTAGGCCACACTAAGTCTGTCCTAATTCAAAACTATCTCCACCTTTTAGCTACTTTGCCCAAATCCTGGAGGAGCACGGCCCCCTGGGGTCCGGGGACCCCCTGCTGCTGGGCCAGCTGGACCTCTTACCCCCCGAGGTCCGGCAGAGGATCCAGCTCTCGGGGGGCTTCAGGGCCTTCCTGCTGCAGTCGCTGCGCTTCGTCCTGGTGGGCGAGCTCATCGGCCTGGCCCGGCACGCCGTCCCCCTGCAGGGGGCGGGGGGCTGTGGCCCGCACCACCTGGACCACCTGGACCACCTGGACCACCTGGACCACCTGGACCAGCTGGACCACCTGGACCAGCTGGACCACCTGCAGCCCCAGAGCCCAGAGCCGCCACCCCTGTACTCTGAGTATGACCAGCTGCTGGCCCTGCCGTGTCCTTACCCTTGTTTTGCCGCCCAAAAGCCCAGCAGCACGTCGGCCGGCGCGGACTGCGTTTCAGACTCCTCTTGGACGACAGGAAGTGATGCAGGGGTGAACGGCAGTCATCACATCAATCACTCCTCAGGAAGTGATGCAGGGGACTTGGATCTGCAGAGCAGCGAGGTAGAGGAAAAGGTTTGGGCAGATAGGTTCTCTCCAGTAACAAACCAGAGCTCAGAAATGCAGAGGTGTGAACCAAACATATAATTATTGTAAGAATATTGTGAAAACAATGAATGAGATGGAGCCCTATGAATGAAATGTATATCCCGTGTGTCTGTAGGCCTGCCGAGGGGGTGTGGCGGTCAAGGCAGAGAACGGGGTAAGTTCCACACACCACTGAACTAAATCATCTGGTCTATGAAAATCTCTTGTTTTCCTCATGTCTGAAGAAACCCCCATCCTTGTTCCAAACCAGTGTGAACTCAACAAAGTAGCGCAAAAGTACGGGGATATGGAGCATCGGTTACGGTCCCAGGAGAGACACTCAGACCAGAAGGCTGCTCTGGAGAAAGCCATAGAGGAGACCACCACCAACATACAGGTAGGTCACCTCTCCGTGGTCTCACCGTCTAAACCCTCACCCTCTGCACCGCTTGATCTGGCTAAAGCCATAGTTCCACTCTGCTCCGCAATTGGACAACTGCATTGTCCGTTAATACAGTGCATGGCCGAAGCATGTCATACCCGGTACGATAGGTGGCGCTGTACCCATTTACACTAGTGGTGGTAGAGACACCACTAGTGGTGGTAGAGACACCACTAGTGGTGGTAAGAGACACCACTAGTGGTGGTAAGAGACACCACTAGTGGTGGTAGAGACACCACTAGTGGAAAAAGTACTGAAAAAAGCTACTCAAGTAGAAGTACAGTTACATCACTGAAATTGTACTAAATTCCAAGTTAAAATTTACTCAAGTACAAAGTACTCTTTTCCAAACCTACTCAAGAGTACTAGTTACTTTTTTATTTTCATATTGAACGCCTCACCACTCGTACGATTTCATTCTGCAAGGCGGGATCAAAAATCTCAGGGTTAACTTTGAACAATGATTTTGAGCAATTGTACATCCTCATAAGATAACTCCTGACTATATTAGTTATCATGACTTAATTAGCTTTTTTCAAACCCAACATAACATACATTAACGCCTTCTATTTTAGTCTATAAATCTATAGCCTTCTTTGACTGGAAGGAGTGTCATGCCACTCTGTTTTTATGATATGAACACTCCTCTTATCTCCGAATCATTTGTTGAATAGCCTACACAAAACAACTAACTATTTCAAGTCCATATCTGAGGTTTAATTGTGAAGCTTGACACAAGACAGTCAGCCAATATCCAGTCAGCCTACCAGCCTAGTCTGGCTGCAGCACCAGCTGAAGGCAGAGGTGTTGCCAGGGCACTGCAGCATGCACCTTGTTCTTCTCAACATACTTGGCTGCAATGTACTCAGTAAATTGTGTGGTTTAATATGTAACCAAGTACAATACTTCAACCAAATCAGTTTCTAAAAACTACAGAAAAAATAAAAAATACAAAAAAGAAAGTCTCCATACATGTACTTGAAATATGTAATTAGTAACTTTCCACCTCTGCTTTTCATTCAGCCTTGGGTGAAATGGAAGCGTAGTGTGTCCTTCCATCTGCTCTGAATGCATGGGCGGGACACACTCAGTATAGGGGTGACCACGTTGGCACCACACCGGCTTCCTCCATCTTTTGCGCCACCTTTTTAAATAAATCGTCATTGCTTGTTTTCCGACGGCGACAACAACACGACTATCGTCTCCTACTTCCGGCTCACGGCCCCCGGAAAAGATCTGGAGCATGTGCAGAACGCAAAATCCCAATTCCAATCCGATTGACCGTAAACATGCAGGTTTAATGCGACTATCTATCAAATAATCGAGGGGTCTTAATCCGACTAGGAGAAAGAGGATTTTAGTCGGACTAAGGTGTATACATGCATCTTAATAATCCAATCACAGTTGACTAACTCAGTCATGAGGTTTCCTGAGTGTCATGCAGACGAATGAAGACTGTTTCTCATGAAGGTCACCAACAAAGAGGTGGAGCTGTTCCAGCAGAAGCTTGAGGAGATGGTGAAGAGAGACCAGAGGGAGAAGAGGGCCAACCAGGAGGAGCTCAAGGCCCTGAAGATGGAGAGTGAGGAGCAGGCGGGGCAGCAGGCCGGGTAGGAACAGCCCCTTCAGGGCTCCTAGGTGTTGGTGTTGGTGTGTTCTGAGACTGACCTCTTATCATGCTGGCTGAGGTTTGGCCCCCATGGAGCTCCCACTATTGTAGAGCCAACCTTACCATTGACTTCACTCACTCACTCACTGAGCCTTTTCCTTTGTATGATCGGACCACTGTGCTCCTTTCAGGCTCCTCAGAAGTCTGCAGGAGAAACGTATAAAGTATGATAAACAGCTGAGGGACTTCTGTGACCTGAGGTAAGTGGCGAGGCACGAGGTTTTCTAAAGTGCCTGGGTCAGGTGTATCCTGGGTCCTTCAGTTCCAGCTTTGAGTTACTGAGCCTACCGTTTCCATAGTAACCAGTCGGCAGCAGAGAAGATGAGCCTGGAGGATGAAATCAAGCGATGTGGTGATTTATGTACGAGGGCAGCTGCAAGGTCTCAGAAAGCCGAGGTAAGTACATCCTCATATGATAAGCATGAGAATATCTGAGGTCTTTTTACAAAGGCATTACTAACTTACAAAGTGGACTTAAAGTGGACAGTGGAAAAAGATTTCCAACCTAGTAACATAATTTATTTTCAGAATCGTCCCTCGGTCGACGAGCCTGACATTTGTATTGACCTTTGCCCTTTCATCCCTCTCTTAGCTGTCAACACTGGAAATCACTCGCAAGCAAAGCTTGTACTGCCTGCAGAAGTCCCTGTCGGACAGCCAGGAGATTCTGCTCAAGCTAGAGGAGGTGGCCCCCAGGTAACGTACAGGAACCACGCCCCCCCCACGCTGGGCGGCGTGGTCCAGTACTCATCCCCAGGCCGTCCTCAGGTACCCCCCCCAGGTCATGGCGGTGTTCCAGCGGCGCTGGCGGCACTGTGTCCAGGAGGCCACTGAGAAGATCTCCATGGTGGAGGTTGGTAGGAACCCAAAGCCAGCCAGGGTGTTCATCCTACAACCTATCAGAATTACACCTTTGAACTCCTTATTAAATGGTGCAACATTGCTGGGTTGAACTTTGTCGAATGTGAAAGATTTTAGTATCATTTGAACGTCAGAGCAGACATAAGCCGGTCTTAAAGCCTATGTTCAGACCCTCATGATGACTGTCCTGTGCAGAGCCAGTACCAGGAGCAGGCGGAGCAGGTGATGAGGGGGGTGAGGCTGAGTGCGCTGCCCCCAGTCCGTGTGCCACATGCCCCAGAGCCCCCCGTCGCTGTGGTGAGACCCTCAACCCCACCCTGATGTCAGCTCTTTATTATCCGTGACCACGGCTCTGAGCTCAGACTCTCTCTCTCTCCAGACCTTTTCATCCATCCAGAAGTTGTCTTTGGCTGAGGGCCACAACGTCCAGCTGGCCCCGAGCCGACACCTGGCTGAACCCCAGCCCTGTGGGCCCCCCCAGGCCCCCCAGCCCTGTGGGCCCCCCCAGGCTGCCGAGGGCCCCCAGCCCTGTGGGCCCCCCCAGGCTGCCGAGGGCCCCCAGGCCCCCGTCCTCCCAGCCCCCAGCCAGAGGAGCAGGCCCCTGGAGCCGCAGCAGAACACCAAGTTTGACCAAATCCTGGAGCAGCTCAGCATCATGTTCCCCGAACACAGCAGGTAGGACCTGCACCGCCGCCGAGGGCTCTGACGGGCTGAGGCTGAGGCAGAGGCTGACGTGTGTGTGTGTGTGTGTGTGTGTGTGTGTGTGTGTGTAGGCAGGAGTTGATGGGGTTTGTTCAGCGGTTCCGCCGGGCCCAGGGCGGCACTCTGACCTCGGTGTCCTTTCAGGACGTCATCAACAGCGTCTCTCAGATCATTCTGGACCAGCAGGTAGGGGGGGGGGGCTTAGGCCCAGTGCTGACCAATGGGAGAAGAGCGTTTGTTACAGAGCTAATGAGTCGTGTGTGTGACAGGGGATGGACCACAGCGCCCCGCCCCCCCACGCAGGAAGCGGTGTGCGGCAGCAGAACGGGACCGCCACCCCCCCCCTGCCCGCCGCCCCCGTCTGGCAGCCGCTGGGACCGCCCAGACACTGCCCCACCAACGCTGTGAGTGCTGACCCCCTCAGGCCCCCTCAGGCCCCCTCAGACCCCAGCCCTCTAGACTGACTCCTGTGTTCCCCTCAGCTCAACGTGGAGGACCCCTGCATCATCTGCCACGACGACATGCCCCCCGACAGCGTGTGTGTGCTGCAGTGCAGGCACAGCTTCCACAAAGAGGTGAGGGGGCTGATGAACACATGAACCCTCACTGCTGCTCTGCTAGTGATGACCTCACTGCTCCTCTGCTAGTGATGACCTCACTGGTGGTGATGATGTCATGTTCCCCTGCAGTGCATCAGGTCGTGGCTGAAGGAGCAGAGCACCTGTCCCACGTGCCGGAAGCACGCCTTGCCAGAGGACTTCCCCATGCTGGCTGGGCGGTGGCCCACGGGACGCCCCGCCCCTTCCTTCTCATAGGCCGGTGCCCCACGGGACGCCCCGCCCCTTCCTTCTCATAGGCCGGCCTCAGCCTGTCGTCGTCATTATGTTTCTGCTTCAGGCTTTTAATCAAGCGCATCCTCTTGCATAACCAAGCTTTTCTTTTTACAGTTTTAGAAATTGGTTATACATTAATGTTTTATTTTATTTTAATCTATTTGGAAATTGTTTTTCAAGGTAAACATATCTGTACAGCAAATATTTAATAAACAACCACTGAGCGTTACATTTCCTACAAAGAAGACTGACTAGCAAAACCCCCATCTAGGAACTTTAAAATGAGTTCATGGCACATATAATAACTGATGACAAAGTATGAAATACACATTCCAAGTAAATAACAATCATTAAATAATTATGCATTACAATGAATGTAAGTTGTGATTCATTAACCAAAATGTTGAACCATGTATTGAAGATAACATGAAGATCCAGAGTTGATTGGGTTCATCGTCCACTAATGACTGAAGCCTTGGTCCTGTTCTCTGAAGCCTGGAGGTCAAACTCTGCACAACTTCAGTGGAAAGTTCTCAGTGATCAGGTGGTGGTCCTGGAGGACCATCACCACGTTGACCTCAAATTCTAAAAAGGTGGAGAGAAATAAGTGGACCCGTGAATGGTGAACTACAAAGACAACTCCTTGATGTGACGCTGGGTTCAGCACACCAGCTGCCGCTCCACTATACGGCACAGCAGAATGTCAAGACCCTACGGTCCAGAGCAGCTCTTACCAACCATGCTTGAAGAGCCAGGGTTAGCCCATCGTTAATGTACATTAAACTACACAAGAGGAAGTGGTGGCGAGTTCAAATAAGTGTCACGTGAGACCGTCCCAGAATCTAGAAAAACACAGATCCATGGTCGACAAGAACATCAACGAGTGACCATTGATGTTTGGCACTTGCAGGCTGCACAAGGAAACATACTGACCCACTTTGAAGTTTGTGGTCTCCAGGGTGGGACAGGTGAAGAGCCGGGGGAACACCATGTAGATGGGGATGGCCAGTCCATGGCAGACGTCGCCCTCCGCAATCTGGATGTTCTGGATCTCTGTGGCATCTCGTGCGTACCCTTCAGCGCAGCCTGGGAACACATCGGGGAGAGACGTCCGAAGACCGTCACACACGCGTCTGCACACACTCTGAATGAAGTGCTTGATCTAAAACATCAGGAAGGTGGGAGGGGAGGAGCTGTGGATGGAACCCGCTGGTGTGCGGCTGTAGAGAGACGTGCTCACCGCAGGTCTCCACTCGGACCAGCTGCAGCTCGATGCTCTTGATGGACACCTGCGAGTTCTCCACCACCAGCTCCCCGGTCAGCGGCTCGGTGATCACGCAGTTGGTGGCGTTCAGGTGACCCCTGATCAGGAACCGAGGAAGCAGACTCCTCTGGACCAAAGAAGACAAGTTGACTTACTCAGCCACACACACTGACCTTAAAGGGGCTGTGTGGGTCCATTCCTTAAGTGGCGTGTACCTCCTGGACGTTGTGCAGCGTGTCTGGGGTGACGGTGAATTCTACCGGCGAGGACACCACCTTGGCTTTCTGTGGCTGAGGTTCAACACAATAACATTCATCTCTTGCCAGCCGTTGATACATTTTTCTAATTATTTTTTCAAATTGAACCAATAAATACAAGGGGAACACGCTTGCCGCTTGCTACTAGAAATGCTTTCATGACCTTGGGTGCATTCAAAACCTTTTGAGTATGCTCAAAACCTTTGGCTTAAAGCAGACATGTGTATGGAGGTGTAGCTGCTCTGCTGTGGACACTCCTGGCACTGACTGAACAGCCTGAGAGAATACCAAATAAGGAAAAGCACTTCCTTAATTCTTTATTCCAACAACAAGCCGCTCAGGGGCAGGACAACCTCTGAGGTTCTACTTCCAGGGCATTCCTGACACTCCAACACGTTTAACCACGGAATTATTTAGGCCTAGTATTGATTGAACTCATTTTTGAAGTGATGAAGTTATTAGGTTAATGGCTATATATTTATGAATCTTTTGTTTATAAATACCTTGTCATTTACCCATATAGTTCTGCTACTTTATTCATAATCATTTGTAGCAACCGCATACTGACCAATGTGTAAGAAAAGTAAGAAACGTACACCTGAATCCCCGCCCCGCCCAGTAGGGCTGGGCGGGGTGGGGCAGGGCGGGGTGGGGCGGGGCCTCACCTGGCAGTGCACCATGAACTCAAAGGTTCGGCTCAAGTCTTTGGCCAGCAGCGAGCGTTTCACGTCGCAGCGCAGGATGTACTAGAGACCGGGTCAGACGGACAGACAAGCAGACAGTCATCATCTCCTGGGGAGCCACTCCTCACATCATGGGAATATCTCCATTCTTTCCTCCCACAATGTTAGTATTGACCCATCAATACTTTGTTTTCTCATTTTTTGTGTGTATTATTTAATTTCTTTATTCTTTTTTCTATCTAAATAATCAGAGTAAAAGGAAAAAAAGGTAAAGGTTTTTGCATATCTCTGATTGTGCACTAATTAACTTCCCATTCAAATGTACCAATCATGGGATTGCATTTAAATGCATTGTGCATATATTTTAAGCCAAAAACATGAAAGAAAACACTAAAAGATATAAATCTCACAGAAAACATAAAATATTGATATCACCAGCTTCGATTCTGGTCCTTACCCTCAAAGACACCTAGCACAAAAGAAACCAGTGACTCCCTCTCCCGTTTACAGTGTGACCCATCAGGACGGTTGGGAGAACAAGGCCCCAGAAGTCACCTGGATGTTGACGAACACGCCGTGGTAGGTCTCGTACAGAGCCTTGTGGTTCTTGGTGCTCAGGGGGAACTCAAAAGGGATCTCCGTCTTGCCTCCGGGGATCTTGCCAGCTTTTGCCACCTCGATGTTGGAGTTGATCAGCTGAATGGGCTGTTGAGGTCAACGTTAGAGGTCACGACGACCAGCACTTTGAAGACAAGCTTCACTGATGTACCACTTATTCTATTTGAGTAGGAAGTGGCTTCAGTAACCGGACTGTAAGTCACGTTCCCACAGCTAGGTGTAGTGTGAGGTCTACCTTAACAGAGTTGTAGAAGGCCTCAAAGACGCCCACGCTCTTGGAGCTGAGCTGCAGGTTGACCACGCCCTCCATGGTGAGGGAGATGCCCTGGTGGTGGACCGCCTCCTTGCTGGCCAGCACTACCACGCCGGCAAGGATCTCCTGTGTAGAAGACATCATGCAGACACTTTCTGTCCAGTGGACCACAAGGTGTGGGGTGAGGGGGTGCTGATGAAGGGGTGAGGGGGTGCTGATGAAGGGGTGAGGTTCTGATGTGCTGTTCATTGACACATTGACTTCCAGATACACTAATCCCATAATAAGATGTTCTCTGCTTAAAGCAGTGCTCAAACATTGTGGTGATGGTCTTAATCACCAGTCGATCCTAATAACTTCCATCATGATTGCAATCATGCAAAATCTTAGGGTTACTAATTCCATTTCATTGTCAACATTTGGTAGCCAGTCTAGTGTTTACATTGGCTATCAGGCACGAGTTGGAACCATACACCTTCTTCATGTCATTAGCCCTGTTGTTTGTAACTAGCATAAATACCGTTTTTAAAAGAGGTATTTATTGTTTTATTATTATTTATCTTCAGGCGGAGGTCACGAGGGAGCAGGTCATGTGACATTAACGCTGTTTCAGCTGTAGTTTCTAACGTTATGTGCTGCAGATCGGATCACACTCACAGTACTAAACTATCAAACACCATCTCTGCATGTCAACTCACCCCTTCATGGTAAACCTTGTTGGCTCTTTTGAGTCGTATATCCAAAGTGATGCTCATTATTGACTGTTACAATGTACAATTAACTCTGATATTACCAAATACAACTCTGACATCTAATGCAGGACTCCTAAATCACTTCAGCTTCATGTAGCCTGTGTTAATTATACACAACTACCGGAGTCTTCCACAATAACTAGGAAAATATAAAATATATAAACTTCCGGCGTCAAAGGTTCTGTTTCTTCAAAATAAAAGCTCTTCTTCGTTTCCTCATCATGACGACGTCCCCTAACACCTGGCTCCGCCCCTAAGTCCTGGCTCCGCCCCCGCGGACACGCAGTTCCCTGAAGCCCAACACACACCGCCGGCGATGTTATTAAGATGTTTTATACTGATATTAACAGTTCTGTTTCCCTGATCCCTGGATTTACCCCTAGGTTTGAAGTATTCCGAGGCATCCGACAGGGTTGCCCTATTTCCCCAAAGCTTTTTATATTGGCAACCCAACTGCTAACAGTTATTTTCAATCATGCCACGGAAATAGCAGGTAGGCCTATTACTTTATTCAATAAGGAATTTAAAATAAGTCAATTCGCAGATGATACATCCATATTTTTAAAAGATAAATCAATGGTAGATAAACCCCTAAATACAATCTTTTTTTTCAAAAGCTTCAGAAATCTCAATTAATAAAAAAAAAGTGAACTTCTCCCCATTCATACAGTTGACGACTCAGTCATTGCTTCAATTAGAATTGAATCTGAGGTGAAATACTTTATCTAAAAACCTTATTAGAAGAGAAGACGTTAATGTTTCAAATCGTAGCACAGATGTAAAAAAATCCCGCAGTCAACAAGAGACCTTACAATTTTCTGAAGGATAATTTTATCTAAAGCAGAAGGTATCTCTAAGTTAATCTATCCTTGTCACTCCTTGTTCGTTTCTAATAACAATATAAAAAAAACCAATTCAGTTATTTTCCATGGAGAAACAAAATCCATTATATTAAAAGATCTCAGTTGGTTAGAGAATATGAGAAGGGTGGTGTTAAAGCTCTTGACTTTGAAGCATTGGTCGGTACCTTTAGGATAAATTGGATTACTTGTCTCAGCCAAAATCAATGTGGTTTCATGTTCCAAGATCTTTGTTTAACAAAATGGGTTGTTTAGACTTTCTTTTAAAATGCGATTTTGAGGTCGGCAAAATTCCCATCAAGCTATCCAATTTCCACAGGCAAATTCTCTTATCCTGGAAGATGATGTTTACCCATAATTTTTCTCCCCACTGCTCAACTCTATGGAATAATAGTCATTCTCATTAATAGAAAATCGATATTTAAAAATGATTGGTTTGAGAGATGCATTATGTTTGTAACTGATTTATTGGATTGTAATGGTAACATTCTGGATTATCATACTTTTATACTTAAAGGGATAGTTCACCCATTTAGAACCGGCGTTCTATCATTATAAAATCGCTATTGTAATGTAAATTAAT
>JAOPJL010000146.1:1281852-1292456 GCA_027123545.1 Trisopterus esmarkii | reverse complement strand
AATAGTAACAGAACAGAAGAAGAGCATCTGTCTTGCGACCGTTAACCGCGGCGTGGCGTGAACGATGCAGACTCAGAAGTAAAAGTTCTGTATGGAACTCGTTTAATAAAATAAATGGAAACGAAGTTCAATGCAAACTATGTCAAGGAAAGCTGGCATATCACGGATCGACCACAACCATGCACAACCACCTACGAGCAAAGCACCCTAGCACTGGGGGTCTGTCTACAGGTCAGCGGTCAGTGGCTAGCTTTTTGGTTAGACCACGAACATTAGATGCTAGGCGGGCAGAGAAAATGACTCTCTTGCTCTCAAAGATCATCGTGAAAGACATGCTACCCATCAGTTTCGTTGAAGGAGAGGGTTTTTGCGAGTTCATGGCATTTGTTGAACCTGAGTACACTGTCCCATCTAGAAAGACGGTCACTTCAAGATTGGAAAAGTTATACGATGATGGTGCAAGCGATCTACGCACCCAATTAGCAAGTGCCAATAAAGTGTAACTGACGACAGATTCGTGGACAGCACTGACAACCGAGTCATATCTCACAATCACCGCTCACTACATACACAACTGGGAGGTGCACAGTGCTGTTCTTTACACCAAAGCCATGTCAGAACGGCATACGGCTGAAAATCTGTCAATTGTACTCACAAACGCGACAGATCATTGGGGTCCAGCCGGGAAAGTGTCCACATGCGTGCATGGCAATGCCAGCAATATAGTTCTAGCCAACACTGGCCTTGAATGGGACTCTCAGCCTTGTTTTGCACACACTCTACAACTGGCCATAAACGACGGCTTCAAACTTCAGCAAATAAACCACATAGTTTCATCTGGCAATCGTCTGGTTTCACATTTCCACCATAGCGCAGTTGCAACCAAGTCATTAAAACAAAAGCAACAACAAAACTTGCCCGAAAACAAATTAGTGCAGTTCTGCCGGACAAGGTGGAACTCCATTCATGACATGTTCGAGCGCTTGTTGGAGCAGAGATGGGCCGAGTCTGCTGTTTTATCAGACAGGACAGTCACTAAATTATCAGATGCTCGCACCCTCAAGCAGACTGACGATAGCTGGACAGTAATGGAAGAGCTCTTACCTGTGTTGCACTCTCTCAAATGTGCCACCACCGCCTTGTGCGAAGAATCTGGAGTATCCAT
Source organism: Trisopterus esmarkii (assembly GCA_027123545.1). NCBI lineage: Eukaryota > Metazoa > Chordata > Actinopteri > Gadiformes > Gadidae > Trisopterus > Trisopterus esmarkii. The sequence goes on along the minus strand of JAOPJL010000146.1, from coordinate 1,291,291 downwards.
CTCAATGATTTACCCGGTGACGGCAACTTTACTGTCCAAACACCTCAAAGAAACTCCTGGAGAATCCCCCATAGTCACGAGGTTCAAACAGACCGTGTCTGCCTCACTGGAACGGCGACTCGCACCTGCAGATATCCGCAATGCTCGCAAGGTTGCATACATCGCATCTTTCTTGGACCCGAGACACAAACACCTCAGGTTTGCCACAGATGAGGTCAGACGCGCTGTGAAGGCCGTGGTGAGTGACCTCCTCTCCAGCCCCAAAAGCGACGAGGAACCCGAACTTCCCGAACCCGAACCGTCTACCACCTAAAAAAAAGGAGTGATTGTCTGTCTGCATCTGCAATTGCGGCACTGTATATGCCCACCTCTCCACTTTGACCCCATGACGTTGTGGAAAGCCAACGACTGCAAATACCCCTGCCTGGCAAAAAAAACACATGCTTCAACAGATTGTGCACCCGTCTTCATCCTGAACATACAAGCTGGCCTGTTCACCTAGATGTAGACTGAATAGATCTACTAGCCTAAGCAGAGGACTGAAGCAAATGTTGCTAATCTATTGATCTTAAATCTAGGTGGACAATAACAATAGGAGAATTATAACCGGCTTGCAATGGCAAATCACCCTCACACCTGGTGGTATAATATGGGCTCTTTAAAGTAAAGCTTCCTCAGGGCTTAAATGTCAGCGCAGGATTGCAGGTCTTGCGCATATTTTTCTCAAATCCTGCAACTCAAGCCAGCATAATGTGGCACAGTCCTGCACACATTTCACTTTGTTTTAATTTATAAGAACGCGACGGTGTGATTTTGGGTCTAGTAGCCTACTGACTTCACTTGATTAACCATCTTTCGATTTCGGTGGTGCATGTGTACAATCCTTCTCGCTCTCTCCCTCTCAAAAGTTGTACAAGACGTATGCTGTTCTTGGCAATTATTTCCATCGCTAGGAGCTTTCAGTAGGCTAATGCAAAAATGGGCCGCTGGGTTTAACGTACCTCAACAATTTGAGTGCGGGATTGCGGGTGTTGCGCAATCAGTAGGTATACATTCATGGGAAGATGAGACTAAGAGAGGAGAGGGAGAAACAAATAGGTCTTTATATAGTTAAGAAAATAAGTCAGCAACTACTGTTTCCATAGTACATGTAAGAGGATTAAAAGTTAATGAATTCATTGAAAACAAAGTCTTCATTTAAACTGAGCAAAGAAAGCAGAAGACAGAGTACAGTACAGTACACGACAATTAAAATAATAGCACAGGACATTTAAACGTAAAGTATAACGTAAAGGAATTAAATGGGCCAAATATAATTAAGCTCGCAATTATCCCCCCAAACTTAAAAAATCCCCCCTATGTGGAGCTTGTTTTTCCATTTTGAAAAATTACATTTAAGCCCTGCTTCCTAGAAGAAAAAGACACCCTAACAGAGACTCAATGACTCAATTTAGTACATCTACTATTGTACCAGCATAGTGAGAGTGACTGTGACAAGTGTATATGGGCTGAAACAATATCTCTTAAAAAAACAACTGAACTTGGCAAGACTTGAAAATGTAAATGTGAAACCATATTACAGCCTAAAAAACAACTGCACCATAGTGTTCAGACTACCCACACTGGTTTGCAGGTTTTTCACATTACCATTCCTCAGCAGGTGAATTAAGAAACCTCGACCAGGTCTACTGAACATTTTCATTTGTTTTTCTTAACTTCTAATTTGTATTTATTTGTGGATTCATATTGTTGGTTTGTTTGGTTTTAGGATGATTTCCCTGAATTGTTTCAGTCTGTTCAACTCAATACAAGCTGAATTGTGCAAATTGAATGTCTTGAAGATCAGTAGTAATATAAAAAAAATGAATTTTGTCTTTCTGTCTGACTATGCTAATTCATTCAATATATCGATACAGTAGCGCAAAGTATTGCAATATTTAATTAGATTATTATATGATTTACTTTCGGGTTTTCTTCATTGGTTTTTCTCTTACATTTGCGTATCACATCGATATGTTGGCGCGTGCGGTGCGTTGCATTGTCATGCATTTGCAGCAAATTCAAATGAAAATGGCTTCACCACCCGGGTTGTACACAACGCTCCGTCTTCTTACAAATCAAAAGTATGGGTACATTTCGGTTTTCATCAAAAAGCAAACAGAAAAGACTAGGACATGCAGTACGCACCTGCAAGCAATGCCACATGAAAATTAAGCACTGTGGGAACACGACAAACTTGAGAGTCCCTCTATCAAGGTAGCATTCGGAGTTAGCAGCCACTGAGGAGGTGAACGGCCCAAAGTTGTTGCCCTACCCCCAAATCAAAGCTCATTGGGCCAAAGTAAAATGATAAAGTTACCTCCTAACTCACTGTCATAACGAGCAAGAAAATTGCTGAGGCGATTGCCTACTTCATCGCCAAAGATATACAGCCTTACAAGTGTGATAGTGAATGAGGGTTTCCAGAGTCTGCTAATCATACTTGAGCCCAGGTATGTGATCCCCTCGCATAAATATTTTACCGACAGTGCCATCCCCAAACTCTACAGCGAAGTCAAAGAGGAGGTACATGAAACCTTGAGTTTAGCCGAAGGAGTAGTTATAACGTGTAACGGTTGGTCATTAAGAGCTACAGAGTCATACCTGACCATAACAGCGCATCACATCACCAATGAATGGCAGCTTTAAGCTCATGTTCTACGAACCAGGGCGATGCATGAGAGCCATAAGGGGGCCAATGTGGCTGATGTGCTGAAAATACCCTCCACACAGCATTGGCCCTTGATCCACGATTTAAGTCACTGCCTTTCTTTACCACAGTGACATTTATTCCAGACTAGTTGTGTAGTTAGCCAGCCTTCAAGTAAGCTTTTATTACATTGTTTAGTAGTTATTATTTTAAACTGTAAGAAAGCATTTTACAAATTCTACATTATTTATCTTTGTCTATCTGGTGATTAATCTTTGTACTGGTTAATGGTTAGCATTATTTTTCGGCTTAAATGCAAAATCAGCAATTGCATTGAGCATTCCACAGCTATGTGAAACCTGAGCTATCTATTGTTTGTCCTGTCTAATGTTTGTCTACAGCCAACTATTGGGCAAGAAGAGACTAGCAGTGCCTCTGGAGTAGAAATGGATGGACCGGATCTCGAGGAGCTTGAAGAGCCACAACCTAAAAGAAGACATTGGTTTGCAGATTTACTGGGAGATACCACAGCCCCACTAACATTTTCCCAAGCTTTAGAGGAAGTGAAAAGATACCAGGAGGCTTAGCCACTGCCATTAGAAGAAAACCCCCTCGACTGGTGGAAAGCTCATGAGACAATGTTTCCTTACCTAGCCAAACTCTGTAAAAGATACCTGAGCATTCCAGGCACTAGTGTGTCTGCTGAAAGGGTCTTCTCCACTGCAGGAGGAGAGGAGAGGAGGAGGAGAAGAGCCCAGAGGAGCACTTAAACATCTGAACATGTCCACCAACTCCTTTTTCTACACAAAAACGCCAATATTCCCAAAGACCTTGCAGCCAACAGGACTAGACTCTAGTACACATTCACATCTATTACACTTGTGTAATTTTCTCTATTTGCTCTAAGCTCAAAGTTACTTCATATGATTATTCTATTCTCAGGTTTACGTTACTATATTCTGCCTTATGTTAGTTTTTGTATTTAAATAATTTGAAGTTATGTATTGGTAGCTCAAGCTCAGCATTCATGTGAGAGGTATCCCATTCAGAGAATATTTACATCCTGTAATTACGTTCTGTGTCCTACTGAATGTTCAAGGACAAAGTTTTTGCACTACCCGCCTACGTTTTTTCATTTCAGTTAATATGTAGAAGATAATGTCCACATAATTAAATGAAGTGAGTTGAGCAGTCTTATTTTGCTCATTTTTGTAATGCCTTTTAATAATATGGGAAACATGAATATATCGCAGAATCTAATCGCAATACTTGCTGTATCACAAAATCGCAATAATATTGAATCGTGGCCCAAATATCGCAATACGATCGAATACTATCAAACAGTTTTGCCAATTTCCACCCCTACTACTTCCTATGACTGTTTGTTGATTTTGAGTGATTTTAATATTCATGTCTGTTGCCCGGGTAAACCCCCGGTTAGTGAGTTTTGCCATGTAAGGGAGTCATTTGGCCTTCTCCAGCACATTCAGACCACTCATGGGCACACACTTGATCAGATTTTATCCTATGGGTTTTCCAATGCTTACATAAGCATTGCGGATGCATACTTCTCTGACCATATAAGCCTAAAGTGTTAAATCATGCCTAACTGTTTTACTCTATGTATACAGCCAGATCCTCTGGCCACCATTTTCTTCGTATTAACTTACTGTAAATAAGTTCTCTGAATGTTACTTGGGAAATGCCATCACTCTATCACTATGATCACCTCCTGAGCACTGATGAGCCAATTTCCTTTTTTAGCACATCATCAGCTATCCTTGAAACTGTGGGCCCTCTTAAACACCCTAAGACGGCCTCATTTTAAATCTCAACAGTGCTTTGATGACTCTACCCGACACCTCAGGCATGTTCGTCGAAGGGCTAAGCGAAAGTGGAAAAAATAACACCTGCATGTCTCTCTAGAAAGTTTCAGAAGTTCTCTGGCTAACTTCCAAGCTGCAGCTAAAGCTGGTGCTGAGCATTTCTCCGACATCAATAGAAAACTTTCCGGCTGCCCTAGAATTTTATTTCATACCATAAACTCAAGTATTATTATAGAGTGAGATAGTTAGGAAGGTATGGGAGATAGAGGGGAGGACATGCAGAAAAGGACCACGTGCCCCAATAAACTAAATAATTAACCCCCAAATCTCTCGAGAGGTCGAGGCATCCACCAAAAGCTGTGAAGAGTTCTTGAAGTTTTTTATTGAGAAAAATGGATCATCAGAGCACAGTTCACTCCTCTACTCTGGTACCATGTACACTTATGAGCACCCTTATGTTCGAACATGGTGTTTGTTATGGACAATCCATGACTAGCACAAAAGTCCAGTAACAAACGACCACTCGGGAGCAGGGCTTCGAACCGGTTCAAGGAACGAAAACGAAAACCTAAAACTAACAGAATTTTACGCGGAAACAGACACGAAAACCAAATGGCTTTCAACTGTTCCGGAACAGAAACGTTATTCTGAAATCCCCAAAACCGGTTAATAATGTTTTTTTTCCTTTCTCTATTTAGCCTATACAATTTCACAAAAGCATAGCCTATTTCATGAAAAAAATAATAATAATTCTGGTTGCCACGTTCACTTCGCCACCCGCTAAGCTCAGCTGTCACAAATTCCCACCACCACCCTGGCGAGAGCCGATTTGGAAGCAGCAGTTGCACTGAGCTCTATCTTCGAAAAAGGTAACGTGAGCTAAATTAACCGAGTCCACTATAATAACGTTAGCTAAGCAACTCGTTAGCAACTCACTATATAGCTTGCTATTAGACATTTTCTACCTACGAAAAACGAATGTCGAGGCTAACACTAGCTAGCCAACTAGGACTAGGACTACAGTTAATGTTAGCTGGCTACGTCATTTGGTTGTTACGGATTGAATACTGTAATTTATTTTGTCTTTTACGTGTTAGTTGTTTAGAAGGGACGGAATCAGGAGAACCCGGTGAGAAAACATTTCTCATTTAATGCAGCGTCCAACAAATCTACCTGCCAAGTCGAGGGCTGTGGGGCAGAAATTATGGGAATCACGGCAACCTGCAGAGACATATTCAAAGACGACATCCAGATCTGTTCGAGAAGTCACTCCAAGACCACCAAAACCAAAACAAGAGGTCAGCAGCGGATGGGCAAAATACTTTGGACTCGGTCATAGTGAAAAAGCCCAAACAGTTCAAAGTCGCATTGACTTCCGATACCATCAAAGAGGCGTGCGTAGAGCTAGTGACTGTTAATGGCAGACCCTTTTCATTGATGGAAGATTCAGGATTCAGAAAAATAATCGACCCCATACAGAACACTATGGGAAAAAGTGTTACAATCAAGTCATCTAACATGCGCAATAGGGTGTCAGGGATTGCTCAGGGTGAAAGGGAAAAGCTTGCGAATGAACCAAGTGGGAGGCTTCTGATGCTTAAAATAGATTCTGCAACATGTAGAGACCGCTCTGTGCTGGGTATTAACGTGCAGTACTCCGACGGAAAGGGGGTTGTGTTGCGAACCCTGGCAGCAGTGGCGTCATTAGGCCTATTTTAGGGGGGCTTCAGCCCCCCTAAAATATTCTTAAGCCCCCCTAAATAATTTTATGTTCATTTATAAAAATATATTTTTTTTTTTTGGAATTTTGAATTTTGAGAATTTGAGTTAAGATAAATAATCATATAACCAGTTATTATTAACTTAAATGTGATCATAAATCTTTCCCTTATGGGAGCGGTAGAGAGTCAGTCAGTGCGTCGTTATCGAGTCCATTCCACATCACTGAAATCCAGTCCACGTTTTCCCTGCAACCTAGGTTGCACTCGGTACCTGCAGTGTGTGTACCGGGAGCGGAGCACACAGAACCGACTAGAGCAGCATTAGAAGAACGTGAACAAGAATTGACATACAAATTTTTTTCAAGAGAGTAAGTATCACTGCTGATAGTAACAATAAGTTAGCTGCAGCCCCCCAGCTAACAGCAGAAAGTCCCACGTATTTGCCAAATGCTCCCTGTTTGACAAATAAAAACCTGGCTTACACACTCTGTAGCCGAGAGCTCCCTGTACAGGAGGCAGCATGAGATGCGTGCTGCATATCTCTGTGCACGTCTTACCTTTATTGTTTGCGGTCAAAAGTTACATTTCAGCTCCAAAAGAACTCTGCTACTTACAGTAGCTAGCTAGTTAGTCCGAAATGCAATGTGAAGGTCCTGGTTGTTTATAGAGTTAGGTGTGCACTCTTCATATTATCTTTGGGGTGACTTCCTTCTGGAGCATCAGCTCCAGCATCAGATGCACACCGTGAAACAGCTCATTCACGTATGATTATGTGGATAATAATAATAATAATAATAATGATGATAATACGGTAATAATAATAATCACTCCACCACCTCTATTGACCTGTAGGAGTCAGGGCAGAGGAGCAGAGAGAGTGAGAGGGGAGAAACCTCTACTGGAAAGGTGAGTCTAAAGGATTTCACAGGATAGAGTCATTTGTGATGCAGACAGTCCTGGAATTTTATGGAACTCAATATGAATATGAAATATGAAACATTTCAGTCCAAGTGCACCATACAAGACTTAAGACTTGAGCTTTTATTTAGGAGAGTAATGATTGGAAAGTGGAGATAGCCAAGAAAAGAGAGAGATGTATAAGCCAAATAAGCCTGGCCCAAATATTTTCAAGAGTACCTTAATATAACTGTAATTTATGTAATTAAGTTATATTTTTTCAGGGCTTAAAATTACAACCATTTTAGTCACATATGTGCCCAAAATATATTCTGTGTGACTTCAAAATATTTGGGAGTAAACAATTATTGTGTTGTGAGTGAAAGTCATGGCATTACCCTCTTTGTTGATCAGTTATTAATTCAAATCATTGTGTTAAATGTATCTTGAAGGGTCAGGCAGAAGGAGATGCGGAGGGAGAAAAAGATCAACAGGCAAGGTCAAGGCAGAGAGAGCAAGGGGATCCAGACATGGATCAAGAGGCAGAGGAAGATCAAGATATTACAGAGAGAGAAGGAGAGCAAACGGACCAAGAGAGGGAAATTGATGAAGCAGCTGCAGCATCTCACTCCACTACAGGGTTTGATTTAGGTGACAAAGACACAGGGCCCAGACAGGTAAAGCTGAAGAGCTACCCACAAGATAGCTTTGGTACGCAGAAGCGAGCATTTCACCACAGCTGGTTTGAAAAGCACAACTGGTTAGAATATTCAGTCAATCAGAATACAGCTTTCTGCTTCCCATGTAGAGTGTTCGGCAAAAGCATCAAACATGATAGTTTGGTCAGTAGTGGTTGCAAGAACTGGAAGAAAGCTTTAGTCGATGATAGCTTCTGCAAATGTGAGTGAGATAGTAGAGAGAAGACAATATCTCAGGCGAATTGTTGCAGTCACTTCTATGTTAGGGAGAGAGGGACTCCCTTTTCGTGACCATGATGAAGGAAAAGACAGCACAAACAGAGGGAATTTTCTTGCGTGCATGGAGCTTTTGAGGGAATTTGATCCTTTTCTTCAAAAACATAACCCCCCATCAAATGCTCATTATACCTCAGCAACCTCCCAGAATGAGATGATTGACTGTTGTGCCCAGGAAGTGACAAGTGTCATTGTAACTGAAATGACAAAGTCCAAACTCTATGCCATCATGGCAGATGAGGCAAGAGATGTCAAATCAGAGCAGTTAGCTGTTTGTGTCAGGTATGTGTCAGATGGGGCAGTGAAGGAACGTTTCCTAGCACTTGCAGAGATGAGATCATTTGATGCCCAGTCCATTGCAAATGAGCTGCAGCAGCAGATTCAAAACAACGGTCTTGCAGAGCTTAAGTGTGTAGCACAAACATATGATGGCGCAGCTGTCATGAGTGGGACCACTGGAGGTGTACAAGCACACTTTAGAAGGCTCCATCCTGAAGCTATCTATGTGCATTGTTATGCTCATGAACTCAACCTGGTGTTATGCCATACTTGCAAGGCCATCCCAGAGGCTGTGGAGCTTTTCAGCTTGTTGGAGTGTGTTTACTCTTTCTTCAGCACCTCCCTAGTGAATCATCACAAGTTCATGGAGGCTCAGACAAGGCTTGGATTGACAACAGTTGAACTTGTGCAACTTTCAAACACTCGCTGGGCATGTCAGCTGCGGTCAATCAGTGCAGTTCTTGACACATTGTCTGCCATTTTGGAGTGCCTTTCTGCTATTAGATCCCCTATAGCTGTTGGTCTCAGAGCAAAGCTCTATAAGTTCTCAGCAGTTTATGCACTACTGATGTTTCAGTCACTTCTGTCTGTAACCGAAGGACTCCACAAGCTCCTTCAGAAAGAGACTTTAGACCTGGCAGAAGCTTTCATCTGCAAACAAGCAGTGTGTGACACACTTAAGGGCAAACGCACAGATGCATTTGCCACAGAGCTTTATGAGAGAACCAAAGCCCTGTGCCACACCCACAGTATCCCTGAACAAGGTGCCAGGACAAGGCATAAACAGAGGAAAATGGATGATTTTGTGCTGGAGACAACTGCAGGTGCACGCACTGAATTGAACAACTCAGACACATTGAAAAGAGAGTTACTTTTCCCTTGTGTGGATAGGATGGTTGGTGAGCTTGAGCAAAGATTTTGCAGTGTAGATGCAGGGCTCAGGGATTAAAATTAACTTTGTTTCACCACCGTCCCGAAAAACATTTTGAACCGTCCCGAATCGTCCCGAATTTCCCATAAATCTTTTTTACAGTTTCAGTTGTTACTTCCTGA
>JAOPJL010000146.1:1256105-1266420 GCA_027123545.1 Trisopterus esmarkii | reverse complement strand
CACAAGGGAGTAACATCTTATCCTGTGCATTATTGAATGATATTCAGGGCCTTTTTGTAATAAAAAGCATTTCCATTTTAACAAAGTACCTTCTAATTCTGATCAGTCCACTAAAAGGAAAATAACACCACATCAACAGTTGATGCTTTTGATAACCATTGTTCACACCACTTTCTGCCCTGCCAGACCACTGACAGTCCGTGACAGGGGGTGTGGCTTATCTAAATGAGATGCAAATGATCACCATTGTGCTCCCCAGCCAGGAGAGAGAGGTGAAAACTGTGAATCTTTTAAAAGGCTTTTTCTCCCTTTGAGCTTTTATGATGTGTTTACATTCAAATGGCCACAAATTCTTCAAATATAGTGTTACACATCGTTGGAAAGCTTAAAAACTACACTTTCAGAATCTGCGAATAACTCAAAATGCCCCAGGGACTACTTGTGTCCCTGGTTTCCATGACCTGACACATTTTCTTATTTCATGCTCTATATTTATTCAAGGGAATCAAAGGATTTTAATTCAGGCTGATTTTCATAGACTGATCAATAACTTTATATTCTCCATGTACAAACAATGTGCAAAACTCAAATCGTGATTCATCTAATGATATGAGGACGTAACTTTTAATAGAGGTTTTTGTATTCCCCTATTGATGTCCTTTTCCATAAACTGCAGAGAGGGTGGATGTGTCTGCCATCAGAACTGTAAATGATTCTGCTCACTTGAATTGATGAATCTGAGCATAAAACTAAGAAGCAAATTAAACTGCATTCATTCAGGGAAGCAAAGTACAGCGTGACAACGACACTTCATTACAAATGTGGAATCAATAAGCCAGTTTGAAAAAGGTGGACAAATTGGACAATAACATGTCGCGTTCCGCACAGTGATAAATAAACCGTGGTTGAAATCATACTTTAAAAAACCTTTATTATGTTAACACAAAATACATTCCAGGTAGAAAACCCCTCAAAAAAAACCTAGACTCATTGATATATTCTGCTTATTCATCATAATATGACTAATTTGAAAAGATACTTTCATTTTTTGGACACAGCTCCCAATCTAGTCCAGTTACTCAATATATACTAAATTTGAAAGGAAATCATGAACTAAAGAAGAGTTTCTTTAGTGGAAAAATGAACTTTGGGCAGTAATAAAACATAATGAAACCTGTGGAACTTTGAAAATGGCTTTACCTTACATTTGTATTTGAAAAAAGGAAACACGAGTGCGTGTTCACACACATCAATTAACAACATTACCGTGAGTGTGTAGCTGCCCATACATTTAAATTAACTCAATCTTCAGCCGATACTCACTACATAGTCAATTAGTTTAGCACTCTACGCTACCTAATTTAAACAGTATTTGGAGCCAAATTCAAAACAAAAGCCTTCGTTCAAACAGCATCACAATTTCACCTATCAATGTATATTTTATATTGAATCGTTAATATGCCGTCTGTAAATTCTGCACTTTACAGGAAAAAGATAAGTGCGTTAAAAGTGACGTATAAACGTATAAATCCCTCTCCGACATTCCTGTTGCACCAGAATGATCAGGATGAATCCTGACCAACAAACAACCAAAAATAAACATGTGACAGTTATGGTAATACAAGTATTTACAGGCGTTGGGCGGGGTTTACAAGGTGCGATTAGGAGGGGGGGTTAGGATATGAGGTTGTGCGTGTCGCCATGGGCTGCACACCCTAACACCCCTCCCCACGGGCAGAAGGGATTTCCCCAAGAATTCTGTGGAGAGGAGCATAAAGATATCCAACATGAGCAACGCTAGCACGTTAGCATGGCTTAAAGCCCCGTACCGTTGTTCTTTGTAGTTTCTGCTACCGTCACTCTTTGTAGTTTCTGCTACCGTCACTCTTTGTAGTTTCTACCACCGTCACTCTTTGTAGTTTCTGCTGCTGATGTGCTTTGTTGTTTCTGACTACAAAACAATCCCTTCCAGCCTATTGGCTGGAAGGGACTAGTCGTCATCATCTGGTCCACAGGCCCCGCCCCCTGGGTCTGCCTGCCTCAGCCTCCTCCTGCTCCCTGGGGTCCAAACAACACACAACCCTTCACAGTGACAACAAACAGCAAGACTTAAATGATGAAAGGACTGCGTATAGAAAGTGCTTTTCTAACCAGAGGCCACGCAAAGCGCCTCAAATATTACTTCACACACAGACGGCGACAACTGCCAGCTCGTCGAGCGGCAGTATGGGTGAGGTGCCTTGCTCAGGGGCCCCTCGACACTCAAGAGGAGCAAGGGAATTGAACTAGCAACCTTCCTGTTACCAGTCAACCCACTCTACCCCATGGACCACATGCCTGGGTCGACTTGTGAGACCTCAGAAGGATGCGTTGTTCTTTTCAATTTAACTCATAAAAGACTTTACTTTAAGGCGTTGGTATTTTGCCACCAGGCGTGAGTGTGATTAGCCATGACATACCGTTTTAGTGACATCACAAGTGGGCGTATCCAGCTAGACATCCAACGGCCTGTGATCACTAGTCAGGCTAACACCTGGTGGCCTAATCTCACTCCTTTAAGGCGTGCACTTTAAACAAGCCTTACATATACCGGCCCGTCAAGTCTTCTTCAGTTCTTCTGTGGATGCCATTTAAGCTCAGGGTTATGTCTTTTTCGTTCATTCAACCGCTAATATCGGAACGTTTGAATGCCGCCTCTTTAGTGACTTCACAAGTGGGAATGTCCAGCTAGATGTATGATGGATAGATAAGCAACAGTCCAAGGCTGGTAGACAGAAAGGCAACCAAAAATTTAATATAATATGAGAAAAAGCAATTTACAATCATTAGATCCACTCAGCCGGTCACCTGACACCATCTTGGAAAAAAACACTTAAATAAAACAAGCATCAGTCAAAGGTTTCTTTACACGACCAGGCTTTACTCATCCAGTTGTATTTACACCTGCTTTCCCTGCTGGGGGGGGGGGGGCATTTCTATTGACAGATCAAGTGACGTTTTACTGCAGTTTTTTTTTTGTTGCCGTAAGTCATTATTTTTCCGAAGTCATTATTTTTTCCTCTTCTATTTTACCTCCGGGAATTCCTTGGATATTCTGGTTCTGATTGTTCTTTTAGTTGTGGTCGTGTGTCTGTAGTTGTGGTTGTGTGTGTGTGTCTATCTCTTGTCTGTCGGTTTCTGTGCACGCGCTTTTGTGTGTCTCTCTCTGTGTGTCTGTGTGTGCGCATGTCTGTCTGTCTGTCTGTCTGTCTGTCTGTCCGTCTGTCTGTCTGTCTGTCTGTGTGCGTCCTGCTTCATGCTTTGCAGCAGTCCTTGTGTGTGTGCGTGTGTGTGTGGTGGTTGTCCCCCACGGGGACTTTGATCTCGATGTCGTCCGGCTTCAGACTCTCCTTCCCGCTCTCTTCCTTCAGCGGGAGCTTCCTGAGGGACCGGAAACACAAACACACAACAAACACGTTGAGACAAAGGGGTAAACATAACGGAGCGCTGGGCTTGGAAGGCTTCCTCAAAAGGAGCTTCCTGCTCATGAAACCGAACTACGATCACCTCGCTAGTCCGAGCCTCATGGTTCAGATAGGATGTGAGGGCATCGGATCCAATCAACACTTTAAACCCCCCTCCCCCAAGCACATTACTGTGGCTAATCATTTACAATTATAGTACACTTAGCCAAGAAAGTGCCAAGAAATATCTAGCCTATTTCCTCCCCCTGCCGCCCCTCTCTCTGACCCCCCTCACCTCCCCCCTCTTTTCTTGAGCGGTAACAGAAGAGAATCAGCGAACAGAAGTGTCGCTGATTGTGGAAGGCAGAAAAAAGCCAAGGAGAAGGCCAGAAGGGCACTGGAGGAAGATTCCGCCAAATGTGCCAAAATAAAGGACCTGTTTAGAGGATAGACACAAGGTGCAGCCGGTAGAGAAGTGGATCTAATGATTAATTTGCAACATATATAATTTAGCTATTTGTGCTATGTTTACAATGCCAACCTGAGCATACAAGCTTAAACCAATTCAACATATGTAATTCATTTTGTTAAGCCATATGATGAATCATAAATATCATTTGTGAAAATGAACATGTAAACTCCAGCATGAGCTGTGTAAGTTAGCCCAAGCAATAAAGTAACCCCTTCTATTTTTTGTAGCATCAGAAGAGATAAGCCAGTCCAACGCTGAAGAGGCAAACTGGACAACATATTATCATGTAAAATATAAAAGACAGAACAAACGTGATTAATTATATCAAATATAAAATCTTCTGTAGCCTCAGAGCAGCAGTGCAGCCGGTCTGATGCTGCTGGTGAACCCGGTAGACATGAAGAGGACAGGACTGAGGGCACAGGTAGACTGTAGGGACCGTAATAAATATTAAAATGATTTGATATAAGATAACCCACACATAGAACTGACACCATGCATTGAAATTATCCCAAATATGTGCTGGGTTAACATTGTATGTTTTATATATAATTGACAGAGTAACAGATCCTTGAGGTGGATTTTTCATTTGGCGATCGTTGACCCTAAAAGGGATAGTAGGCCTACCAGTTTTGTGCTTCTCATTTATTCAAATTCCACCCCTGAAAAAAGTGGGTTAGTATGAGCCTGAAACTCCCGGGCTGAAAATGGGTCCCACTCCGGCCCTGATCAACATTAATATATTTTGCCTTGAATTTGTGTGTAATAAGTGTAATAATTACAACTGGGAATTCTTCATTAGCTGTTGCCTATTAATACACATCATTTGTCAGTTGAATGAGAAATCCCCAGGCAGGCGGTGTTGTCGAGCCTTTGGCCATGTACGTTATTCTTTAGTGAATTATTAATAATCATTACCTGTGCTGACAGGACTTTATGCTGTTCAACACTAATTTGAAATAACGTCAAACAAATGTAGCAACCAATCTTTCCAGCCATCTTTCTATCCATCTCTCCCTCTATATCCACACATTTTGTAGATGTATTTATCTCTATCTCATCTGTCAATCACACAGGCACGCACAGTTTGAATGAAGGTAGGTCCTAACTAGATGCCAGAGTGACATTACAGATGGAAACACACACAGATCTCTCTCTCTCTCTCATATTGATAAATACAGCGTAGACAACAACTAAGGCAATTTTTAACCCCAGTAATGTTTTCCTGAGGGTCACCCCATGTTGAGGGAAGTCTCTGACCAAGTCAGAGATCTGCACTGGCTGCCGGCACTACAGAATAGCTTTAACACTAACCTATGGGGGCAAGCTCTTTATCCGCTTTTGGGGCTTCTAAACACATTCAGAAAACCATTCCAAGACCTACGTAACACGAGACACCACTGTGCTCGTGGTGTGGCGAAACAGTATAAACTTTGCAGCTTTGTCACTCACTTCAGATTACCTCGTGGACATATCCAGAAAGCCCTTACTAGCCAGTAGCAGAACGGATGCACAGCCACTGTGGTGTGTGGCTGGGAGCACATCCGTTTGTCTGGTTTTTACTTCCATTAACAATGGATGACCCTCCGGAAAACGATAATGTGGTTAAAAATCGCCAGAGTTCTCCTTAAATGTCAGGGTATCTAGAGGGGTCCATTCACAGATAAATTGAAGTTCGACAACGTTGTCACGGTAATGTCGTCATGTTACGGTAATCATGCAAAAGTGTGAATCAAAAGCACCAAACGGTGAGCTGGGTTCCAGCAGCGTATGAGGTTATGATGATTACTCTGATCCCCAACACTAAGCGTGCGACAGGGAGCTGGCAGAGGGCCAGAGACACCGACGGCTACGCAGTCTGGAGGGTCCCGAGAGTCGGAACTCTCTGGGGAGAGTCCGAAATACCAGGGGTGGCAAAAAAAACCTCCCCAAACTGAGGCCGCCGTCCACACGACGCACAAGTTCCTGTTGCGTTTTCAAAAAGCTTTTGCGTCCAGGCGACAATGTCTTCAGAACTATTCTAAACGGTGTAGTGAGTAACGCTTCTGCTCAAATACGCTTTAAAACACAAGAAAACCTCTCATTAGCCTTCATAAACCGACCATTTTGCCTGCCCACACTGAAACGGTGAGCGTTCAGGAAGACTGTTTTAAAAGTTTTTAGGCCGCAAAATCCTCTGCAGCAAATAGTTCCCTGATTTAATTAGTGCTGTACCACAGCGACGCCCTGCTCTATGCCGCAGGAACCCGCCTGGACCTGCAAGGCTCCGCCGCTGGGATGGAACAAAAAACACACAATACCTTCCCAACAATGGGAGAATATGTGTGAAAATATTTTCTCTACAACCTGTTCTGCTTACATTTGTGATTAGGACAAAAGAATGCTGTTGTGCCAACAGTCATATCTGTACTGTTATTCTGTAACAATGTTTTGTTGTAAAAATTTATAATCAATAAAAAAGAAAAAGCGCAACACACCAGCAAACAAACAAGCAAAACACAAACAAATAAAACACAAACTGGTAAATACAAAAAACAAACTCAATCACAACAAAAGGAATACAAGAATGAAAACACAACCAAAAACAAACAAAAACAAAGCAGACTTCAAACCGGACCGGGGCGGCTGACGGTGTACTCACAGGTACGCGGCCCCGCCCTCCTCCGTCTCCTTGCCCTGATTGGTAGAGCTCTTCTTGCTGCAGAGCGAGCGCGTGACGCACATGAGCAGTCCGCAGCGCCGCAGGAAGAAGCAGCTGACGTCCAGCATCAGCAGGAAGAGCAGGAGGCCTCCCAGACCCAGGCCCACCACCGCGCCCAGCCCCAGGCTGCTTAACAGGGACTCTGCTGGGGGAGAGGGTACAGTCAACACCCAGGGGCCCAGACCCAGGGGCCCAGACCCAGGGGCCCAGACCCAGACCGCCACGGTGCCCAGACCCAGGCAGCTGAGCAGGGCCTCTGCTGGGGAGGGAGACACACACCATAACACCACATGTGGAAACAGGTGTTATATATGTGGTTATATCCGGTTTCTTTTTTCACGTTTGTATTAGTGTTTTCACGTTTGTGATTTCATGTTTGTACTTGTACTTGTATGTGTACTTATGTTTGTGTTTGTGTACAAACATATAAACACAAACGCATATGAACATGTATGTGTACAAAAAAACTTTGCGTTTACACATTTGTGTTTGGGTATGTGTACATACGTGTGAACCCAAACACATATGTACAAGTACGGATACATAAACACATACAGGAACACACAGGCTAGTGGTGTGTCTGGGTTTGTGTCCGCAGCATAACCTTAATGCACACCTAGATCTTTTGCACAGCTTCTCTCAAACCTGGGCCCGACAGTGAACCTTAGTAAAACCAAAAGAATGATCAAAAAAAAAACAGCCTCAACAAATACACATTGGTGGAATGTGTATTTGTTGACATCGCAAATCTTTGACACAGTGATAGAGCCCATTGCGCTCTACGGCTGTGAGGTCTGGGGCCCACTCACTAACCACCATTTTATAAAATGGCACAAACATAAAATGCATACTCTACATGCAGAATTCTGAAAATCTATACTAAAAGTCCAAAGAAAGACACCAAATAATGCATGCAGAGCAGAATTAGGACGATATCCAATCGTTATTTTAATGTATTACCACCTTAAGGAAAGCGACAGCAACACACGCCAACACAAGGCTCTTACCCAGAGAGTTACACCCAAAAAGTCCCCTTAGCCAGCTTGTCCTGGGACTCCGTCCAACACACAGCAACCACCACATCAGGCAAAACCAAATGATAAGAAAACTAAAGGAAAAGTCCAAAAAACAAACACACAAACCCCCAGAGTAAATTGGCTTGCTTTTGTCTCTCAACAGAGACTAAACCATGGCAGAATACCTGACCGCCCTGACAGACCCAAAACTGAGGAAATCCTTGACCAGATGAAGACTCAGTGAACAGCCTGGCCATGGAGAAGGGACGCCACAGACAGACCAGTGGGGTATACTACGAACAATATAACTATGCCAAATGCAGAATTGTTCGCCATTAATCCCAAAAGAGCGATGAAACTGCCTTATTCTATAATTTAGGGAATTCACTTTAAATACACCCTATGTAAGAAATGTATCGCATATGTTTTCAAGCGCTGTGAGGTAGCCGTGGTGGTGTAGTGGATTATTATAAGACCCGCACGCCAGCGACCGGGGTTCAAATCTTGCCGGTCCATCACGCCTTTTACCCCCATACTTGTGGTGCCAGCACGACCTTGAGAACATGGATTCATGTTCGAATTAAGCACAAAAATATAATTCCATAACCTTTAGTGAATAGGTATTCCATATGACACATGAATTGTGACTTTTTATGCTTCAAACAAATGCGCATCACTTGGGAGACGAACCTTGCACGCAGACATTCAAGACTGACGCGCTCCCTCCACTCTACCGCTCTCTCATGGAGAAATATTGCGACAGTAAGCATTGTCTACATAAGGTCCAACAAGGACAATAAAGTAGCGAATACCCTCTGATGAGAACCTGTATCTCTCATAAAGAATATTCTCAGGCAATGCCAAGGGATCGGATTTGTAACAACATACCTCGCTAACCCACTAATCAAGGTTTGTAGTATACGCCACTGGCTCCCTGGAGAAGACCGATCGGCTCACACTTCACACAAAACCAAATAGAAACAGAGCTGCACTTCCTGACGTCCTGCCAGTCATACGAAGACATCAGGAACACACACTTCCCACGGATTACAAAGGCATGCAAGGACTTTAAAGACACTTCAGATGCTCACAAACTGCCATACCTGTTGGGAGAAATACAACAGTGTGCGATCGCAGCAGCAAGATTCACCTGTTGTGATGAGAGAAGGAACTCAAACGCCCCATAAACAGACTCATCCCTCTGTCTGGACTCACTCTTTCCACAATAATTGCACAATCGAACACATCCTCCATATTGTAAATACTAGATAGAATGTCTAATAGAATGAGCTGCCTCTCTATTCACATTGGACTTCTGTTCACAGAACTCCTAAACCTGTACTTTTCCTAAATCTCACCATTGTTGGAAGGATGAAAACTGATGTTTTTTACACCTCCCTCCTTGCAAAAGAAAGAATTATCATTTAAACGTGCAATATTGAAGTGCCAATAGGCACTTTTAGGTTTGGTGATTTTATAATCATCACTTTCTTGATGATTATAAACAGTTAACAGTTCCCACCAACAAAAAATGATCAGATAAACTTACTGGACTCAAAAAACATTTAATAATCTGCAAATTATGTTTCATAAAAACCAACCAATTGAATTTAGCCAGAGCGATATAGTTGCCTCTGGTATGAGACCATGAATCTCGCCTGGCGTTTCCATGCTTAGATCTCCACACATCACTTAACTCATAAGTCCCAACAGTCGCAATCTAAATCATCCACAGTACAATTAAAATCACCCCCTAGGATAAGGAAATCTGTTTGAGCATTTATCGATATGAAAGTGCTATTTTCTACTTGTGGCGTGACTTGAAGAAGCCTTCCCTAAAAAATTCCTCACAGTCAAGTGATACTGATAAAAAGTTATTTGCAAAGAGAATTGCCACTCCAGCACTCACATTGCTATTGTGACTATTACCGTCACATTTTTGCTTCCAATGAACTTCAATGTCAGCAGTAGTGTGTTTCTTGTACAAAATAAATGTCTATACATTATATTTTATTTTATAAGTTCAAAAAACCACACTTTTTTTTTAGCATCCCTTGCTCCATTGCAACAGAGGAAATGTTAAAACTAGCTATCCCAAACATATTTTTGGCTGCTACATGTTCTTAGTCATTACTAAATTATATGTTCACTTTTTGCAAGATCCATATACTTCTGTTTCCATTAGGCCATCAGCTCCTCTGTGTCTGATTAGCCACTTAGCAGATTCTACAAACAAAGAGCGGTTTGGAAAATCCTTGACAGCCCATCTTCCTTTCATCTTTTCAAGGAAAGGAATTTGCTCCTGACTATAACCATTGGCCTCCTGACCATCGGCTAAAGATGAATCAGATGACTCTGGTTCACTTTCTGTGTCAGAGCCTCCATCTCTCCCATTAACCTGCACTAGTTTTTCTTGGGCCTTATCCCTTTTGATTGTAATCTTGTCTTTCTCTTTGTCCATGAACGCATTTTCATCATCTCTTATTTTTGTCTGCCCACCAGTTGTTAAATCATCAATGTTCATCCCCTCCCTCAACACTAGTCTGAGTGGGTTCACTTCAGACTGCAGTAGGAGCAGAGCGCTGCCCTCCCTCCTGCTGAGAGGCTGCATCCGGCTGCCTCCCTGAGGGGGGGGGGGGGGGGGGGGGGGGGGGGGGGGGGGGGGGGGGGGGGGGGGGGGGGG
>JAOPJL010000146.1:1044066-1054102 GCA_027123545.1 Trisopterus esmarkii | reverse complement strand
CCTGCCCCCCGGGCTGTGAGGCGACGGGCCCCGACCCCGGGGGGGGGGGGGTGGCAGACACTCTGTGGGCCCTAGTGGGTCCGGCCCCAGGGGTTACCGTGGGGGGAAAGGGGGCGGTTTGGTTGTGGGCGGACCAGCAGGTGGTGAGTAAATAAAGAGTTGAGCTGTTGGCTGAAGCCCCGGAGCTCCGTGTGCGTCCCGTACATCATCCTCCCCTTCAGGCCCACCCCAGACTCTGGCTCCCACCGTGACGCTCCCCGTGCCAGGCCGGCGCCGCCGTCTTGATGAGCTGGCGGAGAAGAGTTCTTCTTCTGCGCCGGGGGGAACATTGGCTGCGCTGAGGTTTCAGCCTGCGTCTCACACGCATGTGGAACAGGTTGTGGTCGGTGGCGGTCTCACCTCAGGTGGAGAACGTGTCGCACAGGACCACTGATAGGTATCCACCGTGATGTCTGAGCTGTCGATGCCTGGCTCAAGGTTTGTCGTCCCCAGTGTGGCTCATCACACCGTCCACCGCCACCACAGAGGGGTGGAAAGTGTGCTTCATCCCTCCCAGGAAGAAGGGAGGCCGTCCACGAGGACACCAGGCAGCTGCAGGTTCTCCTCCAAGTCCCGGTGAAGAGGTGGACCAGAGGAGCAGCACAGAGCCACTGGTCTGTTTGAACAGGGCTTCTGGTTGAAGCTCTTCAGTAGAATGGGTTTTCTCCGATGAAGCAGCACCTCAACGAAAGCAGAAGGCGACGCTTCTGACCGGGGGTCAGGTCTGTTTCCTGCGCGGCGACCGAGACGCTGTCAAAGAGTGTGTGTCGACGATGAGTCGGAGATGAACACACACCCTCACCCCGGTGAAGAAGACAAACGCACACGCGACATCCCTCAATGTGAACCATTGATGGATGACTGCAACACAAACGTACACAAGGACACAACAGTTGATCAACCAGCAGCCCGCTGTTTCAGCGGGCTGTTTCAGCGGGCTGAAACAGCGGGCAGCAGCGCTTTGAAAACAGCTTTTTCAAAGCGCTTTGGGCACAGAGTTCTCAGGGGGAGGGGGGGGCCGCACTGCGACCCAGGCGCTACGCCTCCATGACCGTTGCCGTCCGTGAGTGGTGAAGCGTTTGACACGGCAGGTGAAATGCGCCACAGCCCCCCTGGAGATCCACACGCTGCCCACACAGAGCTCCACACATCCACACACACACACACACACACACACACACATCCACAGGTCCCTTCAGCGCCGCCCAGAGAGCGAGCCGTGCACTTGGAGCAGAGCAGAGAGTCCACCGCCTGTTTGGGAGAAGACGGTGGGATCTGAACCCTGGGATTTGACTCCTGCTGCTGCTCCTGGATCTCACGGCGCGGCGGAGGCGCCCTGGGTCTCTGAACCCTCCCCCACACCTCATTCAACAGATCCTCCATGAAGGGCGTCACTAAATGTCACTTGAATTAGAATACCCCACACACTTCTAGTTTGGTTGCCCTTGGGGGGCACGGGGGGGGGGGGGTGATGAAAAACGAATGTCATCCTTTGTGGTATGGTGGTTTCGGCTCGGTTTGGAAGAGACACAAGGTAAACAAGCTTGTGTTCTTGAAGTGGTTCATGAAGCGTCTCTGGAACACGGGTAAGGGTTCCGTTTATATTGGAAGTGGGCGGGATGGTCAATGAACTCACAGAGCCGTACGCTGTTGTCCACTACGTGGAGAAGAAACCATTCATGACTGCCTACCAGAGGTGCTGGGCCCAGAGTCTGGGCGTCCTGTTGGGCCCCATGCTTTCTTATGATCAACATGAATGTGTTGATTGTGTTGAATGTGTTGATTGTGTTGAATGTGTTGAATGTGTTGATTGTGTTGAATGTGTTGATTGTTTTGAATGTGTTGAATTTGTTGAATGTGTTGAATGTGTTTATTGTGTGTGTCCTGATGTGTGTGTGTGTGTGTGTGTGTGTGTGTGTCCTCTCCTCCTGAAAAAAGGTGGGGGTCAAGATGTGTGTGTGTGTGTGTGTGTGTGTGTGTGTGTGTGTGTGTGTGTGTCTCCTCCTGAATAAAGATGGGGGTCATGACGTCGCCAGAGCCAGCCGGGCTACAACATCCCCATTCCGAACATGAAGCGCTCCTCAGCTGAAAGGAACTTAGTTAATGTTGTGTTGGTTGATGACCGTTTGCACCATTGCATGACCGTGATTTGTTTGAGAATGAGAACGAGGGAGGAGCTGAGAACCGTGCATTCCATGATTCACCGCTACCGGAAACGCAACTGACCCAACGAACAAACAAATCATTCTGAACGACTCTTCTTGGCGAACTCACCGACGTGTGTGTGTGTGTGTGTGTGTGTGCATGTGTCTCTGTGTGTATGTGTGCATGTGTCTCTGTGTATGTGTGCTTGTCTGTGTGTGTTCTCTCCATATTCCGTCCCTCATCCGGCGTATGAGTCTGATGAGGAAATGCACTTGCTGGTATCCTGATGATGCAGGTAGAACTGTTTGAAAACTGTTAGACTGTTATTGTCTAACAGCGTTTTTATTCTTAATAATGGTCCTACAGTATCTATGTTCATTAGATTAGGTTAGGCAGGCATATAATTGTTTGTGTGCTTTTGTTATGGGGTCCTACCCCCATGAGACTTGAAAACCTTGTTCCAGAGCCTGACCTGGGACCACCACACCGCAACATGAGGGGGGGTCTGCCGTTTACGGTTCGGTTTAGGGATGGGCTCAATGTGCACAGCCCCTTTTTTTCAAAGAGTCTTGCCAATTTCACACAGCGATCCCATGGCGCCCCCTGCTGGATAGATCAAGCCAAGTCAAAGCCAAGTTTCTCTCTCCTTCCAATGAATTTAGATTAATTTATTGCAATGACTTTTATTTCCAATGCATTTAACTGCCACATTTGATGATGCTTTCTGAGTCACTTCGTTTAGGCTCGACTTCACTCCTGAGTTTCCTTGACCCCTAGGTAACCTTCACAATTTCATTACTTCCTGTAGGGCCTTCTATCATTTTATTAGACCATAATGCCCTGATTACACCTCTCTATCTGACTCCCAAGATGTTTTGTGCCCCAATAGTGTGTTTGAAGCACTTAGAAGTGTCACAAAAACACGCTACACACAACACATGATGTAACCCTTATCAGCACAAGATCATTATTAACTCTTCATTAAGGATGAAGTGGAAAAGGTTAGTCTAGAGATCAGATCAAGATACTTGAACATCCGACATATACCACAAACGAATGAAAAGAAAATATACCTCCTTTTGTGTTTGTTTGAAAATAATCAATAAAATGTGATGTGAAGTTGAACATAGAAAGTCAAGTGCAGGAGAGGGACAGAAACCCCAGATACCTTATAAGACTCAGCAGACACAGCAGGTTCCATTTCAAACGGGAAATAATGAGAGGACTAATCATCCAATTGTATGAACATTTCTTCGTTTTAATTGGCTCAAACTAACCTAGTTTAGGCATTTTATCAGAAAGCTTAAACGTCATTCAACACACAGAAATAAAGAGCATACAGTCTTTATGAGTTACTGAGCTATCTCGGACGTTTCTATCTTAAAGGAAGAAAGATAATTACTTGTTTTTTTAATTTAGCCAGTAATAAATGTCAAAGAAGATACAACTCCAGATAATTATACAATGCCAACCACTCAAAATGTTTTCAACTTCATTGAAGATATACATCCCATATTACTATTGAATTGTATAATATTCATTGCACATGTTATTAATGCACTACAGACAAATGAAACTATATATATTATTTTAGGAAACTTGAAAAAGTATTCACATCTGATTATAGCAATTGTAATGCCTGTATTGTAAGATATTTTATTTATAATTTGTAATTACTATTCATTAAAGTTCATGGTAATGTGTTTCTGTTGTCTTAATTGACCGATTCATGAAATAATTGATACATTATGTACTGTGTTTCTAGATTTTTCATACACTTTATATTTGATAGTTATGTTTATCCTGATATTCAAAGGTTTATTTAAAGGAATTTTCAGTTCATAAATCATCTGTTACGCTGCATGTAACAAATGGAAATAATATGCAAGCAATTCATTAATGAAGACTGCAGATCCAATCTCTCAGTGCATCCTAGAATATGGTGGCATTGCTGGAGCCAGGCTGCAATATCTGCAGAGTGACGATGAGTCTGATGGCCTTCCTGAACCAGGGGTAGAAGAAGGCATAAATCAGAGGGTTCAGGCAGGAGTTTAAATACAGCAGCCAGAGCGCCCAGGCCCATGTTGTATTGATGGGGGACAAGTGTTGCTCTGTGAACGGCATGAAGCAAGAGGGACTGAAACAGACGAGGAAGACCACCACCACCCCGACTAGCGTCATCGCAGCCTTCAGCTCTGACCTCCTAGCCGCTGACGCCACCACTCGGCATCACCAACAGGCCGATGAGCAGGTCGGAGCAGGCCAGGGACAGCAGCACCAGGTTGGTGGGGGTGTGCAGCTGGCGGAAGTGGGAGATGGAGATGATGACGAGCAGGTTCAGCAGTACGGTGAGAAGCGCCACAGAGAAGAGCAGGATGTAGAGGAAGCTGGCCTGGGAGTGTGTGCGCAGTGTCCGCCTGCAGGAGGTGTTGAGCAGCAGGGGGTAGCAGAGGTCCACCCCCACCCCCGCCAGCGGGCTCCTCAGTAGGGGAGACATGGATGAGGATAGGGAGCCAGGAGGTACGGGAGCCAATGTGCAGGAGATGTAGCGAGGAACAGAGGCCAGCCGAGACCAGGGGTGAAGACCTGGCAGCATCTTTGGCTGAATCCCTCATCGGTACAATGATTTATATCTAACTCCCTGTGACACACATCAACCCCTCCCTTATCGGAACACACAATAACTCCCTCCCCTTCCTCTCTCTCTTTGCCTCATTCTCTTTGTTTCCATCGTCATTCCCTGCTCTCCACTTTTTCTCTCTCTTCCTCCTCTTCCTCTCTTCTTAGTTCTCTGTCCAACCAGGGCAGAGGAGCAGAAGAGTTTGGCCAATCATTGGCTAGGGATGATAGGGATATGTGCCAACATTGAGGGATGATTGAAGTGTCCCTAGGAATAGTTTTGATGGCAATATAATTACACACTTTGGTATTTCATTACTAGTATTGTTCATATTTACTGAGCACATTTCCTTGTGCTTTCTATTGCATTTGTGGGGTCTGCAAATACTTATCTAGTATGTGGTTGAATAATACATTGCCTATCTTGGCCATGTTTATCAAGCAAGAGCCACTCAGAGGGCAAAGATCATTCTTGCTGACCCTCAACACTTCATGCAGAGTTTTGACTCCTGCCATCAGGTTGGAGGCCCAAATAAAATAGATACTTGAGATAATTTGTTCCCTTAGCTGTTGGCTTTTTAAACAGGCTGTAGGCCTGGCTGCTGTTGCACACACACTGTCAGGATGACATCTACTGTATGTTACATGTATTTATGTTTTTTATTTATTTCATATTGTATATTGGCTGTGTTGAATACTGTTTGCAAACCAAATTGCCCTACAGGGACAAGAAAGACTAAACTACTACTAACTAGTACTACTAGGCCTACCACTACTACTACTACTAGGCCTGCTACTACTACAACTAACTACACATGTTTCAAGACACCCCCTAAGACTACAGACAGACATCCTTTGATCATCTGTACATCTCCATTCTGATGAAAAGACATGAAAGACAGTGTAAACAGCATATTCAGAATAGCTATGTTCATCGTTTCTGCAAGAACTAACTAACTTACCCTCTCCCCTAATTAACGACCATTAAGACCTCTTTCAAATACCCAGAAACGGTGCAACCTTTTTTTTTTGTTTTTTTTTACCTCTTTCTGTCAAAGGTGAAAATAAATATTTTACTGTCACTGCTTGCTGTCTACAAGGCATGGCCATTTAAGAAAATGTGTTCCTGGTTCTGGGACTTGATGGCTACAGCTAGCATGCTTCAGCTAGCATAGCTATGCAGCTTCTAGGTATCTCAAGCTGATTGTCCGGTTAACACAACACTCCTTTGTCCAGCTGAACCACCCAATGAGCAGAGACACATTCAGTTACATTTCGTTATTCAGCCACACTTTACTCATATGTGTGTTCCCTTATGATCTAATCTTGTTGTTCAGACATCAGGCCATTCAGCCAAACTGGGCTTCATTTGAGTTGGATATCAGGTCAGGATTTGGCTTCATCAGGAAAGGCCCTCAGAATAACGCACACACATGAAGGGACAGAGGATAAACACTTGGGTCACGTGAGAACCTCCTCATAGGAATCCACTGGCTCCTTGTTATTCTGTGGGGAGGGCCACAGAGGAGTCTGTACTGCTTAGAGGTGTCACAAAAACACACTTCACACAACACATGATATAACCTTTACCTTATTATCTCCTCATTAAGGATGAAGTGATTAAAAGTTAGTAAAGAGATTGCGTCAAATTTACCTACTAACAACATGGCCAATAAACATTGGCAATACACCTTGGCTGTTCACTTTATGCTAAATAAAATTATACAATCAACTTAAATATAAAAATGAACGTTGAAAGTCAAGTGCAGGAAGGGACAGAAACCCCAGATGCCTTATCAGATTCCCTCCCCTTAAACTGCTAGTTCTGTTTTAAAAGGGTAACAACGAGAGGACTAATCATCAACCCTATTATGAATATTTCATAAATTCATTGGCTCAAATTAACCTAGATTTAGACATTTTATTGAACAACTCAAACGTCCTTCAACCCCCAGAAATAAATAACATACAGTCTCTATTAGTTACTGAGCTAAAGTATCTTGGACTTTTTTTCTGAAAAGGATGGATAATTATTTGTTTTTTAACTAACCCAGCAAAAAATTCAAATAAATGCCCACCACACCAAATATTGTGTCTTCTAAAATTGTTGAATGTTAAATCACCACAAGCAGTTTAACTAACTTCACTAACACCTCCTGAAGAGAATATGTCTGGGTGAGAATATTTCCCCCATATTGATATTGACAGGAACTTGACAGTCAGGTGACTTGGACGCAGGCCTATAGCAAATTATTTGCCAAAAAATATGTAGGCATTTTAAGAGCTGTTATTGGAAAAGTACCACGTTTTCCACTGTGGAGCAACATATTTATGCTGCACTGTGGTGTGAGACCGAGTCGTGTGTGTGTACATGCCTTAAGGCACAATTTGTACCTACATCACACTGAAGAGTGAGAACTTCAACCAACCGCCAGTCTATGCCCATTGACTTTAGTCTGGGAGGTCAGGTTATGGTTAGGTTTAGGGATGGGCTCATTGTACACAGCCCCCTTTTTCAAAGAGTCTTGCAATTGTTCACAGAGCGATCATGGCGCCTCCTGCTGGATAGGTCAATCCAAGTCAAGGCCAGGTTTCTCTCTCCTTCTAATGAATTTAGATTCATTTATTGCAATGACTTGTTTCAAATGCGTTTCAATTCCGCATTTGATTATTATTTCTCAAGTCAAGTTCTCGAGTCAATTCCTTTACGCCTAAGTTTTCTTGACCCCTAGGTTACTCCTCATAATTGTATCACTTCCTGTAGGGCCATAACCTTCTATCATTTTATTCGACCATAATGCCCTGATTACACTTTTTCTGACTTGCAAGTCATTTTGTGGTGTGTTTGAAGCACTTAGAAGTGTCACAAAACACACTACACACAACACATGATGTAACCTTTATCAGCACAAGATCATTATTAACTCTTCATTAAGAATGAAGTGATAATTGCTTGTTGAGAGATCCCACAAAAGATATAACATAGACCACATCCGTCATGAACCACAAATTAACGAGAAGACAATGCATGTACTTGTGTTTGTTTTTTGCACAATAAAATAATACAAGAAAATGAAATAAGAAAATGAACATAGAAAGTCAAGGGCATGAGAGGGACAGAAACCCCTGATGCCTTATAAGACTCCCTCTCCTTAAACCACAGGTTCTGTCTAAAACAGGAAACAACGAGAGGACCAATCATCACATTTTATGAATATTTCTTCATTTTAATTTGGCTCAAACTAACCTAGGTTGAGACATTTTATCGGACAGCTCAAACGTCATTCAACACCCAGAAATAAAGACCATACAGTCTCTATGAGTTACTAAGCTATCGTGGACATTTCTATCTTAAGTATATTGTAGCTTTAGAAATTGTCAGATGTAAAATGCTTAGATATACATTCAATATGTAAGGGATAATGTTTAGAACGCCAGGAAAATCGGGAAATAAGCCCTGACAGGGCGAACAGGACATCAACATGAATCTGAGGTGTCTTGCTTCGCCCTGAAGGGGCTTATTTCCCAATAATGACCAGCAACGTTCTATACTATTATCCCGCTTATTACACGGCTACTTGCCAAAACAAAAAAAATAACTTCACACGTTGTGTCTTTTTACAATTTATTTGTGTTGATCAGCAGAAAAATAGTCAGCCAATGACGTTGACGTCGTTTAGCAACTGAGTACGCTGGGGTTGATAAGTTACCGGACTACTTGCGGAGTGATACAAAAGATGTGAAAAAATCCACTTTCCTTGACAGCGGTTATTTAATGCTTAGCAACGGTCATTATTGAAAAATAATTCACAATCGGAAGTCGGGAAGGCCCATGCAAGTAAATGGAGCATTCCACAGCATTGAATTTGTTATTGATGCATGTTATTAATGCACTGTAATGCACAATGCCTGTATTGTACGATATTTTCTCATAATATCTCATTACTATTCATTCAAGTGTATAGTGACATAATTCTGTTATCTTAATTGACTGATTTCATGATTGAATTGATACATGATGTACCATGTCTAGATATGTCATACACTTTATATTTTGTTATGTTTATCCTGATATTTAAGGTTTATTTCAAGGAATTTTTAGTTCATAAATGATCTGTTGGACTGTATGAAACAGGGAAATAACATGTAAGATCCAACATGCTGATCCAATATCTCAGTGAATCCTAGAATATGGCATGGCTGGAGTCAGGCTGCAGTATCTGCAGGGTGACGATGAGAACACGGTGCAGACCCAGGATCCCAGGAACCAGCAGGAGCTGATGAATGAATGGACCAACAGGGGCATCAACAAAAGGCTGATGAGCAGGTCGGAGCAGGCCAGGGACAGCAGCACCAGGCTGGTGGGGGTGTGCAGCTAAGGATGAGTGATTCGTCCCTAAGAATAGTTTGGATTGGTAATAAAATGACACACATTTTGGTATCTCAGTTTTAGTTTATTATAATTTCTTGTGCTTTCTATTGAAACTATGGGGCCTGCAAAAACTCAAGGCGGCATGTGGCTCAGGAGGTAGAGCAGGTTGGCAGGTAACCGGAAGGTTGCTAGTTCGCTCCTCCTAGTGAGTCAAGGTGTCCTCACCCTAACTGCTCCCGACGAGCTGGCTGTCGCCTTTTTTTGGTTTACACTGCAGTCGGTGTGTGAAAGTGTATACTGTTAAGCAAACAATTGCAAAGTGCTTTGAGTGGCCACTGGTTAGAAAAGCACTGTATAAATGCACTCCATTTACCATCTCTGCCTCACCCAGAGCAGGAAAGGTGTTCAGCCTCAGTCCTGATCCATCTTGACCAGGGGTAGCCGGTAGCCTAGGCCTACACCATGCACCTGGTCGACCGCAGGGACCATGTGAGTCGCCTGCAGGGCATATTTTAAAAATAGCACCAAATTTGTATGTAATTGTGCTGTTCTTTTTTTATCAATAACACTTGCAATGATGTCGATGTTAGGGCAATGACAATATTTAAAATAACATTTAAAAAAAAACTAACCAGTAACCTTGTCTTGAAAGTGAGCCATTTTTGCTGAGACAAGCTAGCAAGCAAAACTTAAATCTGGAGCTAGATGCAGGGTTTACCCACAAAATAAAGAAAACATGATGGAAAAGAGAAAGAAAACTTATCATTCTCACAATGATTGGGAGCAGGGCTGGACTGGCCATCGGGCGTACCGGGCAATGCCCGGTGGGCCGGCAGGCATTTTGGGCCGGGCCGGGTCCAT
>JAOPJL010000146.1:843958-857224 GCA_027123545.1 Trisopterus esmarkii | reverse complement strand
TGTATGGCTGCCAATGGAACTGGTTCCCTTGTATTTATTGATGATTTGACTGCTGACAAAAGCAGCAGGATGAATTCTGAAGTGTTTCGGGCAATATTATCTGCTCATATTCAGCCAAATGCTTCAGAACTCATTGGACAGCACTTCACAGTGCAGATGGACAATGACCCGAAGCATACTGCGAAAGCAACCAAAGAGTTTTTTAAGGCAAAGAAGTGGGATGTTATGCAATGGCCAAGTCAATCACCTGACCTGAATCCGATTGAGCATGCATTTCACTTGCTGAAGACAAAACTGAAGGGAAAATGCCCCAAGAACAAGCAGGAACTGAAGACAGTTGCAGTAGAGGCCTGGCAGAGCATCACCAGGGATGAAACCCAGCGTCTGGTGATGTCTATGCGTTCCAGACTTCAGGCTGTAATTGACTGCAAAGGATTTGCAACCAAGTATTAAAAAGTGAAAGTTTGATTTATGATTGTTAATTTGTCCCATTACTTTTGGTCCCTTAAAAAGTGGGAGGCACATATACAAACTGTTGTAATTCCTACACCGTTCACCTGATTTGAATGTAAATACCCTCAAATTAAAGCTGAAAGTCTGCAGTTTAAGCACATCTTGTTTGTTTCATTTCAAATCGTTCAAATCATAGAATTGGGTCGATGTCCCAATATTTATGGACCTGACTGTATATCCTGACCGAGGGATAGGGGTGGGGCTTACAGGTTTTAAGTACGTCAAGGGGAAAGGAGGGGCATCAGATTTTTTGCAGGCATGCCAGGATAAATGGCAGGATAGGACTGGACATAACCCCCGTGGGAGGGACTCGCTTATGTTCCGCAGGGAAGTAAACGCCCTCCATCCCAAAGAAGTGCAGAAATGCTGGAGGACACCCCAAATCCAGACAAGATGGAACACGGGGATTGGGATGGGTTAGTTAAACACCACTTAGACCGTTACAATAACAAAAAGGAGGAGACGGTCGGTGAGGAGGAGGGCCTCCGGATCCAGTGGCTAAAAGCCAGGATAAAAAGGGAAAAGGCCAAGCAAGGGACGGGTCAGCCGGGAGGTGACGCCCAAGAGACGGCAGCCCAACAAACCCCGCAGGGGGCCCCCCAGGGGAGCTCCGGCCCTGGGGAACAGCCCACCACAGCAGCAACCCCCTATGCAGGGGATCTGGGGAGGTGCAGGGGCAGCGCCTCCCCCGGCCGCTCCTCCTACAGGGCTCCAAGGGGCACCTACACCTGGGCCCCGATTCCGGACGTCACCGATGTGTTATGGTTGTGGCCAGGTGGGCCACATCCGAGCGAGATGTCCCCTGAATCCGCAGGCTGGGGCAGGGTCTGCTTATCAAACTCCACCTGTTGGGCAGGGGTTCTCCCCGCCTGGTGGTCAAGCCCCGGCCCCTGCCGGACCACACCCACAACCGCGACAGCCTCGCGGGCCCGGGGCGGGGGTGTTTCCCGCCTGGACTCGGGATGCTTATCCCCAATCATAGGACACCCCGGAGTAGCCTGAGGGACCCCGACACATTCTTCTAGACAAAGAAGATCCATACATACCTCTAACAATTAACGGTGAAGTAATTAGGTTTCTAGTGGATACGGGCGCTACGGTGTCCACAGTGGGTCAATTTAAAGGTAGGTCTCCACCCCTCACTGATCGCACTCTCTCAACAATAGGTCTCTCCGGGGAACCGATGCTAAATTATTTCACTAGTCCCTTGACCGTTAGCGGGCCGAATAAAACAATATTCCATTCCTTTATCTACTCCGAGACATGCCCGGTACCCCTTTTGGGGTGAGATGTGTTATCGCGCTTGTGTGTGTCTATCACCTGCGTAGAAAATGTAATCAGGACGTGCCCACTATGTTCCTCCCCGTTGTCACTCCACCACCCTTGCAGCAGCTTGAGGTGAGCTGGCCTCGCATAGAACCAGACACAGCACACCCCTCGATTCTTCT
The DNA here is from genome assembly GCA_027123545.1 of Trisopterus esmarkii. Taxonomy (NCBI): domain Eukaryota; kingdom Metazoa; phylum Chordata; class Actinopteri; order Gadiformes; family Gadidae; genus Trisopterus; species Trisopterus esmarkii. The sequence goes on along the minus strand of JAOPJL010000146.1, from coordinate 855,263 downwards.
AGACTGGGATAATGGCAATAATTGCCCAAACGCACCCTGCTATTTAGGGTATGTGACAATCTGATTCGCGCAGCTGGACTGGAGAAACTGAAGATCTCTGTCCTAAAAAGGACAGACAGTAGAAGATTACTGAGTCTCCTCCTCCAGAAAGGAGCAGGAGCGCGGAGCAAGAACAAGGTAAGGAGGCTTCACGCACACTGTGGGGCGCGACTACGCGGCCATCCTAGCGAAGGGGAGGTCGTCCGTCACGGAACTTAGCGCTACGTTGTATCTCGCCTCGTCTTATTCCAACCTGCTTATTCTAGACTACAAATTATCAGTGTATATCCTCTGTTTAAAATAAAGAACCAATCAGTACCAATTAATCTTCTTGAATTCTTCCTGTATACTAAGGTCGGACTCCTAGGAGTTTCCACTGGTCCTGCTCCCAGGACCCACTAAATCTAGTCTAAGACTAGACTAAATCTAGACAACACTTTGCAAACCAACTCAGGCTTAGTGGTTGCTTGTTCTCAAGTGATAATAAAGTCTTTATCTTCGTATCACAGTGATGATGGTGATAATAGTATCACAGTGATGATGGTGATAATAGTGATGATGGTGATAATAATATCATAGTGATGATGGTGATAATAGTGATCATAGTGATGATGGTGATAATGTGATCATAGTGATAATGGTGATACTAGTCATCATAGTGATGATGGTGATATTAGTGATCACAGTGATGATGGTGATAATGTGATCATAGTGATAATGATGATACTAGTCATCATAGTGATGATGGTGATAATAGTGATCATAGTGATGGTGATAATAGTGATCATAGTGATAATAGTATCATAGTGATGATGGTGATAATGTGATCATAGTGATGATAGTGATAAATAATAGTATCATAGTGATGATGGGGATAATAGTGATCTTGGTGATACATCATGGTGATACATCATGGTGAAACCGAAGCAGAATACATCCAGTATCATTGATAATGTGTTTATCTCAGACCAGACTAACAACAGAGAGAAGGTCACCAAGCATTGACCAGCTCTGGTCCAGACCTTTAACACAGCGGACCTTTAAACTACAACCCGAACCACAGCCCGAACCAGAACCCGAACCACAGCCCTAACTAGAACCCGAACTAGAACCCGAACCACCGCAGCGCTCCACTCACTGGACGCGTTGTTTAAACTCACCGCGGTCAGCATGAGGACGAGCTTCTCCTCCTTCTCCTGCAGGGTTCTCCTCCTTCTCCGAGAGGGTTCTCCTCCTTCTCCGAGAGGGTTCTCCTCCTTCTCCGAGAGGGTTCTCCTCCTTCTCAGAGAGGGTTCTCCTCCTACTCCGAGAGGGTTCTCCTCCTACTCCGAGAGGGTTCTCCTCCTTCTCCGAGAGGGTTCTCCTCCTTCTCCGGAACGGTTCTTCTCCTACTCCGAGATGGCTCTCCTACTCCCAGATAGTTCTGAACTTCTTCTCCTCCTCCTCCTCCGACATGGTTAATCTCATACTCGGAAATGGTTCTTCACTTCTTCACCTCCCGGGAGGAACCGAGCGCTGAGCCCCCTGCAGGCTCTGCGGGCTCTGCGCGCCGAGGTCCGCCCCTCCTCGTCCGTGGTCCCGCCCCTTAACCTTAACCAATCACAGCGTCCTATGCGTTCGATGCTTTCAACCCAGCATATGGAGATGATTGATCTATGAGCCATGCGGTTGTTTTGTGGGTTACCTTGGTTACCTGCTTAGCACTTGTTTTATGTATGTTTGTATTTTGCACAGCAACATCAACCTGGTACCTCTACCACTTGATCACTTTACTTTACGTTACTTTCATTTCAACTTTTTGTGTGTGTGTGTGTGGCGCACACAGTGACAAGCTGACACATGTGTGCACTGTGTATTATACAACAAGAATAACACATCTGTGTATTATACAACAAGAATAACACATCTGTGTATTATACAGTAAGAATAACACATCTGTGTATTATACAGTAAGAATAACACATCTGTGTATTATACAACAAGAATAACACATCTGTGTATTATACAGTAAGAATAACATCTGTGTATGATACACTAAGAATAAAACATTTCTGACACATCAGTGTATCATACAGTAAGAAGAACACATGCTCCTCAGAGCAGAGGACACTGGGCGGGTGGGGATGTTGAAAATCTGGTTTCTATAAAGTTTTGCATATCAACAGGGTGACCCACCCACAGCCCTCCGTCCTGCAGACCGTTCGAGGTTTGCGTATGACGATGGCCTGGGGGCCTTAAGCCGCCATCAGAGACGCCCCTGAGCCTGTTGTCAAGTAAGGTTGATTGAGTCCAGGAGACGGGATATACAGTCTATGGGCTGTTAGGGGATTACCAGGGAGGTGTAGGGAATGACCAGGGAAGTGTAGGGGATTACCAGGGAGGTGTAGGGGATTACCAGGGAAGTGTAGGGGATTGCCAGGGAGGTGTGACCAGGGAAGTGTAGGGGATTACCAGGGAGGTGTAGGGGATTACCAGGGAGGTGTGGGGGATGACCAGGGAGGTGTAGGGGATTACCAGGGAGGTGTGGGGGATGGCCAGGGAGGTGTGACCAGGGAGGTGTAGGGGATTACCAGGGAGGTGTAGGGGATTACCAGGGAGGTGTAGGGGATTACCAGGGAGGTGTAGGGGATTACCAGGGAGGTGTGACCAGGGAGGTGTAGGGGATTACCAGGGAGGTGTGACCAGGGAGATGTGACCAGGGAGATGTGACCAGGGAGGTGTGACCAGGGAGGTGGGATGAGTTCATATGGGGCCAAGAGTACAAGAAGCACATCAGCATATGTGTGGTTTACTTATTACTTTTATATCTGTTTTTAGTAGAATTAAATCAGTTTTAATGATCACTAATTGTTGACTAAATAATAAATGAATGATTAAATAAAGAAACACTTTAGAAAGAAGCAGAGCACTTAGAATGATTAAGCACTTGATTGTGTTAATGAACATGTTTTTATTTCTATACAATTCATGTATTTGTATCTTTTCCGATATAAGTTGTATTTGGGAAATTTACTGAACAATATACAGATAAACTCTTGCCCAGTATACTATATTAATTAAATCAGTGTGGAGAAACCTTAGGCTTTTGCCCATAGAGCGAGGGGGACCTTTCACCTATATGAGAAGGGGGAGTCCAGCCCTCTGGATCAAATTACACAGGAAAGGTCAGGAAAGGTCATCGGTCAAATAACACCATATATGGTATGGAGTTTGTACAATCCAATGGAAATGGGCCAGATGAGAGGGTGAGATGACAGCGTGAATGTGTAGCATAAAGGAGGCACCGTTGGACAAAGAAAGCCAGTTGCTTTGCAAACCAACTCGACTTTGCGGTTGCTTGTTCTCAAGTGATAAAGTCTTTATCACTCAAGCCTTTTGGCATTCTCGATCTCTCTATGTTTTTTTAGATGTTGTATTATATCTACGACAGTACTGATGTATGCCAGTACCGATGATCCTCCTTCAGGCTGTAGACGCCATCTTCCCCCTGATGAAGGTAGAAGGTCTTCTGCACGGCTCAACTGTATTCTCCCTCCAGCGGAATAGGCACTTCACCTTAATGATGTCTCTACCACCAGACCTTTGGGGGAGGCACCCAGGATCTCTGAGGGAGCCAGCCACAAACCAGACCCTCTAACCTTCATGACCGTATTTATTATACTGCTGTAGAGGCTGACTCAAGTTTAACATAGAGCAAATGTTACACTGATTGGCCCAAAGGAGGCGCTATAGCAACAGTCCAAAAATGCAAACTTTGAACAAGCATATCTCGTAAACATTTTAACTTACAGTCATGAAACTTTGTTCACACATGCATATCCTCATGATGAACACATCTGGCTCAATGACTTTCTTTGAAAAGATTTACCGCCATCTTGCAATTTGTTAAAAACACTAAATTGCCCAAGGATCCCAGGAGCTTTGACTTAGATAAAAATCCTATAGCATCTATCATCTATGGACCAATGTCTTCAACCTGACATAAAGCGAAGTCTGTACAATAAAGCACTATTATATTAAACTATATTAAAGCACCCAGGAGCCATTGACTAAAAAGGGTGTGATTTAAAACGCGTAAAGCCTTAAATGCTTATTTCAACGTCAAAATGGACTCTGTTGATCTTGAGTCTGATACAAAAGTTGTTCAGAATCAAATTCTAAACAAGATAAAGTCAACATATTTTCTATTAGGGAGTGGCATCGAGGTGGGTGTGGCCACTGACTAAAATGACCACAGTTCATAGACGGAATGTTGATTTGAGTGGGACCAACTTAGTGGCTGTTGGGGACCAAAGTTCAAACTGCTCAAGTAAAATTAAGTTGATTGACAAAACAACATGGCCGCCAGAGGCTCAAAATCGTCCAAAATTAACTTAATGCCAAAAAGCAAGGTTAACTTAAAGCAATCATCATCAAATGTGTAGTCAAAGGCACATGGGTCAAGATGAACCTCTCCAAATTGTATCCATATCGGGCTATAGAGAGTGCTATAGCAATTAACTGAAAATTCTACTCTCAATGTTATGTGACTGAAGGCAGGGTTAACTTGAGTCAATCATCACACAAACTTGGTGTACTTAAAGAAGCATTGGTCAAGGTTAACCTGGCTAAAGTTCATCCATATAGGACCATAGGGGGTGCTACAGCAATTAATTGAAAACTTTAAAGAATCATAACTCCTCAGCCATTTGACTTACATGAAAAGCCTCTCACCAGATCTAAGCTGTGGCTAGTCCATAACTGTCAGTTATGTTATTTTTAAGGTGTGGCAAGGAAATGGTTCCAAGGGACGGTCGATGGTAGCTTCCAAACAAGTACCTTTACATTCCACCTATGATTTCATTAGCCAAAGGTATTACTTCAGGATCCCTGATGGACAGGTTGGTTGCTCTTAGTAAGCAGAGCACCATTCTGCCCCAGCTATTGCCATTCGCCCACAATGATATGTTTTCGCTTGTTCTCTACCTGGTAGGACATTTTAAACTTCGAACTCTCCAACCCAATGTGTTGTTCCCCTCCCAATTGGGCTACTTTTCATCACTTAAGGCTGGAGAAGTTAGCATTGGTCCTATGTACATACACTTTGGGCTGGTTTTGAAAAAAAGTGTTAGTGTGATATAGCAAAGTGCCTTGTGTACAACCACCTAACTTAATAGTTATTAGGTTAATTTGGTCACATTCAGGTGTTTATTTTGCTCAAGCATTGGCCTTTTACATGCCAATTTTGTGTGCTATGTATTAATGTCATCTCATTGGTGTAACACACATTTTCTGCGGCTGTCAGTGTGTTCTTTACAAAGACCTTGTGAGGTATGCGTGCGTGTGTGTGAGAGATAGATGAGAGTTTCTTTGTATACCACACGTCATAGTTAATAATTAGTTTATGGCAACACCATTGTTGTGTATGCATGGTTGTAAGTCTTAAATCTCCCATTATTATTGCTTGGGGGTGACTCAGTTAGATTCTTTGTTAGGTGTGGCTAGGAAAATACCTTTACATTCCACCTATGATTGCTTTTGCTACGTTTATCACTTCAGGATTCCTGATGGACAGGTTGATTGCTTTTAGTAAGCAGATAACCATTCTGCTAGTCTAGAAATCTAGGCGCACCTATTAGCAGCAAATCTAGCAACTCATCGTTAGCTCACAAGCTGGAAAAACCAAACTGGTCAGGCCAATCACATTGTGTATAGAGTCAGTAGGCGGGTTTAACATAACAATGAGTGATTTTGCTTGTTCTCTACCTGGTAGGCAACTTTGAACTCCACAACCCAATGTTATAGACCAACCCATTAACATCAAGATGGACTCCTATGATCTTGAGTCCAATACAAAAGTTGTGTTTTGTCCAATACAAAATCCATATTTTTGCAATCAGGGCATGGCATCGAATTGGGTGTTGCTTGTGACTAAAATTACCACAGTTAATAGCGGGAATGTTGTTGGGGACTAAAGTTCTAACTGGTCAAGTAAGATGAAGTCCATTGACAAAACAATATGGCCGCCAGAGGCTAAAAATCATCAACATTTAATTTTAAGGAAGGGTTAAATTAACCCAATCATCATCAAACTTGGTGGAGTCAAAGGCACTTGGATCGAGATGAACGTCTCCAAATTACATCCCGATAGGGGGAGCTATAACCATGAACTGAAAATGCATATATTGGACGGTAATATTTCCTGACCCCTTTCACCTACAGTCATGAATCTTGCAGACATTTGTATCTCCTCATGTTGAGCAAATGCTCCTCGGAAACCCAGAACATGGTGGCTGGACTTCCAAATGGGCCCAATCAATGTTAGGTGATTAAAGGCGGGGTTGACTTCTGTCAATCATCACCAAACTTGGTGTACTTAAAGAAGCATAGATCAAGGTTAACCTGGCTAAAGTTCATTCAAATAGGACCATAGGTGGCGCTACAGCAATTAATTGAAAACTTGAAATACTAATATCTTTTGACTTACGGTCATGAAAGTTTGTTGGCCCATCACCAGTTTCAAGCTGAGGCTATTCCAGCGTTGTCAACCGTATGCAAACAAAAAAGGTCTTAATTGTCTTTGTCAGGGTCTTGATGGTCTATCAGGGTCTTCATGGTCTATCAGGGTCTTCATGGTCGGCTTTAGGCTTGGCACCCGTAAAATGCTGCTTGCAGTTTTTATTTATTTTTAAATTGTGTGCATGTTTACATTGTTTACTCAATTGTTATCATCCCTTCACTTGATTTAAGCCATTTAACATTTTCTTGTGTTAAACTATGTGGCTATTCTAAAAACATATTCAACCTCACTTAGCACTACAGCACTCACTGTATTTTCTGCAGGAAATGCAGTTTCTAGAGTTACACTTTTGTAATGTAAAAAAAAAGTGTAATACAACTGTCCACTGGGTAGGCTGGTAGACTGTTTATCCAGCATATACATCTAGGTATGCTGGATACCAATGGACACCCCCACTTGTGTTGTCACTAAGTCAAAGGGCAGGCCAGAATATGAAGTGGCTTTTATTGGCTTATTCTACGCACACCTGCTTGAGAAATAGGACCCCTTGTCTCACATTTGCGTGGAGTTGAAGAAGCTTTCAGAAGGGGATAAGTGCATTTCTATAGTGGCCAGTCTACATGCTGTTCATTCCAAATCTTTACTGGTGCGTTGTTTACTAGTGCTGGCAGAGTTTGTGTTCACTGAAAATATCAAAATACGCGCTTGCAGTTCCCTGCCTCCAGCATCGTGATTGTACAGTGACCATGGTGTACACATTTAGAATAACATAAAAACTGTCAGACCATGTCACTTTCCATAGTTCCTTTTCAAAAATGTATATTCCTTTCTGAATTGTGCAAAAATATTTCCCTTTTCATAGGGAAATATTGAATGATGAAAAGTTGTAAATGAAAGGGGCTACACCATTAAAAAATATTATATATTGTATGTATATAGCATATCTTGGACATCATTTTTGCTGTAAATTGTAGTTGAGAAGCTGATAGAAAAATATAATGTTTTGTTTATCATCCCTGATGCAAAAATAAACGTCATGAGTGGAGCGTGCGTCATCTTAGCCAAACAACTCTATTGAACTAATGTTGACAACAGAGTAAAGTTAGCGAACCCCCCCCCCCCCCCCACCAAAAACAAAAAAGCACCTTGTAATGAGACCATGAGCAGAAGGAGAGGAAATTCAAACAAAAAAGGACACATTAACAGGTGTGCGTCTGCTCTGTCTGAAGCAGTGGTAGCAATAATCACGTAGCGATGGCCTGCCACTGGTTAACGTACATAATGGAAACTATCTTATTTTGGGATAATAGCCCAGTGTTTAACATGGTTAGTCTCTGTTCTCATCAGAGAAGGCAATAATCACATTAATAATTTGATAAGGTTACATCGTTTACAATGGTTAATGTTAGTTTATGCAGTGTACCTAAATAAAGTTGTAAGTGTACATCTAATGTATGTTTATTGAAATACAATTTTCTAGATTTCCTATTTTATTTTTTTCCCTGTTTGAGTGACAGTCAAACTCAAGTCTGCATATCACCTGGAGTCAGCTGATGGATCGTGGGCTCAGGTTTTTGTGGTGAGACCAGGACGTTGTATTAGCTCTTATAGTTACCGTAATTATAATGCATTACGAAACACTCAGCACATGCATACACACACTGGCCACATCATTAATACATCTGTGCAATCTAATACAACAACTGTCATAGGTTAAACTTTTACCTGTATATATTGTCAGACAGGTGATGAGCCAGAGACAGGTGTTGATATTTTGCCCCAGTCATGTATGGAAACAGATTGGACAAATATTATCCCATCACACTAGCACTGTTATTAATTCTAAGTATAGCTATCATTTATCTAAGCTTTTGCAATCAGTTGATGTGAACCCAACACTGAACAAGCAGTGCGTGTTCCTGTGCTCCGGAGGCATGGGTTCAGAGAGATGTCTGGGGCTAACGGCTTGGACTTTTGTCTGTGTATTTTTAAAATGTGCCCTGCTCTAACCATTTTTCCAGGATCTCCAACCCCATCTTTAATTCTTCTTTGTTTCCACTTTCACAGTGAATGGTGCTAGAAGTGTTCCAGTGACACCGAGTGAATGTGGCAATGCAAGACCTGCCCTTCAGTTTTTCCAAGTAGGTCCCATATTCTGAAGCACTATCGAGTCAGACTTAGACATTATGGGAATAACAACCCTATTCCATGTGTGCATGCAAGCTGCCCATGCACTTTTAGAACGTGGAATGCACTGTTAATTCATTTGAATAGATGTCATGTTATTAAAAGTAGTTGTCATCAGTCAGAGAAATGTACGTTTAGTTGCCATTTGTGTCCTTGTAAGGATCTTGTGTCTGAGAGAGATTACTGGACTCACATTAATGCACATTTGAAAAAAATGAGGTTTTAACGTATATGTTCTTGGATTGCAAATTTCAAAAACATCTAAGGATCTTTTAAATCCCACAAGAGCAGAAAACAGGTATTTTTCACAAAAAGATTTTAAACCAGGAATTGTAGTATCAGCCACCCTCACTGAGGGTGTATTTGAAGCAGAATCTGCTTCAAATACGTCTGATGACGACATTGGTGAGGATGCGCTACCCGGTAGCAGTACTGGTGCTCTAAATTACCTCCCAGATGTGATCAAGCACTGTTTGGCAGTAGCTTTGTTAAAATTAGAACATTTTTCCCATGTACCAAGCAGAGCAATCAATGATTTTTTGGTAGAACTTCACCCCTTAACTCACTGTCTATCAAAATCTCATGCTGAAAGTGTTCTAGTAGACATTTTTCAGAAGCACAAGTTGACATATTGACATACAGAAATACTCTCCTCTCTGTGCTCAGCAAATCATCTAAATAAGGCCATAGAGAAGGATGGACCTTTGAGTTCTGCTTATCAACGTAAGCAATATTACAAGGCAAAATTTTAAGTTGTTGAACCACTTGAATATGTTTCGGATGCGAAAGAGAACAAAACATTCCAGTATGTCCCCATCCTACAATCCCTGCAAGTGCTGCTGAGTAGGAAAGATATTCTAGACAAGATAGTAAGTAATCACGAAACACAAAGGGAGACAGAGACTAGAAAATAAATTGTGTACAGGTGTTATAAGGATGGTCTGCATTTTAAGGAAAATAGTTTGTTGTCCGGGGAAGAGCTAAGTTTATCCATAACTTTGTATGCAGATGACTTTGAGGTCTGTAACCCTTTGGGCACCTCCCGCAAAAACTTTGTGCAGTATATTGGGTACTGAGTTACCTTCCTCGAGGGTCTCATTCTAGTTTGTCCTCCATTTTCCTGGCCATTTTGTGTAAAACGGACAATGTAAAGTCATTTGGTTATGACAAGGTTTTAGAGCCCCTAATACGACTTGAGGTTTTTGGAAGATGATGGCATTTTTGTCCCACAACTGAACAAATCACTGAAGGGTACAGTGCAAACTAATGCTGCAGACAATTTAGGAGCACATGGAAAAGCAGGTTTTGTGGAGAACTTTACAGGCCCATACTTTTGTCGTTTTTGTCCAGCACCAGCTTCAGATATTCAATCGCATGAGGTTAGGTCAGGACTTTCAGCCTCAGAACAAAAGAAACCCATGAAATCCATGTCAGAGCAGCGCTAGATAGTGGCAGTTGCTTTTTTGGAGTTAAAAGAGCCTGTCCTTTTACTGGAGCACTGTCTCATTTTCATGTTGTCAGTGGCTACCCCCCTGACATTGCTCATGATCTTTTCGAAGGCATTGTGCCTGTTGAAATAGCACATTGCCTCACATCACTTATATCAAAGAAGTATATCACATTGGATGATATTAACAGATCCATTCTGCATTTCCCATACAAGTGGACAGATAAAACCAATAAGCCTCATATTTTGCCACAAAATCTTTCAAGCAGGAAAACCATAGGGGGCAATGCCCATGAAATTTGGAACTTGTTAAGACTGCTCCCATTTCTAATTGGCCCCAAGATTCCTGAACATGAGCCAGTATGGCAGGTCTTGTTGGATCTAAAACAGATTGTTGAGCTAGTGGTTGCCCCAGTTCACAGTGACGAGTCTATCGCTTACCTTGAGAGCAAAATTTCAGATCATCGACAAAGGTATCAAGAGGCGTTTCCTAACGTAAAATTGTGGCCCAAACACCACTACAAAGAACATTACCCACAACTGATAAAGCTTTTGAGGCCTCTTGTGGGACTTCGGACCATCAGGTTTGAGGCAAAGCGCAGTTTCTTTTAAAAAGTTTTGAAACACACCAGTTGCTTTAAGAACGTGCCTCTGTCTCTGGCTGTGAAACATCAGATTATGATTGGTTATCACTTGTCATCTCCAAATATTGATAAACCAGTGCTGGATGTATCAGATGTATCCACTGTCCCATTAGATGTTCTGAAGGAAGAGCTAGCGCAAGCTTTCAAACAGCGATCCTGATATATCTGAAATAAACCTAGCGAAAAACATTTCAAACAAGGGAATGTGAGGAGCAAGTGGCGGATTGTTTGAGTTTTCGTTTTTATCTGTTTTGGTTGGTTTTTTAGTTTTTTTTGGATTTCAGTTGGGTTTGTGATTGGTTCTGTGTTGTTGGGTTTGTTTTTTTCCCCCTCGGAAGGTTTTTCTGTATTAGTCTGTAGAGCAGATCATACCTATTAGTCTGTAGAGCAGATCATACCTGGTCTGCTCTACAGACCAGGGGCCGTATTCACAAAGCATTTTATCTTACCGCTAGGAGTGCTCCTAACTCGCGCTAAAACATTTTACGT
>JAOPJL010000146.1:766112-779402 GCA_027123545.1 Trisopterus esmarkii | reverse complement strand
GCATGTTGACATGCAACTGCATATCTACTGATAGCTTGTTGAGTGTCAACAGTGGACTATCGAAATAAAGTGTTACCCAAATAATGATACTACTACTGCTACTACTACTAATAATAACTAGACAATTCATTTCCTGCAGAAAATGTGGTTAAAATGGCTTAAATCAAGTGAAGGAATTTGGTTCATACGACTAATGGGTATTCAAGCCTGTTTCTGATTTCTTATGCTACTGTATGTAACTTGGTCCGCATCTTCTGTTTTGTGTGTTCCGCAGCATCCACCTTTTCAGCTGGATTTGACTGTAGCCCGTCCCCGACGATTACCTCTGCTGGGTTCGCTAAAGTAAGATACTTTCTGGTTTGTTAAATGTTGCTTACACATTTTCTAGCAGTTGGAGCACTTGGCCATAGAACAAATAATAATGATAATAACTAGACATTGCATTTCCTGCAGAAAATGGCAACAAGTAGATAATGGGATCAAGTTTTAATACATTTGAGATAAAATATAGAATAGTTGCGCTGTTCTGTTGGCAATTTCTAGCTGAACTACAGACTAAAAACCTTCCAATCAACCAAAAACCCACCCAAGACGTATATTGCCAGAAATCCAATACATCATATACTTAAGCTTGACTAATAACACCATGAATCAAATCTTGTCTAGTTTATAGCAATGAACCAGACACCACCACCATTCAACAATGTGTTTATTTAAATACAAGATTAGAAACAATGATTAATGATACATTTTTCTGTCTTTTTTTCTATCTTTCTGAAATGTCTTTTAGAACAAAAATGAATAGAAAGACTCTGCCTGTCTCCTCATCAACCTTAAGACGAAGGGCACGTACAGACGTTCAAAAAAAGGCTTCATCAAATTAGGACAGACATGACTGACATGACAGGAATAGGGGCAGATGACAGAGTTCTTTCTGAGAACACTGCCAGACCCTCTTCAGCTGCACATGCAATGCCAGAGGTGCAAGTTTTTACTGAAGAGGACATGGAATTGGAGGCAGATTTTGATGATGTGTATTGGGATGGGTGTGATGGGGATGGGACAGGTTCAGGTTCAGATTCAGATTCAGGTTCAGATTCTGAAAATTATGACCCAACATCACTTTCCGATAACATTGCCAACTGGGCAGTGCGTTTTGGCATTTCCATGGTTGCCCTGACTGCACTGTTGAGTATACTCCATATAATCCATCCCAATCTGCCAAAGGATGGTAGGACCCTTCTCAAGACGAAAATGCATTATGCTATTCAGGAGAAGGCTGGGGGGAACTACCATCACTTTGGCATCCTTTCCTCCTTGAAGTCCACCCTAAGCAAATATGCCACAACACTGGCAGAGGGCATGACATTGGGGCTGCAGATTAATATAGATGGTCTACCTTTATTTAAAAGTTCCACTGTACAGCTGTGGCCCATCCTTGGCTTACTGGTTAGTGTCCCCATGAAGGAACCTGTGGTCATTGGGGCGTACTGTGGACCAAAAAAACCTAGTTCGGCCACAGAGTTCCTATCTGATTTTGTCAGAGAACTACAGGAGCTAGAGGCTGGGTTTTTCTTTGGAGATAAGAACCTTAAAATTGAGCTTCACACGGTAGTCTGTGATGCCCCTGCACGGGCCTTTGTGAAAAAAACAAAGGCCCATAATGCTTACCATGGGTGCGATAAGTGCCTGCACCCAGGGCAATACCAGAACCGCCGTATGTCGTTCCCTGGACCAGAGCACCCCCTTAGAACTGACATCTCATTCAACCTGAAGGTTGATGAATTACACCACCATGAGGGGCCACATCCATTTCAGGAAGTCAAGGTTGGCATGGTAACACAGTTTCCCTTAGATTATATGCATCTAGTGTGTTTGGGCATTGTAAGGAAACTGCTCCAGACCTGGCTCCGGGGTCCGTTAACAGTAAGACTGCCGGCATTAATAGTGGACAGGATGTCAGGCAAACTCCAGTCCATGAGGCCCTATGTGCCAATTGAGTTTGCCAGGAGACCACGGTCACTTAGGGAGTTGGACCGTTGGAAGGCAACTGAATTCCGACAGTTCTTACTGTACACTGGCCCTGTGGTGCTGGCAGGATTCCTGGACCGGAACATGTACCACAATTTCATGCTCCTGTCAACTGCTATATCCATTTTGGTGAGCACATCTGAACATCTCAACCTTGCTGACTATGCTGGACAACTGCTAAAATCTTTTGTGAACCATTTTGGGGAGCTTTATGGGACGGACCAGATTGTGTACAATGTCCACTGTCTGGTCCACCTGGCAGACGAGGTGAAGAGGCATGGCTGTCTGGACTCTTTTTCAGCGTTCCCATACGAGAACCACCTCGGGAAAATAAAGAAACTCATTAGAAAACCTGAGTTCCCTCTAGCTCAGCTCATTCGGCGCCTTTCGGAGGTTACAGCTACCAAATTGGATGCTGATGCAGACATTAACCTGAAAAGGGAGCATTTTGTGGGCCCAATTGTTGTTGGTATGGGAGTTCATGCGCAATATGGGGAAATGCGATGTGAAAGGTGGACGGTAAAACTATCGACAGGGGACAACATGTTTCTGGTGGGGGATAAAGTCTGCCTTATCAAAAACATTATCCAAAATGATAATGGTGTGTATGCTATTTACACAGAATTTTCCCAGCAGTCTCCATTCTATACCTACCCCTTCAACTCTGACAGAATGAACATATTTGTTGTAAATGATGCATCTGATGAGCTGAAGTCGGTTGAGGTGTCAGCGCTGCAACAGAAATGTGTAGCCTTGCCGTACAGGGATGGTTTTGTGGCCATGCCCCTCCTCCACTAAATGAAATAAAACAACAAAAAAACAAAAAATAGTTTAACCAATCAATCAGTTTAAACAATCAGTTCAAGTTAAAAACTCTAATTATATAGTTGACTACTATGAATCAGTTCGATCAATCAACCAGTTTAAACAATCAGTTCAAGTTAAAAACTCTAATTATATAGTTGACTACTGGCTATGAATCAGTTCAATCAATCAATCAATCAGTTTAAACAATCAGTTCAAGTTAAAAACTCTAATTATATAGTTGACTACTGGCTATGAATCAGTTCGATCAATCAATCAGTTGAAACAATCAGTTCAAGTTAAAAACTCTAATTATATAGTTGACTACTGGCTATGAATCAGTTTTCAATCAGTCAATCAGTTGAAACAATCAGTTCAAGTTAAAAACTCGAATTATATAGTTGACTACTGGCTATGAATCAGTTTTCAATCAATCAATCAGTTGAAACAATCAGTTCAAGTTAAAAACTCGAATTATATAGTTGACTACTGGCTATGAATCAGTTCAAGTATTTCACAAAAGTTGGTATTATTTCATGTATACACTACACCCATGATTTCATGTTTTCAAAATATGAGATGACATTATCCCTCAAAATGCCTGGGGAAATTATATTTTATGCTGAAGCATTGAAACATGTCCTACCTTTATTATACTATATTATATACTATATTATCATTATGCAATGATTTGTAAGATTATGAAACAACACCCAATCACACTCTGCCAAAAATAAATTCTTCCTGACTCTACCTTATTATGACCTGTACTTTTACCTACCTTCTTCCCACCTTGGGACACCATTTAGGTTAACTTTCAGCACACCTTATCAGTATACACTGTACACTTGTGCATGCTTTAGTCCATGTTATTTCTTTGACTATAAATTAAGTCCCCTTTTCTTTCTTTCTACATTAAGGATGCCTTTTCATCTCATTAAGTTTCAATTAAATGGGGACATTGCTGTTGTTCCAAATGAGTGGTACGATGATGGGATGGTGTACTGGCCCAGCTACAAGAACACTGACAGGATGAAAAGGGCAGCTTGTAATGGGGAGAAGCCTGAGCCAAACTGGCCAAGCTATGATGTCAGTGTCATCCGAACTTGTGGTATGCCAATTCATAAAATTCTTGTTTAAAAATAATTTCATGGTTGCTTCTCCTTCTGCTTGGAATAACCTATTCTGTATATGTTTGTATACTATTCTTGGCCAGGTCTCTCTTGTAAGAGAGACCTGAGACATCATCATCAATAATAATAATAATATTCTGTGTAGCTCTACAGCTAATTTGAAACTCATGTTAATATTAACATATTCAATTGTAGACAACTACAAAGATGCCTTGAGCATCTTAAAGCAATACCAGAACGGCTGCAACACCTCAGATCTTCAATCTGAGGCAGAGCATGAGGTTGAGCTGCCTGATAAAAGGAACAGGAAGCCAGTGTAAGTGTGTTTCTATCTTGTTTCTACAGTAATAGAAAGGTTTTTTCCCGTAGCATTCAAAAATAGACCAAAGATGATTGTACTATATGTATATTTGGCAATTTTGGGATTGCAATAACCCTAATGATATGATTACTTAACAGCCATCATTTCGGAGACTCTGACGAAAGCGAAGACGAAGGAAATGGTGCTATAGCGTCTGTGGGATTGCCAGTACTGAGCCCAAGCACAAGCCAATTGGCCTGGCAGAGTAAGGAATAATCTCTTAACATTGAAATAACAAAATCATAACATTAATATTAGAGATATGGTTAACATTCTTAGTGCTAAAGATATTCCCCTCACCTTGTATCCATTCCTCCAGCTCCACCATCTCGCCGAGTGTCAGGCAATAGAGTCACTGCTCCTCAACCTGGAGAAAACTCTCTAGGTAAAGACTGATGTCGTAACCATCTATCGTAACACAGCAATGGTCACTCATCTCAGATTTTCTGCATACTCTACTGAAATTGTAACTTTCAAAATCTCTAAAAACATCTGCATTCATGCAATATTGCCTGGAAAGTCTTAGAATCCAGCATGTAATATTAAATTCAGTATTAACACATAACATGTAACACATTGTCAATCCATTCATGGGGTTGAAATAGGTAGTGCATACCAAAACGAAACATACAAATGAATGGTCAGCATGATTTTTTGTTTGCTATTGTTTGGCCCTGTAGCTTGCAGCCTACCATGGTTAACAGTTCACAACCATTTAACACCAATTTATCTCCCTTAGCACCTCACCATGGGGCAGGGCCTGTCCCTTTCTCGTTTCAACTCCCTGCATCCACATTTAACATGCAGAGAGTTAGTCAAGGTAGGGACTGATCTCTGAAACATTAGTGAATAGAAAGGCCCCATGGTATTATCAGTCATGGTTAACAGATGACTCTTGCACACCGCCCACCTCACTATGGGCCAGGAACGGCAGTCCCTCCTCAACTCCCTCCACCGCCCGCACCAGCCCTCAACATGGAGCCTTCCTCAAGCCTGGCCTACAGACCAACATGGCGAGGGGGAAGAACGGCCGATACGATTCCCTGCTCTGGTGAGCAATAACTGACAAATACTGGAGGGTCATTCTGTGCCACAGATTTTGGAAAAAATTCTGACAACCATCACATATTTTCCTCAAACTTTCTCAATAATTTTTGTCATTAACTAATGTCAATAGCTAATGTCAGTATTGAGGATAAACAATGAAATGTGATATATTTTATACACTACATTTTAGATATGTTTCATGTTTATCAACAGCCGCAGAGTACCAAATCCTTAGCCTGCTGGAAACAATTAAACAGCAACAGGACCAGCTTGTGGCTAAGGTGAATATACTTAGCAGTCGGATGAACAGCACCCCGGGGCCAGATATAGAGCTGCCAGAAAACATAGTTTCCCCTGGAACAATTGGAGGCAGTGGATTCCTTTGAATTGTTTTTGAAGGAACTGTCAAATGGCCCAGCTCGACAGAGAGTGGTGAGTTTTCTTAATTAATTAGAATGGTGCCATTAGGTTTATTGATTGTCTATTATTATTGCAAATATTCTATTGAAGCAGTCCTGAACAGGCCTGTCCTGAACCGCGAGTGGACAGTCAGTGAGCGACAATCTCCCTGGTTTGACATTGTGTGTAAAGGTGGCACAGGTCCATGAGGGTGTGAGCCAAGTACATGTTTAGAAAAATTTTTTTTTCAGTTTTTCTACATTTCTGGATGCTTTCAACAGGAACCGAAACATTTTAAATGCAACCAAAGCTTAGGAATGTTTACCAACCTGTCTATTTAAAAAAGATGACATTGCCTTTTAGATTTCTTCTTTGGTGACCATTGGAGGCCAGGATAAAAAGAAGGTGACCTGGAACATCCTGGGCAGGCTCTTTACAGATGAGGTGTCCCATCAAATAAATTGGAAGGGTGTCAATAACAAAAAGCCTTTTAGTAGGATGGCAACAAAGACCTTGCTTTTCAGTGAGTATATAATGCATAGTAATATTAAATACGTTCAAGTCAATAGTTTGTAAATGTTGGGGCAGCCTTAAAAATCGTAGCAAACGTCATACCAATATGACAGTGTAGCCTTTTTCAGACTGTAGGCTACTATACCATAGACATTTTTTGGACGTTTGATGTATTTATTTTGTTTTACTCGAAATCAAACATAGTATGACCATGACACCCTGAGCAGCTGATGGCTACTTTGCCTACGCAAATTTCCAGTCAGGTAGGACTATGCCTGATGTTATGTTTAACACAATGCAATAGCTAGCGCGTCAGTGAAAATCTGACATGGTCACTTATTTAGTAGGGACAATATGCTAGTGAAAAAGTTCCTGTTAACTATCAGACAATAATGATAATAACAAAAATCCTTTTACCTTTCTGATATGCACTCTGCTGTGAGACTTCCTCTTTTTGATTCCTTCCGTTTGTCGCAGGTACGCAAACGGCGTTGACCATGGGTGCGATTCTAGAAAGTGGATATGCCAATTTACGGCACAATCCTGGGCAAAACAGTGGCGTACCAGCACTTATGCACTGCGAAATAGAGCGCGTCAAAGTTTGGGGATTGGAATCAAAGTGGATTGCCGTGTCAAGAGAAACGCACCCCAGGTGTGGGCAACAGGCCCATCATGTTATCGAAGTAAATGCATGCAAACGTATTGGCTGCCTGGTGGTTGCGATAGCTTTCAATAATAATTCTCTGCCGTATCGATACACAAATACCAGCTGCGCTTTCTCGCTCTATTCTCAGCGGCAACATAGCCCCGCCTCCCCTCATTCCCGGTCTCTGGCAGTAATGGTGCGTTTTATTATCGTCTGCGAACCGACTCGGACATCGGATGTGACGCCACGCTCAATTTATCTTCTGGTAGCAACCCTAGGGACTTTTAGCAAACACCCATTTGAAACAAGTCTTTGTACAATATTGGCCTCACCACAACACCGACTCCCATACCCATAGGCAGAGATACGGAAGTTATTACAGTAATACAAGTGATTGAAATTGCCATTTAAACCACCAAAGCGGTCCAAACACAATGAAAATAGTTCACTTACAAGTCACACGGGCGCAGCCATCTTGAATACTGTCTCGGAATCCTTGCTCGGTCTGCACTATTCAACCGAGATGGCAGTTCGCCGTCCGAGTAAAAGGGGCGTGTTTGTGCTTGTCGCTAGGCAACGTCCTCGGACCTTCGAGACGGATGGATAATAAAACGCACCATAAGGACACCCTCTACATTAGGGCTCGTCCTTCGCCGTTTTAATTTCTCAAATAATACTGTTATGCTGTTGTTCAGCTGGTTCTATTTGCCGTTTAGGCCTATTGCTTCATTTTCAAAATGTTTAAGGTGCTTGCTCCAGTACAGTCTTCTCCTTGCTGCTATAGGCCCAAAACAAAAGACTCAGTTTATCGAAGCACCTTGCATGTTTGCATGTCTAGTTTACATTAATGCACCCTGTTGTTCACCAAATATGTGCATTCTTCTTGAAGTTATTAAAAACCTATTACATAAAATCTGTCTGTTTGATTACAGGTGCTGTGAGGAGGTGCCACGGTCAGCCACGCACGCGGAGGTCACCACGCGCCATCAGGTTCAACCTGGCGGCGGATCGGGCGCGAGGAGATGTGTCCCTCCTCCATCCACTCCTCCATCCACTCCTTAAAACGGTCTAATAGGATAAATAGGAATCATTAAACAATCTTTTGATTGAACTTCTTGTTGTTCAACAGTTATTCATTTTCTGATATTTTAGCTGTATATAGTGCAGCATTTCATGTTGTAGCCATATAGATAACATATTTTATGTCTGCAACGACCTATGCCTATAAAGCACTAAATTAGGCTTTGACCACAAAATGAATGTAAAGTAGCCTAACGTAGACTACTTAACAAAAACAGAATAGGCTATAACCTATACTTTTCCATAATTGTAAATGTAAATTTTATATTTCTGTTGAGTAGTGATTATAGTGATTGTACAGTAAATTGATATCTTGACTAGAACCTTTTCTGTTATTGTTATGCCTATTGACAATATTGTTAGGTTAAAAATACACGGCAATGCATAGGCCTATTTAAACTTATGCCTATATTGCTGTAGTAGCTTTTTTTTTTTATCCTACAGCAATACCAAAGGATTTTGAAAGTTAGATAAACGGGTCCAACTCGGACCTGCCAGGTGAGTCCGTTAACCTCTCGGTTCTGAGCTTTCTTCAGCCTCAATCCGGAGGCGGGCGAGGCGGACCTTCAGTCTGGCCTCGTGTATAGAGCCTGTGCTCGCTGACGAGAGAGGATCGTACCTGGGCAATCGTGACGGGAGTTTTAGGTGGCTCACCTGCCAGTACCCCTTGCACACTCTCGAGGCTGTACCTTTTCTCCACGAGCGCCCATCCGCTCAGTCGGCACTGCCTGCACTGGCAGCATGACAAGCTCCCGTTCCAGTAACTCGCCAAGTACTAACCCTTGAAGATCCCTTTCAAGGATCTGCCGGGAATGCCCCAAGTTGAAATGGGCTGCGATTTGGACGAGATCATCCTTCCTACAGCTACTGAAACTTTCATACGAAGGGTTGGCCAAAAACCCATGCAAATCAAACCCGGTCGCCATACATGCAACCGATACTCAAATAATCATACCCACTACGCCAAGGGAAATGTAATTAATACACAATCCTGGGACCCCTTTAACGGGTAAAGATCCCGGACGAGCCCCCACGTGGTTACAAACCCTACTGGTTAGGGGGGAGGGAAAGGGAAGTAGTACACAACCCGGTGGATTGGGGTTGTAATATCATGATTTATTACATACCGGAGAAGCAGAAGGAACAATCAACAGAATAAGGGCCGATAGAAGGTCACGATAGAAGTGGTCAAGAGCTTTCCAAAAAGGTTCTTCCCATGTTTGTATCACATTGTGTTGCTTTTCTGTAAGCCTTCCAAGGTGCCTCAGGTTCAAGTTTCAAAGTGCATTCCTGAGGAGCAGGAACCATCCAGAATGTTCACAGGCATATCTGTACACTGCAAATCAAGACCTTTCCAGCGATGTCTTCATTGTCATCCTATGACAAAAATTTATTTTCATCTTGCTCCCTGTCAAGGCTCTTCTATGTGTAGTTTCTCACAGCCTATATAGAGCCAGGCTGATAAAATCACTAAGACATATTTTAAGGGATATGTAGTGGCAAAATGGGTTTGACATATTGATGGTGATCTTATCCTTAGTCATGCTTTTCAATTTGGACCGGTTTAGACCCCCAAAACCCCTTAAAGTATACTCAATGTTTCATATAACTATTTTCCCATATTGATATGACCATTTAAAGCCATTGTGTCCCATCCCCAGAGCTGACAGGATTACCCTGAATGAACCAATAGTATAAAATATGGTAATGAAAATGTAGGCACAGGCCTACTTTGGTAATGCAAAGTAGGCCTGTGCCAGACACGAGGACTTCTTCACTGGACAATGAATGTTTTATATTTAACCAGTCCATAACAAGATATGGATCTGTCTCTTTATATTTATTTTCTCTTTGAGTAATTATTGTTGTATTTGAATAACTAAGCTCTTTCTAGTCAATCCTTGGCAAAGACAATCTGTGGCAAAGATATTTAGAGAAAAAGCTAAAAAACACTACATTGTATTAATACCACTGTCATTTTAAAACATGAAACCTACTACTACTACTGCTACTATGCAAGAACATTTTCAGTCACTGTCGTCTGTGCTTTCGTACAGGTTATCGTGTTGCTCTTGGATGTCTTCTTCGGGGACTTCCTGAAGCAGGGAATTAGCATCTGGTCCCAAAGCCTGACGGTACCTTGCATTTACCTCTTTGAGTTTTTCCTCCAGATCCAAAAGCCTTTTTTGAAGAAAACAAATTAGACAAATTAAAATAGGCAGGACAAAGCTGTAACTCAATTGGGCTTTACATACACTTTTGGAACACTAATTATCATGAACAATATAATATAATACAACAAACAGATCGTACCTCTGCTTTCACCTTAAGATATATCTGTCATTTTCCTGATGCTCCCAGCCAGCTGGTTCAGGTAGGTGCAGTGGTTTCTCATCACTCTTATGAGGATGACTTGTTCTTCTTGGACACGCATTTTGGCCATGCATGCATTGAATATCTTCTTTTTCCTAGCGATATTGCTTGTTCCTGAAATCAGTCAAATAACATCCCTCTTACAATTGTCAAAGGTACATTTTAATGGTAAATACCTTCAGAGACTAAACTAAAGTAATGTATTCTAATCTGAGAAACAAGTGAAAATAAATTATACTTACAATTGAAAGCAAAGGTTTCTTACTACCCTCTTATAACTTCAGCTGACAATATTTTTGTGCTATAGAAACTATGTTGCTTCCATATTTAACACTGTACATACTTAAATGCACACACATAATAGCCTTAAAACCACTGCTGTGCATCTCCCATGGCCAGATCAAACTGTCTTCCTGATCGTTTCCCCCAACAGAGACAGCTTTCCTTCCACCTTCTCCTCAACAATGCGCTCCTCCTCTGGCACCTGCTGATTATAACGCCTGATGTTTTCGAAGAGTTTTTTCTTCTCTGTCCAGAGTTTTCTTCACCTTAAATTACGAATTTTGTTGCTGTCTGCAGTTACAAAACACAGAAAAACATGTTCAACAATCTTGTATTAAGATATGACAGAGTTAAATCTAATTCTGTTAAAGAGAAATATATGTAATGTAATTATATCAAACATAACTAATTTATAATTAAAAAAAACCTCAATAACAGGCCAAATATCTGTTACATTTAATGGAACACAAAATAATTGAGAAGAACATACCGGTCTGATTGCAAAGGTTTGCTTTTTTCTGATGAACCCCCAGAAACAATTAAATTGATTTTTGAAGTTGGTGCTGGTCATCAGATCCGGTGCCTACAGCATCTATAGAAAACATTACAATATAAGTAAACAATCAAAATGTTTTTTTTTATTAACATTTATGTTTATTTATTTAGAGCCCAGAATGTATGGTAACAGTTTTTAGTCCAGTTATCTGGTCTTTCACACAGCGACCGACGAAAAACAAACCTTATAAATAAACTCTGGTTTCACTGCAATCAATCATCCTGTAAAGTGTAAATGCACCGAACCTCTCACGATTATTACTACAACAATAGAAAACTAGAAAAACTATTACATGCTGTGACTTGAGAACAAATGCTGTCTGACCAGGGCCCACAACATCAGAAAACACCTATACTATTCTACCACAAGCTTTTTCGTAGCATTTGTATTTATTATTTCATACTTATTCTATACAGTAGTACTTAAGTCCAAGTCTAAAACTACATAGAAAATTATTAAGAAAATACTTTACCATCCTTCGCCCACTGTCTCACGTCTTCTACCCACTGGTGCACCATGTCCTCAGGCAGTCAAGGTCAATGTCAACAAATCAGCTCATTTCTGAGAAGCAGCCTCAGCCAACAAACAACAACAAAAAACAAGACTTTTGCCACAACAATCTCACTGTCTTAGAAATATCATAAACTGTTTTGTGTGATTGAGCCCATTCAGGAAATTAGTTGTTTGTTAATATGGTCAGTAAACCAGATCTTGTTCATGTAATTTGGTACATACCTTGACATATCTGCAAGACAAAGCAAGATGCAGACCATCTTGCTTCCGCTTGTTCCATCCAATGGTCAGCATGTCATTCCTGGCTTTTTAGCAAAACAAAGCATGCCATGTTACTTGTCAGAGCTTAGCTTGACAGCACTCCTATTAATGATCATGTCATGGACTGTAACATGACAACAAATAATTAATGACTACAATGAAATCAGCACACTTAAATTTCGTGAAAAAAACATTAACACACACACACACACACACACAACTTACCAGATTTTGTCATGTACTTGGTTGTGAGGGCACAACAAGAAACGTAGCTGTTGACCATTTCAAATTCTTCTCCTGCAGTTGTCCCAGCACCCTCTTGATTTCTGACACTCCAGGTTA
The DNA here is from genome assembly GCA_027123545.1 of Trisopterus esmarkii. NCBI lineage: Eukaryota > Metazoa > Chordata > Actinopteri > Gadiformes > Gadidae > Trisopterus > Trisopterus esmarkii. Next base: position 767,061 of record JAOPJL010000146.1, on the reverse strand, counting down.
TCTGTCCAGTTTTAAACACAAACACACACATTGTCAAAAGCACAAAAATTTGACACATATCAATACAGAATATTTAAACTTTTTTCTTCAGTATCAATACACCAGAATTGGCTGCGTTTTTCGCCCTCCTCTTGAACATAAGGTAATGCCTACTTAGTACCACCACATTCAAAAGTAAATTAACTTAAGATACTATTGTTCTTCACAGAGTAAACAAGCCTTGTTATATTTATCTTATTGTGACAATCAAAGATTGTATGCCCCCAACCCAATATTAACATGGTATCAGATATCAAGTATTGTGTCCAATTAATTCCAGTATCATGACAACACTACCTCACACCTTGTTGAGTGGGCTTTGGCATGCATGATGGAGAGGAATGGTCTCATCTGCAATAAAGGGGTCAGTTCCGGCATGGATACTGCCAACCTCTCAAGGTAGGGCCAGTTCTTGCAGGCAATATCTGTGCAATAGAACTGCCCACTTGTGGCTGCCTGAAGCACCCCATGTCTGCAGACAACCATTTCAAGGCCCTCCTCATCCAGTTTGTTGGCATTTCTAGCTGTTTCACGAGCAGCGGACCACTGACTGACCCCACAGCTTCCTCTGCCAGCCGTCTGCATAACAAGGAAAATCCTGGTTAAGATCTGACTTACTCGAAAATTATTAAAGTTAATCAGAACCATTGAGCATATCTATCAGCGCGTATTGCTTGGAAGACATGGCTTCTTGAAAGGGAAGATACTAGTCTGTGATACATAAATAGACTTAAATTGATCTAGAGGGACATACTAACTGTGTGTTCACACCAAAAGACAAATTTTTCGCTTGGTCGCGCTGTTGCTGAAGTTTCGTCACGTGACAAATCGTTATCTGTCGCTGTGCACTAATGTCAGGCGAATTTTTCGCGCAGCGAATTTTGTCGCGGAACATCTTTTGCCCAGCAAC
>JAOPJL010000146.1:753958-764654 GCA_027123545.1 Trisopterus esmarkii | reverse complement strand
GTTTTATGAGATACGGATTAGTGACGTTCCGGGTTATCAAGCTTGTTTTATGAGATACGGATTAGTGACGTTCCGGGTTATCAAGCTTGTTTTATGAGATACGGATTAGTGACGTTCCGGGATATTGATTGTGTTTTACGGCATACGGAGTAATGACGATATATTAACGGTGTATTCAATATTAATTACCTGGGTGAGCTCAATTGATTGTGGCGAGCGCGTTAACGACGCCTAATAACAGGGAGACGTCCCATTTCCATGATAACAATAACCGGTAATTGGTACACACAGAGACATTGACTGACGTAGACAGGGATAGATAGAGACTTCACGACCCAAGTGTGTTCCAAGTGTGTGTGTTCCCCGTGTGTTTCCACGGCAAGAGTGTGCGTGTGTGTGAATTTCTCCCTCGGCTGTGTCCTTGAGTGCACCCCCCGTCCTTGTGCGCGTGCGACTCACAACTGTGTGTGAGTGTGTGTTTCCGCGGTAACGTGCGTGTGCGAGAGGCATAGCGAGAGAAAAAGTGTGTTTCCACTGCAAGTGCATGTGCGTGTGCACGCATGCGTGTTGGCTGCATGCGTGTGTATGTGGCCCCTGTATGTGCGTGTGCGAGAGGCATAGCGAGAGAAAAAGGTGTGTGTCTCCGCAATAATGTGTGTGAGAGAGAAAGATAGAGAAAGAGAGAGACGCGGAGCGTATGGGTGTGCCCACATTGAGTGCAAATCCACGTCTGCCATTTTTAGAGTTCTCTCTCTCACCACACACATTCGCCATATTTGTAGTTCTCCTATTCGGTAGAGTTGTTGTCAACATTCGCCATATTTGTAGTTCTCCTATTCGGTAGAGTTGTAGTCAACATTCGCCATATTTGTAGTTCTCCTATTCGGTAGGGTTGTAGTCAACATTCGCCATATTTGTAGTCCTATTCGGTAGAGTTGTAGTCAACATTCGCCATATTTGTAGTCCTCCCATTCGGTAGAGTTGTAGTCAACTTTCGCCATATTTGTAGTTCTCCTATTCGGTAGAGTTGTAGTCGACAGCCGCCATATTTGTACTTCTCCCATCCGGTAGAGTTGTAGTCACTACATGCTGTAGTACTCCTACATTAAGTGTAATTCCCTGTCCACCATTTGTTATTTTTTTAATGTTCTTTCTCGCATGTAGTTCCCCAACTTTGAATGTAGGTCCCCCCCCCTCCCCCTCCTCCGCCATTCTCTGAGTTCTATCTTCCCAAAGCGATGGCTGCCCCAGAGGGAGCGCATCCGTAATACCTCCTCTCCTACTGAAGTCACCCCCACCTTTCCCAGACTTTGCGGCCCCCTGCCGGACAACGCCACCACCAACAACAATTCCCTCGCCCCACAGCTCCATCGGCTGGACAAAGACGCGACTACAACTCCACGCCCCACAGCTCCCTCAACATTGACTTCGACGCAACCTACTGGACACTGACCGAGACTTTGCTGGACTACCTCACCACTGACTTCGACGCCACCTACTGGACACTGACCGAGACTTTGCTGAACTACCTCACCACTGACTTCGACACCACCTGCTGGACAAAGACACGACTACAATTCCACGCCCCACAGCTCCCTCACCACTGCCCCCGACGCCACCTGCTGGACCGCATTGCCATCAACGCCGGCCTCTCCTCAGACTCCAAGAGCGCCATGACGAACGAACAGTGCACCGCCGCATTGGCCTGGTTGAGCCTGAACGTCGAACCTGAAAACCCCTGAAAGACAAAGAGCGAAAGAAATGGGAGGAACGACTCGACAAATACATCAAAAGCTGGCAGAAAGAAGGCGTGGCACCACTGGGGCCCCTAGACCTAGCGGGCCTGGCCGCTATACAAGCGCACGTCCGCGCCCAATACGACCAGGCAAAGGTTCGCCGCAATAATGCTGGGAAAGGAGTGGCGCGCCAAGACGCCCTCGACATCCAAGAGCACCAAAATCAGAAGAACGGATTGATACTACACGCATTGGCCTCCTCCCTCCCTCCCCCAACCAAGCTCGTCGCCCCATTCAGCTGCAACGGGAATCTGAGACCCGCCACGCCTCACCTTGGCCGCCCAACCCTGTACCCCTCCCTGGCTACGGATGCCGAAGGGGACAGGCCACCCCCGTATGCCCAACCTACAAACCTCCAACCATGGCCAGCCATGCCGGCCCAACGCGGTCCCGGCGGACCGGCCATTCCCTCAGATGCCTTCGGGCCCCCGTTGTCTCACGATTCCCAACGACTCATGGCCCCCCTTCTCGAGATAGACCACGCAACCCCCCACACCCCAGTCCTAGTGCACTGGGGTCTCCCCGAGACACAGACCCAGGACCCGGAAGGGATACGGCTCCCCGTCATCAAACAGAGAGAGAAACTGCCGCACCCGACGGAGTCAAGCCGCTCCCCATGACGGATGATTCCGGGGAGAGCCGGACCCCTGGGACAGGAACCACCCACCGACTGCCACGACAGGAAACCCCTAAGAGACCAGAGGACCAGGTCTCGCTCGACCTCACCACCCGGCCGGGCTCAACGCCGAGCCCTTCTGTCCGAGTCCAGGCCTCCAGCCTCGGAGCGAGCCAAGACGGGATCAGATTTGAGGCTAACCCGGTACCGCGTCTACAGCCCCGATGCCCTAACCTCCATCGTGGCAGACCTGTCAGCCAGGGCCGATGAAGCCAGAGACAGCTCCTTGAGGAGCTGCGCTCCGGCTGGATGGAAAGAAGGAACGATGATACCGCCGACACTCTGGAATGGAACCCCACATACGAAACCACAGGGCGGACCCGGACTCACGACACCGAGACCTCTTGAGCTCGTTCACCGGTCTCAAATCAACCCCCCAAGACCCCCCGGCCTCCAGCACTCCCTGCGGACAACCCGGGATCGATCCTGACTCCTGCCGATTCCCTCCTCCGCCTCCTTTCCCTCAGCATCATTCTGGCCGAGCCAAGGGACCGGAATCCATGTACCCATTAATGGACCACCCAAACGGACGCCCAGTGTACACTCTTTGGACCCACCGCGACCTCAAAGGGCCGATGGACGAACTTCCCCCGATCAAAGACGGGTCGGGTAAATGGATCAGAACCTTCGAGCGAAAGACGACTGTGGACCGGCTCACCGTGGGAGATGCCCGAGCGGTCCTCATCCAAGGAGCTGGGCCCCGTACAGTCCAGGATGTGGAAAATGCGGCTGGAACTACCAGACAGCCGGACAACTCCCCCTTCGACCCCTTCCGCCCCGCGTGGTGGGTCTCCCTGAGGGACCTGTATCCCACCCAGAACTCGGGGGCATGCATGAGCAGCCTGATGAGAGAACGAGGAGAAACAGCGGGCGAATACCTGACCAGGGCCAACGACTTGTGGAGAGACGGATTAGGGATCCACCCGGGGGCCAACGAAGCCACAGAGGCCGTGTTCCAGACCGCAGTCGTGACCAGACTCAGCCCCAAGACCCGCGAATGCCTCGAAGCAGTGATTGGCCTCGGCGAGATGGAAAGGCGGGCCTGGGAGCAGGTCGTACACCACGTCACCAGGGAATTCAAGAAGGAGACGGAGGATGACAAGGAAGAACTGGAGCTGAAAAGGCGGCTCCTGCGTATGGACGTGAAAACGGCCGTACAAAACCTCAACCGAGACAAGAAGGAAGGCAACAAGGAACAAGCTTCCGAAATCATGGCCCTCGCGGAGGCCCCCCAGCCGTCTCCGTGCGCCCTACCCCAAACCAACAACCCGTCCCAAACTCAGTCCCAACCCAGTAACCTGCCCCACAATCAGTTTCAAGCCAATAACCCGCCCCAACATCAACCCCAAGCCAACAATCCGCCTCAAGCTCAATTCTACCCCAATAACCCGCCCCAACATCAACCCCAAGCCAACAATCCGCCTCAAGCTTCTACTCCAACGCCCCGCCCCAAAATCAATTCCAACCCGCTCCCGCCCAGCCTTGGCAATCGGCACCCCCCCGGACCGACCCGGTATTCCTCCAGGCATCCCCATCTGAGCAGAGGTGGATCCCGATCCGGTCCAAGAGCGCACCCAAACACCCATCCTTGTTATCGCTGCAACCAACTCGGACACTGGGCCAACAGGTGCACACAGCGCGACCAGCAGGAGCCCCAAGACACCCGGCTAAATGGCCCCGCTGGTCGGGCCCCCAAAACCCTGGCGCCCCGATGTACCCCACTTGGACCGACCACGGCCGCAACGACGGCCCCCGTCAATATTGACAAGCCCCGAGTACCCTGAGAGGGACCCAGGTCATGGACCTGGGAACAGGGGCCCCGATAGTGGAAGGACTAGTGAACCAGACCCCGATCGCCTTCATGATCGACACTGGGGCAACGGTCTCCACCATTGGGAACCTGAACCAACCAACCCCACCCCTCTCCACTCGAACCCTGACCACCATGGGGTTCTCGGGAATAGAAAAAGTCAGCCCCTACACGACCCCGCTACTTCTAAATGTTCTCGGACGGACTTTCTACCACTCCTTCCTGTATGCCCCCGACTGTCCCACCAACCTCCTACGAAGGGACGTCCTCAGCAAGATCAACTGCCACATCGGTTGCTCCCCTGACGGGACTACGATAACGGCAGAGTTGAACCAGCCCCTGCTTATGATGCCGGTGCATGGACCCCCGCCTCTGTACCCACCCGTCGACGTCTATTGGATCCGGAACATGACCACCCCCTACGGACTTAAACCCCTTGAAGAAATATACCAACTGTGGGCCCCCTGGATCCAACTGCAGGGTGATACACAACCCCCTCCACACGACCCTCAACGTGCTGCATGACCCTGACGACTGCTACGAGGAACACTGGAAGGTCGGCATCGAGGGCACTGGCCAAGAGTGCCTCTACAAGGAGATCTATCTGGGGCCTGAGGGGGTGGCGGCCTCCACCATCTTCTCCTGAGCAGGAACACTGGTACCGCCTGGGCCCCGCATCTCGGTCACATGTTACCCTGGCAATCGCAAAGCACCATACGGCCATGAGTTTGGGGCCCATGGTCGCCAGAGCCGCCGACGTTCGCGAATGGATCCCCACAGACAACCCATGTATCCACCTTGCCCCCTCAGAGGGCCTGACTCGGATCTCCATCCCCCAGACTGCCTAACCTGGACAGGCCCCTGTTCATCAGCCCCAATATAGGGTGAGACCAGAAGCAGAGGCCGGGATCACAGCTACCATACAGCGCCTTAAAGAAGCAGGCGTACTCCGACCCTCTCAGTCCCGCTGGAACACCCCCATTCTCCCCGTCAAGAAGGCCGACGGACTCACATGGCGGATGGCCCACGATCTCCGGCTAGTGAACGACGCCACCAGTGGACCCCCCGAACGGGTGCCAAACCCACAGGTGGTCCTCCACACGGTATCCCCCGACCACTGCTGGTTCTCAGCGGTGGACCTGGCCAACGCCTTCTTCTGCATTCCCCTGCACAGTGACTCACAAGACATTTTCTCCTTCACTTGGAAGGGAGAGCGCCTCACCTACACCAGAATGCCGCAGGGGTACCGGTCGACGCCCACCATATTCAACGACTGCGTGCGCAAAGACCTCAAAGACACTGTACTACCTGAGGGGGTGGTGATGATCCAGTACGTAGACGACCTCTTGCTCGCCACCCCCACCCGTGACGCCTGCATAGAGGCTACCAAGATCCTACTGAACACCCTGGGCAAGGCAGGGTACAAAGTCAAGCGGGCCAAGCTCCAAGCGGTCAAGCCCGTGGTCAGATTACTAGGACGGATGGTCGGAGGGGATTGCCGGGATATGACTACTGAGACCCGTGAAGCGATCCTCCACTACCCTCGACCTGCCACGGTCCAACAGATGTTGGCCTTCTTGGGACTCTGCAACTACAGCCGCCAGTACCTCCCGGAGTACGCGTACCATACAACAGCCCTCCGCCAGATGGTAACCACCGCCGGCACTCGCAGCCTTCAAGCTCCGCTGGAATGGTGCGCGGAGGGTGACACCGCCTTCACACAACTAAAACAGGCCCTCCACTTGGCTGCCGCACTTCAGGCCCCCGATTACACTGTTTCCTTCCATCTGGACGTCACACAGAGAAATGGAAATGTGGCGGCCACCGTCTGGCAAGCAAAGAACGGTTCTCGGAGGATCCTCCATTACCACAGCTCGACTCTATCCACCCCGGTCAAAGGGCTCCCTCGGTGCGCCCGTCACCTCATGGCCATCGCCATCGCTCTACGAAAGACCCAGTTCCTCACGATGCACAACCCCACGGTGGTCCACACCACACATGGCGTCAAGGCTGCGGTAGAGAACGCTCTCTTCACCATGTCGACCGCCATCACCCAAATCCAACTGACCGAGACCCTGATGGACCCCTCTGTCAGCTACTCGTCGGAGGGTGTCAACATGACCGGGGAGTACCCCGCGGATACGGATGGGACCCCTCACGACTGCGCCCCTCTCATCCTGTCAGAACTTCGCGCCCGCCCCGACCTCCAAGGTTCGCCCCTGGACGGCCCGAAGACCATCTGGTACACTGACGGATGCTGCTACAAGGATAATTTGGGAACCAACATCGCCTCGTGGGCCATGGTAGAACAAGGCCCGACCGGACTCTGTCACACCAGGCACTCGGGGATACTCTCTGAATTCCCCTCGGCCCAAAGAGCCGAACTCACGGCCATGGTTGTCGCCCTTGAGGCCGCTGATGGCCTGTGCCTCGACCTCTACACCGACAGCAACTACGTGTATGAGCTCTGTCATGTGAACGCCTCTCAGGCCGAGCGGAGGGGAATGCTGACCTCCACTGGTGCCCCACTGAAGCACAGGGACCTCGTCATCCGTCTTCTCCGAGCCATCCAGCGACCCGAACGAGTGTCCGTCATCAAATGCCAAGGCCACACCAAAGGCTCTTCCCTAGTCTCTCGTGGCAACAATGCCGCCGATGCGGCCGCCAAGAAAGCAGGAGGCTATACCCCGCCACTGATCCTCCTCCTGCTGGACCCCGCAGACGGAGAGCCCTTCGAAGGCAGCCACAGTGACCTCCTAATAGGACTCGGCGAGATGCAGGAACGCGCCGGCCCCTACGAAAAGAGTACCTGGATCGTGCGGGGGTGTACCCAGGACCAGTCCAAGATCTACCGTTACTCCAACGGCAAACCGGCACTAACCACCCGCGCTCTCTCTCTCTTATAGCTCGGTCCCACCATTCCCGCACTCATCATGCCACGGCCGCAACCATGGAAACGATCCAACAGGACTGGTGGCACCCCGAGATGAAAGCCTACATCCAGGAAGTGGTCAGGGACTGCCATGCGTGTCAGATACACAACCCACGCCCCGCCCACAAACCTCCCAGGGGCATCTTCCCTGTTCCCCAACTGCCCTTCCAAGAACTCTACATGGACTACACCGACATGGGGATGGCCCACCGAGTGCGGGAGAAACGATATCTCCTGGTAATCGTCGACCGGTTTACCAGATGGCTGGAGGCTTTCCCCACCTCCCGTGAAGACAGCACGTCGGTCATCAAGGCCTTGCTTAATGACATCATTCCCCGATGGGGCTACCCCAAGCTGATCTGCTCTGATAACGGATCGCACTTCTCCAACGTCTTACTGTAAGAGGTCGAGGCCACGCTGGGGATAGCTCATTGGTTTGGCTCCGTCTACCACCCACAAAGTCAGGGACTTGTGGAGAGAGCGAACCGGTCCATCAAAGGCGTGATCGCAAAGACAATTCACCCCGGAGAAGCAGGTCCTCTGCAGAAACAACTGTTGCATGACGAGCTGGCGGCCTACGCCACCAAAAAGAAGATGGTTGGTTGGACGCCCTCCCGTTGGCACTGTTCAGCGTGCGCTCCCAACCTAGCTCACGGAGTGGCCTCAGCCCCTTTGAATTAGTGACCGGCAGGCCCATGCCGGGCCCTCACACGCCCCCCAGAGGACCGGTGCTAGATCATTATGACGAGGCCCTCCTAGAGTATGTCCAGGCCCTTACTCTTGCTTCCCGAGGACTGTTCTTGCAGGTCACCACCTCCTCGACCCCTGCACCGGAGCCCGCCCCGCTCGTCGCACCCGGCGACTGGGTCTGGGTCAAAGTCCATAAGAGACAGTCCCTTCAGCCACGGTGGGAAGGCCCCTACAAGGTACTGTTAGCCACCCCCTTTTCGGTCTCCCTTGCAGGGAAAAGCGGCGCCCGCTGGCACCATCTGTCCGCAACCCGCAAGGCCGACGACCCCAACGACCGCTCCCTCTGCGCCACTCAGTGTGACCTGATCCAACTGCACCATGGGACTGCCACCCATGACGACGCCACGACAGGTCCGGGCCCATAGAGACGCCGTCACCATCATGGTAGGAACAATCAGCGCCCTACTACTGTTCCTCCTCCTGTGGGAGTTTGATGTCTATCATGTCCGGCTGGACACGCCCCTTCCCATTGACACGCCCCTTCCCACTGACACGCCCCTTCCCACTGACACGCTCCTTCCCACTGACCCCCCTGGAAACCCCCGACCACCGCCCTCAACGCCAGAAGAGACACACCCAACACGGGGCCGTCTAGTCCCCCAACGACCCCTGCCTCGACATGTATGGTGGGCTATCTCTGACCTACACCTATGGTACCACTGCCTCCTACACCTTCCTCCTATGTGACATCGTCCCGCCGCCTTGGATGCGCATGAGGTATACATCTGCGACGCCACGAGGGGTCACTTCTCGGGGGTGCAGGGCAACTCCTACATGTCCACTGGTCGATCCACTGACCGTTTTGGTTGCAGGCCCTGGAGCAATGCGCTGTGGTTGTCGGGGGAGCGGCAGGATCAGTACGTCACCAACCGCACTCATACTTCTCACCGGCACTGCCGATCTACAGAATAGGGGGTTCCTTTCCAAGGGCAACGGTAGGGTCGTCCTCACCCTCCGGAACGTCACCACTAACCCATACCGCGGGTGGGGTAGAGCCTGGCCGGCGGTCATGTGGGAATCCACTCGCAGATGCGGCGTAGACTCGGACTCGGTCTACTTTGTGTTCGGCGTGTCTCAATCCGCTAAAGACCCGTGGGCCTTGCTTAAGGTAAATTTCGTATATGCCCCTAGGCCGCACCCTAAGACGCCCGTTGCGTCGCCTCGCGGGGCCAATATCACCCGCACTGGCCCGGTCACGGTTTATACCGTTGACACCACAGGTCAGCTACCCGCACACGATCCCATTGCGCTTGCTACCGGCTACACCGATGACAATGCGTGGCTGAACTGGATCACGGCTACCGTCAGATTCCAGGGCCTGACCGACTGCGTTGCCTGCGCCTCAGCGCGCCCCCACCTCGTCTCCACCCCACTGATGTTCAATTTCACTAGGGACCCTATTGGCTCTCACTGCCTCTTGGCCCTGTTCATGACAGCCGCCCCCAGTGGGTGCGGCCTCCTCGTTTCTCTATTTACCCCCGGCCGACTCACTTCCCCCGGTGTTCACCCCTGGTGAAAGTACCCACTCCTGCATCACCCGCGCCGGCTCCATTGACGTAGGGACGGTACCTCCGTCGTGGTGTCACTCCGTAACTAACGTCACACTTTGGCCTAACATGACCGGCCCTACCATAGGTCGCCAAGACCTGTTCTGGTCCTGTGAACAGTACACCCTTAGACTGGCCCTCCCGGCTCAATGGTCCGGAACCTGCGTTATAGTGCGCCTATTAATGCCCCTCACTCTTTTCGCTCTGGGCCCGGCCGAGCCCGGTAATCTCACTGCCCCCCGATACCGCCGCTCCATGACCGATCACTTTGATCTGACCCAGAACACGCCCCACGTATATCGACAACATAGGCGTCCCGCGGGGGGTCCCCAACCAATTCAAACTAGCAGACCAAGTGGCCGCGGGCTTCGAGAACTTACCCATCATCATAGCCCTATTTCCGATCACCCCTAACAAAAACGTGGATCGCATTAACTACGTTCACTATAATGTCCAATGTCTGTCCAACCTCACTCGCGACGCAGTAGAAGGTTTAGCCTCCCAACTGGCTGCCACCTCCCTGATGGCCTATCAGAATCGCCTGGCCCTAGACATGATACTGGCCGAGAAAGGGGGGGTCTGTTATATGTTCGGGACGCTGTGCTGCACCTTCATCCCCAACAACACGGCGCCTGACGGCTCGGTGACTAGAGCCCTGGCCGGTCTTCGAGCCCTCTCCATTCAGATGGCGGAGGACTCTGGGGTCGACACCCCCATGGAGAAGTGGATGACCGACATCTTCGGGAAGTGGAAGGGCCTGCTCATGACCCTTCTGTCATCCCTGGCCTGCTTCGCCGGGATCCTGGTATGCTGCGGGTGCTGCTGCATCCCCTGAGCCCGCACACTCTGCTCCCGTCTCATCACCACCGCCCTCAACCCCCTCCCCCGCAGCCATCACCCACTCCTCCTTCCTCATTGTCCTTCCACGTCATCCCTCCTCACCGTCCCTCATCCTCCCTCCTCATCGTCCTTCCTCATCGCCCGTCCACGTGGTCCGTGCCAAGGTTCCACGTTCCTGTACCAGGGGCCGTGGCCTGTTCCCTTATGGCTTGAGGGTCCCCCTGGCTGTATTTGGTCCTGTACGCTTCTAGCCGCCAGTTTGGTGTTGTCGCTGTCCCACTGATGGGGCCCGGGGTGACTCGCGAGCGGGTTTCCAGGGGCCTTTATTGGCCCGGTTATCAGACG
>JAOPJL010000146.1:731549-742933 GCA_027123545.1 Trisopterus esmarkii | reverse complement strand
TCTCACACTCACTACTGAAAACCTCTCACACACACTACTGAAAACCTCTCACACACACTACTGAAAACCTCTCACACACACTACTGAAATCTCTCACACACACACTACTGAAATCTCTCACCTCTCACATACACTACTGAAAACCTTTCACACACTTTGAACATCAAAGTATGTGACTGAACAGGAAGTCCTTTTTTAAGCTAAATCAGGGCACATGCTATCTTCCTGACACTGAACAATGAAGGCCATGAATGCAAGAACCATGTTTTTTCACATCATTATTGTCATTTTTCAAATTATTTTATTTTCTTTCAATGCAGAAGGTAATGAGGAAGATATTGAAAACTTTTTCAGAAGTACTTTAAGTTGCATCGAACGTATTGAAAGGGAAGGAGTGGGAGCAACTGATTTTCAACAGGAGAGGCTGTACCGTGAGCTTGATGACTACACAAGGACATTATCTGCACTTATCTCACTCTCCAGATTTGGTAATGACCAAAGCCATGGTGAATATATCCATACAATGGAGGCCTTATATGGATGTTTATGCAGCATTTTGAGTGAGCATGAGGCTACACAGAGATCCAATGATGCTGCCAACACTGGCCTGGTACCACCGACTAGTTTGATTAGTTTCCCTGGTCGCCCACGGTACAGCATAACATCTGAGCAAATTTCACACTGTGTATTAATGGGAATGAACTGGAAGAGAATTGCATCCTGCTTTGGAATCAGCCGCCGCACACTCTACAGACACAGGCAATACCTTGGAGTCCAGGCATTACAATACACTGTTTTGACAAACCAAGAGCTTAACCAAATTGTGACTGATATACTACAGCTCACTCCTAATGCTGGTGAAGCCTATGTAATCGGTAGCCTTAGATCAAGGGGAATACGTATTCAACGCTGGCGTATTAGACAGAGTCTACAAGAGGTAGACCCCATTGGAAGGTCTATTCGACGGAGGCATGCTATCCGCAGACGGATTTATAATGTTCAGACCTCTAATGAGTTGTGGTAAGTTAATTATTTTTCTGTGGATAAATATTTTACGAAGATCATTTGGTGTTAGTTAAATTAACTTGTTAGCAGGTTGGCTTTATCATGAACACTTGTATTGTTATGGACACTTCAATTAACACTTTAAGCCCTAAACTAAACTTTAGACTTTTTCTACTCCTGCATCAAAATATGCCAAAATATGATCTTGACGTCTGAATTTCATCATATAAATATAGGAAACTGCATGGTGTTTACTTTTTTGTTTTGTTTTTTAAATATGATTGAAATGTACAATTCTCACCCCTGCTAATTGATCAATCAAAATTTTAGGTAACATGAGGTGGCTCCATGGCTGCATAGAATATCCAATAAGGCCATGCCGCCAGTGACCCTTACATATGGTCAATTTAAAATATAGTCGAGAGAGAATCAGTTTATATTATATTTAATTTGGAAAGTCTCTTATTAGGTGCCTATAAGAGACTTAATCCTAATTAGGTACCAAGGTGGTAGGATACTTTCAATTTATCAATTTGTTTCTTAAATATAATTTCACTTGTGGCAATTACCAAGCCCATCTACAATCTCTAAAGTTAGCATCCATTCTAGTTTCACTAACGCTATGGATTTTCTTTTACAGGCACTTTGACGGCAACCACAAGCTGGTGCGCTGGAGGATGGTTTTCCACGGTTGTGTGGATGGCTTTAGTCGAGCCATAATTTATCTGAACTGTCTGGACAATAACAGAGCATCAAGTGTCCTTTCTTTGTTTTTGGAGGGTGTGGAGAATTTTGGATTGCCGTCAAGAGTGAGGTGTGATCATGGTATGGAGAATACTATGATTGCTCGTTTTATGCTGGAAAGGAGGGGACTAAATAGAAGAAGTGTAATTGCAGGATTATCTGTCCATAATCAACGCATTGAAAGGCTATGGGCAGAACTCAATAGAGTGGTATCCAGACATTTTATCAGCATTTTCAGTTTTATGGAGTCTGTGGGTATACTTGATTCACTGAACGAACTTAATTTATTCTGTCTCCATTACATCTTTATGCCTAGAATTGAAAGAGCAGCGATAGAGTTTATTAACCAGTGGAACCACCATGGACTCTCTACACAAGGGGGGCAAACTCCACTTCAGCTCTGGCACACAGGCATAATTAACAACATAGGGCTAGGTAACACAGCTGTGGATGCCATTTTTGCCAACAACTTTTATGGTGAAGATGAGGAAGGACCCCTCCCTGAATTGCAAACAAATAACAATGTTGTCATCCCTGATATTAATGTTACTATAAATGAGACAACTGGTCACGCAATTCAACACCATTTTGATCCACTGCAGAATGATGGAAACTATGGTATTGACCTATTTTGCTCCCTTTTACATTTCCTTCAGCAATACCATGCATGATTGTGATTTTACAATTAGAGTTCAGCAGAGTTCAGAGTATAGTGTATAGTATTAGCCTGAGATCTGTGGGGAAAAGCATGGTATTGAACTGACTACCTACTATTGGCTGATTTGGTGCTAGGCATTACCCCCTAATAGTATAATAGATAGTGACTACTGGCAAAGAACTGCCAATAGCAGATGGCCAATTCAGTACCCTGCTTTTGACCATTAGATGTGTGGGTTCACAGATTTGGCTGTGGGTTGGGTTTATTCTTTAATAACTCTTGAAAGGCCTCATTGTTACATTGTAAGGCCTAGTTGTTACAATACACCTCAAACGTTTGCATCTGTTATTTCTATCATTATTTAAATCTTATTTCTATAATCAATCCAAAAGACCTGACGCCAAGCAAAACTGTTTATTTTGTCACAACAGGACATACTACTGTCATAAAACCAAAAAACAAGCCATGTGGATAAAATGTTACCGCACACAGCTGAAAGTGTTGAGTACTTTTTTTCACTTACTGGGCGACAGCAAATTTTAAACGTGAATGTAGTGCTGACACCCCACCCACAAGATATTGTATATGGGAATTTTAAAAATTAACAATTCAAAAGAAATTATTTTTGGTTCCTCTTTAACTCAGGCCACAATCTGGCCAATTGCGTAACATTAGGAATAACAAGGGCCCACATGCAGTGGAAGATAGGTGCAAAAAGTAAATATAAAGTGAGCCACAAAATAAAGTCAGTCTGGCAAAGAGACTTGAGCCCGAAGATTTGAATGTATGTTGTTACCAAAGACCATTCAAGTTGACAAACATCACTTTTTACATATCTCAATAAAACCCATTCAACTGGTAAAATTGCAGAGTAAACAACAAATACTGTATAAAACCATTAACTTTCAATGTCATGTCAGCACCAGACTTCAAGCATAAATGTATATTACCACATCAAACTAAGTTATTTAAGGACTCACATGAACTTAATATGGAACATAACAGTGGGTAAAATTTGTTTTCACAGTGGGGTGCAAACAGAGTCCATCGAGAAATAGCTAAAAAGGGTGCTGACTGTAGAACAACTTAGGCCCTGTGACCACCAGGTAACTCTTATTGTAGCAAAAACTGCTCATCCATTGCTTGAGGCAAGTGATGTTTGTGGCTTCCAATTCAGAATAGAAATTTTAAAAAGTAATCACAGAAAGGACAAGTGTAGACAGGGCCCTTTAAGCTCTGCCAAACCCATGTGTGTTGCCTAAGGCAAAGTCCATCTTGTCTTTGAAAACAGCGTACGAGGTGTGCAAAGGTAGGTTGAGGCAGTTGATGCATGTATTAGCAATAGGGAGGCTCGATGTATCCTGATGTCCGTTCTCATGGAGGAAATCGATAGATGGTTTGGGGTTAAAGCCTATGGGAGGGATGGCGGTGGCCCCAGTGGCAAAAGCCAGGATTCCCTGAAGTTTTGCAGGGCCCTCATCTTTGGAAACAGAAATAAATGGTTTAACTGTGTGCTTTCTTTCATTACTGCAATGTACATGTATGGTGTTTCACCACTCTGTAATCACCTAGTCAACCACATTTGCAAATACATTCAATATCCTAAGAGACAAAAACAAACTCATGCCAAAACTTCTTTAAATGTATTTATATGTACAAAAAACTTATTTACCCTGTGCATCCTGCAAATAGTCTCTCCAGAAGGGTACCACAACCTCCTCTGCTATTCTCTTGTTGCTTCCTTGAGGCGACAGACGGATGTTGAACAGATCGTCCATTGCTTCAGCAGTGAGTGGGTGTGGCTGATAGCAAAATAGAGGACGGAAGCTTTCTGGATGGTTTTTGATTTTCTCCAAAACTCCTAGGGTTTTAAGTCCTTCTAGAAACCTGTTTTAAAGAAAAACAGGTTAACACTGTTGCCTCAATGCAAGAAGGTCCCGGGTACAAACCCGACTGGGACCTTTCTGTTTGGAGTTTCTCCCAATCTTTAAGTTGTTAGTTGCCCAATACTAATACCATACCCTCTTGCTGTGATGTAATATACAGTTATATTGAGTTATATAGAGTTTATACAGTTAAAACTTCAATGTAACAAAGCCCTATTAATCCCATTAAGATATTAACCAATATTACATTATATCTATCCATCTATCCATCCATCTAGTATGTTGCCATCTAAAACCATCCTTTTTTGTCATGTCTGATGTGGCTTTCATGGGATTTACCAAATTAGTTCAGGAATATTCAGCTATGATAAATGAATACCTTTGAAAGGGGGCCTGAACCCGGTGCACAACCTGAAACATCAGGATGTCATGTACGAGCTGTTCCATGTCGTCAATGGTTTTCAATGGTCTAAGACATCCTGCATTGGCCAAATAATCTTGTAGTGGTAGTGTTGCTCTGACAAGGTCCTCATGAGTGGAACTCTGGGACACCTGAAATGATAAAGTTTGCCATTTAAAAATATGGTTGTTCTATTTCCAAATTGTTCACTAGGTTAGATTGACTTATGACTACTTGCTGGAATTGCAGTTAGTGAACCACTGCTTTTTGCTATGCGATAAAAAAAGAAGCTCAAACTCCACACAACCTACTAGCGAAAATAAGATGCAACGTCTTAGTCTTAATTCCGTTTGAGGTTAAAGCGATGTTGAATTTTGGTAGAACCTTGGGTTGTTAGGTAACCTACTAATAATTTAAATATTTGAAAAGCTGAGATCCAAAGCTGAGTTTTCTAACCTGGTAAAACATTTATAAAGTTTATAAAGTCGCTATTGCGAGATATGGTGTGCTTTTTAGATACCAACTGGATATTAACTGACCACAAGAGCAGCTGAGGAAGATGATCGTCAATATTTAGACTTCAATGTCCGGTACCTATACAACCCAAGGTTCTACCAATGTTCAATATCGCTTTAAGCTAAAAATCTCTATCTGCCTGGTAATATAGGAGGAGTGTTGGTCCTCAGAGTGTTGGTCAACTAAGCAAGTCTGTAAATTGGGGGTTTGTATCCTTGTGAACTCCTTCAGAAGACTGTCAGGAGGGTGAAAACACAACTGGAGTTTTTAATTTTTTATAAACAATTCCTTTGACAACTCCACGGTTTATATCACATCCTAGTTAATGAATGTAAAAGGTAATCTGTTCCAAAACCAGAAGATTTGAGTCTTCCCACTGTTCTTCACCTGCCAGCAAACAATTGTTTACATTTCTTCTGGTGAGAGGCATCTATGCCAATGCTCCATATGATCAGACAGGAGCAGAGCCTTAAGGTTATGAATCACATAACCTTAAGACCACACACGTTAGTTGGTCAACATTCAACATTCAAAAGTATCATTTTGAGTAGAATGATACTAAAGCTAACCTTTTTCACCCACTGATAGATGTCTGTGTCTGCAACGTCCTCCAGCACGGGCTTGGCTGTATGGGGACCACCAACTAAGCAGTCAAATAGTGTAGTAGAAAAGAATGCGGGTGGAGGGCCTCCATGGACAATGCTGACAGCGATTGCCTTCCCGGCCAAGAAGTAGCGGTCATCTCTAAGTGCTGTAAAGGAAATAAATGTATTGGTGAAAAGAAAACAATGAATGTCCTAGCTACAATCAAAACATTTCAAGAAAAGTGCACCCTATGAAAACACCTAGCAACCTATTACACCTAAGAGTAGTAGTACCGTTAGTAGTACCGTTAAATCTTAACAATACCCATCCCTAGATTCCCCCAGGGAATCATTTTCTTTAGAAAGGACAAAAATAGTGTCAAATGAATACTTTCCACTAAGACATGAGAATAATTATTTTCAGGGCACTTTTATGTCTTTTTAATTTACCTGCCATGTCAAGAGCCAAATTTTGACTTTCACCTGACCCCTCGAACATGGGGCTCATCACCAAGGCCTCCATCAGCAGGCGTAGAAATTCCCGCCTTGGCCCACCCAAATCAACTGATTCTTCATTTCGCCCGAGATCATCTGAAAACTTGACATTCATGGTAGCATTGGGGTTGTATGTTGTCCTCTTGAAACCTCTGAAGGCACCATCTAGGACAGCTGAGCGGTTGATGTTGAATTTACAGCGAATGTGTGGTGTGATCTTTTTGGCCAGCTCCAGGAGTATCTCTGTCACAGAGACTTCTTGACACTGAGAAGCTTGGGCCCTGAAAAGAAGACAACAATCATGGTTAAGCATTTAACATCTAGGTCTAGGCCTGTATTCTACTATTGTTTCATTCCTCATGTGAAATTCTACAATTTCATAATTGAAAGTCTATTTTTCGGTTTAAAAATGGACACAATTGACTTATATTCAATTGAACATATGGCATACAACAGGAATGTGTCTCTGATTAGAATATGTGACCGATGATATCCCTGAGTCTTCACTTAAAATTAACTTACTGTTGAGTTTCAATGCTAGCCATAATTGCAAGGTTTAATTCTTCATCATCCGATGATAGGTCAGAGAAATCGGTCATCAATGATAAATATGTTGCATAGTCAGAACTATTGGGTTCATCAGTGCCATATCTGACGGGACAGGTGGAGACTGCAACACTGCTGGATGTCCCACCACCAGTGGTCACATAGTGACTGGTGGCTGGAGCACTACTGGAGGATGGGAGGGAATTGGTGGCTGCAACATTGCAGGAAGCTGACCCCAAGCCAACAGTGTGGCTGATTGGTGCAGGGTAAACAGACGGTGGGAGGGAATTGGTGGCTGCGACCATGCTAGAGGCTGTCCCACATCTGGATGGTGAGCGGATCCTGGAGTTTGGAGAACTTTTTGAGCATGGGACAGCATCGATGGGTAGGAGGCTGTTTGGAGGTTGGGGGCAGCTGGAGGCCGTGGCATCCACTTCGAAGCAACTGTCTGAGTCATACTGGTCATCTTCTAGATCTTGCATTTTAGGTTGATTAACTTTTGACTTGCCTCTAGTGTTAGGACCCTGGAGTACACTAGAGGTGTCTTCAGTATCATTGTTATAATCCTAAAAGAAAAAGGTTTAGCATTAGAAAAGGCAACATGTCAGACATGTGAATTAGTGATGCAAATTCTAAGCAAATTCCTTAATCGACCGTCAACAATGTTAAGGATCAATTCATCTATATATAAAAAAGCTTATGTAGAAAATACAAAATGTGTGTTTTCCCTCAATGAAAGCTTTGTTTAAACATTTGAGATGTGCTATTTTGACAGCACAACACACATAACTATGATGTATAATAGGTATTTGAATTATAAATTAGATAAAATATTGTATCAAAGATAATGGAGATAACTAACACCCACCCCACCTGACCCTATTTCCAGGTAAAAGGGAAACTGAGTCAATCAGGTTACTCTTAGATGCTAACAATTATACTAGTTTTATAGAAATTGGACAACTTGACGTAAATATGACAATTGTTTAACAAGCGGCTGCTAATTGAAACAAAAATCAACTTACTAGAATGGTTCCTGATGGTCTGACATACAAGGCCTTTGACCTGAAGACCTTGTGGATCATGTGACCATCGAAAAGTTGACCCTCTCGTAGGTTTGGAGTCACAAGCTTGTTTCCACAGCCCATAAGAATCTGCAGGCTAAAGAGATGATAGGATGTAAATTAATGACACAGCCCTAATGACACTTTCCAACGTCACTTAATCATGCTGTTGGATGAATCATATTTATATAGGTCTGGATACATGTTTACCTCTGCCAAGGTTATGTATTCCCTCCCGTAAATTTGTCTGTCTGTTACCAACATATCTCAAAAACGAATGATTATGGTGACTAGGGGTACGACAGAGTACTTGAGTAATCCGAGTACTCGGTTTTATTTTAACTTACAAAGCTTGATTACATTTTAAGGACCAGGAAGTACAGTATTTGTCTATTAAACCAGGGGTAGGGGTGCCAAGACCAAACAGTACAACAAAATAGTTAATGAAGTGCTAAACAACTTGTGTTGCACTAAACTAACAGTGACAGCAATCTAAAGTGAAAAAACAAAATGTGAAAGCAGGGACTTTTAATCATGTAATACTACATCAGGGCTGTGTGGTGGATAACTCTGTAGCTTATATCTAAAGATCTAATCATATGCTACTGAATTACCTGACATCCTCTGGGATTCTGGATCCAAACGCATCCCGTATTTGTTGAAGAACAGTAAGATGGTCCCATGATTTCCTAAATTCAAATGCGCTGAGGATGTGTCCATTCTCGTGCAAAAAGTGTTTTGATGTCTGCTTACAAACATACACCCAAGCGGGGCTGGGGAGCAGTATGACATCTTTGTTGAAACACTCATGGTGCTCTAATGCAGTGGGTCTGCAAAAACAAGAGGCAGGCACACTTAGTACTGAAGAGACATTTAAATTATACATTTAGTTGTATGATATACATATACAATACCAGGTTATCAGTATAGTTTTTGGTATACATTAGTCTCGCATAGCCAGACCTATCTCCACACTTCGTTTTAGCGCTGTGTCAGCGCTGGAGAAAGGTCTGGCTGAACCCATTCAGCCAGATGTATGTTCTTGAACCCACCGAGCATCACCCGCATTCATTCATTCTTTTAAACACTCACTCGCGGTAAAACTATATTTTCTCACGATCAAATACTCATCAATCCTAAAAGTAATGGACTTGTACACGATGTCTGGGTCAAGAACATATGTGTTTGCTGTAGCCTACGGTGTTTGCAGATGCATTGATTTAAAAGTACAACTTACCGCTGTATCAGCTGTTCTTTCCCAAATAATTTAACCAATCATTTACCCTAAAACTATATTTTGTTTTGGAAGCCTGGAATATACTTTGCTCGAATGTATTATTGTTATTATTATTATTTTAACGCATGGCATAGCCTACTATACTTCATTCATGTTCATTCATGCAGCCCTATGGGGAAAAAAATTCCATAATCCACACATTTTTTCTATGCAGTTTCACACGCGTGAATAATCTTTGACGTCATGATATTTAAATCAGGCTAATCGTTTGCATGTTTGTGCTGTGTATAGCCTATGTGTGTGTAAGCGTACGTATGTTGTAGTTCCGACCAGCCATGGCACGTCAAAATAGCAACACCAACTGCGCTATCTGCTAGTGCATTTAGACCAGGTATTTCTCGGTCAGTAGTGCAATTGAATTGGCCCATTTTTTAGATCACTATAATAGCACCAAGTATCATTTGCGCCGACACGCCTCTCCAGGCGCAGTGTAGTGGCACCTGGAGAAATAACCTCATTTTTGTTTATATGCATGCCCACAATATGCTGTCATTAAGCTTGGTTATCAGTAATACATGTTGGTGTTCAGTAGTGAGCCGCAAAAGCATTCAAGGTATCTGACTTGGCCTCTTAAGGCACTTACAATAATGTAATGGACAGTTGATCCAAGCCACTCCAAGCTCTTAATACAGTGGCACGGTCAGGACTGGGTGCGGGTGGAAGGTCTCAGACATAGATCCTGACAGGTTGGTGGAAGATGTAAGGTATCAAAGCACATGTTCTTGCCACAAGCATATCCTGACCTTTATATCTGGGTCAGGGGAGAGATGAGAACGGGCCGATTGTTATCAACCTCTTCGGAATCTTTGAGTAAAAGTCCTGTTGCAAACGTTTTTCCATTTACTTTATCTGGTTTGACACCGTTGGGTCATTCCAGCTATTTAAGAAATGCTTTGTTATTGTAATAGATGGTAAAAAATGAGTGTCAGAAAATATTTAACTTTTAAGCAGCTGTTCGTTAAGGTTTATAGACGGTTTGGTCATGGAGGTCAACACAGGTAGACCCAATAACACAATGTCTGGGGAAATGTCTCATTCAAACAATTATTAACCATAATACACTTTAGAAGATGTACTTTGTATTTGTGTGGGTGAACGTGCAAACTCACCGACACAAATTCAAAGCACTAGGGGGGAAACCATTGAGCCAGACATCTGGTCATCAAGAAGTTTCTCCCAGGCCATAGTTTAGCAAAATGTAAGATTGTATGTGTTGATCTGAAAGCTCTTGTGTGGCTCATTACCAAATGCCAAGGGAGATATTCAGTAGCTCCACAGTGCTCAAATATCTGGAAGCATTCTAAAAGTACATCCATGTACGTATCTGACAAATGTACGCTTACTTAATCCACACTGAATGCTTTCAGTTCACCTAATCCATAGTCAAAGGTTTAACTGGTCTTAGTGTGTCAGTCTTGTCTTTTCTGGCCCCAGTATTAATCTATCAAAGTCCATATTTGACAGATTCTGGCTTTGTGTTCATTATCCCCTCTTCACACGCATGTGTGTTAAATGGAGAAGAAAAGAGTGCCATGTATTCAGCATGTAATCTGGGGAAATGAAATGCAATCTATTCTTTTACTTTTGTATCTTGATTCAACTAACACACAAAATACATTTGTGCAGACATTTTCATTTCCTTTGTATCATAGAAAAAACTGTTTTTAATCATAGGAATACAAATTATATTGACTTGAGTTGGATATTTCTCTAATTCGGTATATTACAACAGCATACATTCTTGTCAAATAGAGGTTTAGAGAAATATACTTTTGATTATGCCTCAGTGATTTTTATGCTATTGTGATGCTTTATTACAGCGGATTGGTATTTATGATCAGAATGGCACCTGAAACAATCTCCCAATCTTGCATGTACAAGTCTGTGAGAACACAGAACAAAAAAAGACAATGAAGGAGAACGTCCATCAATCACAGGAACAATGGTACATTGTGCTCCCCCCTTGCTGTGAAATTAATGATTTTGTTTGTATTAATTATCACAATGTTTTCAAACGGGTCACTTGGGGTTCTTGAGGAAAAAGAACCGCAACAAAGGCTCCAGCTCCCGAGCACCACCACGTTGCCCCCCCCCGGCCCCGCGGCCCGGGGCGGCGCGGGGGGGGGGGGGGGGGGGGGGGGGGGGGGGGGGGGGGGGGGGGGGGGGGGGGGGGGCGGGGGGGGGGGGGG
>JAOPJL010000146.1:713190-727052 GCA_027123545.1 Trisopterus esmarkii | reverse complement strand
ATTGTGTTAGTAATAAAAGTATCATTTTTTAAGCATCCTTTTGTCTGCATTGCGGTCCATTTAGTTCCTCGGCCAGCGGCCGTGACACCGTCTCCATCTTTCGAACATTCCTGAGAATTGCAGGCAAAAACCGATCAACCACCACACACATAAGCTGCTTTCACTCATGCACACAAGTCCTGCTATTCTCCTGCTATTCTCCTTATGAGCCATATGTGTGAACAACATATCCTTACATTGGTATCCTGAAAATCTCCTGAAAAAGCATTACCCCTTGTATGTGAATGAGGAGCAGAAAGTCAGTATTTCTCACACCACTTGAGTGTCTGTGATGATGACTCTTAGGTCTGCATTTGCATGTTATTGAGTGGCAGCCTAAATCATAATCAGCCTGTTGCCTTTTGTTTGCTTAATGGGTTAAAAATATTTAAATGTTGGCACTGCTTTTCAGTCATTCGTGCTAACACTAAATGATAGGTCTTATCATAACCCTAAAAGTATACATCATACAATAAATTACAATCAATGAGTTTACAGCTGCACATGTATAAAGAAAATGCATTTTTATATTTTGAGAGAATTGAATACTTAGTTCATAATACTTGTTTTAACTCTCAGAAAGGGAAATATATTTTTTGTATTTTTATTTTCATATTTGTACAAAGGGTTAACCAAAATACAATTGCATTCATATGCGATGTCTTAAGTTTTTTTTGTTTTTGTTTTATGAAGTAAGATGTGTTTTGGTCCAGTAATTGTTGAATTACTTATATGGATAGATAGTACACTGCCATCACAGCCCTGAGGCCGAAAAGGAGATTACCCTCTATGAAAGCGGGCAGCCGCTACTGGAAGACTGATACTGAGGCCATTCAGCAAACTCCCTTGTTGTGTAGATTCCTTTAACTTTCCTTTCCTCTGGTTTCCTTTCCTTTCTCGCAGCCAAGTCCACTTCACCCATAGTGTATTGCAGTTCAACTTGGTCACTCCTCTGGCCAATCCTAAACTCTCCACGATGGTCACCCCCCTCACCTTTGGTTCTTTTGTATTAACCCATGTATGTGAAGGATGTGTAGGCCATCTATCTTTTGAAACTTGCATAAGGAGAAGTTAAAGTTTATTTTGTAGGTTATACTGCAGCATACAATACAATGTGCATTGACATTCAGTAAGTCAGTTAAAAATAAAACAAAAAAATACAGAGAGAGAGAGAGGGAGACAGAGAAGGGGAGAGAGGGAGACAGAGAGGGGGAGAGTGGGAGAGAGGGAGGGAGAGAGGGAGAGAGAGAGCGAGAGAGAATGTGTAGTCCATTGTAGTTCTGTACTCACAGTTGACACCTGAGTTTTTGTGTTTGTGTCTCAGTGAATACAATGATCATAACAGCCCCACCCACAGTGTCTATTACTGTAGGCCAGGGTACTTATCTATACAAATGCGAAATGTACTGGCCAGGGGGAGGGGAGGTGTAATTGCCTGAAATGTAGCCTATATACTTCTAAGAAACGCCAGTGTTTCTCAACCAAATGACTTGGGTTTCAAATGAGTTTATTACAGCATAGATGCAGACAAAATACAATTTGGATGGATGTCGGCCATCTATCTATCTATCTATCTATCTATCTATCTATCTATCCATCCATCCGTCTGTGTGTCTATCTGTGTGTCTATCTGTCTGTGTGTCTAGCTGTCTGTGTGTCTATCTGTCTGTGTTTTCTATCTATCTATATCTATCTATATATATATATCTCTCTCTCATTCATTTCAGAATGTCCCCTGGCGCCCTCTACTAACAGAAAAAGAGCATTGCATCCTTCACATGCAACAACAATCACACAGGAATACATCAAAATGCTCTATAATAGCTTAACCCGGTCTGATTTTGAAAATGTATGAACACAGGGTGGTACAACATACATATTTAGGAATAGTCAATAAAGTAGGGATCTGGAACGTGATCGAGTGCAAATGTGACCGGTTGAATCAGCGTTGTGTATTTTTTTATTATTAAAGACGTGACCCTGGATCTCATTCCGACGTCCATTTATTGGTTGCCGCTGAAGATAAACATGAAACAGCTTCCTTTGAGAAAGTGCCCTTAAGAATCCTCCAACTCCTACACAAAGCACACAGGGGGGGGGGGGGGGGAACTATCCTGATCACACCTGGGTCAGGTGCATGCTAGCATGTCGCAATAAAATATAAAGTTCTTCAAAACAGCGCAATCTATGCATTGATATTTACACAAGACTTCCATAAAACAATGTATAATCAAAATAATTAATACAAAGAATGATAAACTATAAGATGGTTAAAGATTTGATCACAAAATGGGAAGCTAAACCTCAGGTAATAAAACAAAACTGTAAAAGGCAATTTTGTGTAATTATGATTTACGGGTTATTACAGCCTGTTACACAAAGATATATTTTACTTTAACTCACAGGGGTCACGTGACCCTTCTCCCTTCGACGGCTCTCCTAGTGGGTGGAGCTGGGAGTCGAGTCTCGTAGAACGAACTGATTCGTTCGCAAACGAGCCATCATTAGTAAGTACCATGAGACAGGGAGACCGCAGGAGGGGCCTTTCTTCCTTTTGGACGCCACAAAGCCCTCCTCGTCTCCCCCTCTCATGGTGAGCCGTCCCTCTCAGGGGCCACTTATACGTACATTCAGTCAACGAGGCGTGCTGGGAAGATTGTGGCTGACCCCTCTCATCCTGGACACTTTTTGAGCCACTCTGGCAGGAGGCTGCGCTCAAAGCTAACCTAAAACCTCCCGCCACAAGAACAGTTTCTTCCCATCCGCGGTTGGACTAATCAACAATTCTCTGGGCCCCCACTGACACTCATTCACCCCCTCCACACACCCCTCCAGTCCCTACGACTGCACTCATTTTCGGCTGATATCGTACTTCATACTACCTCATTCTGTTATTACCTCATTCTGTCTACTTATTTGCACTATGTTTGTTTGTTATTATTATTATTTGCACTGTCTTCTCTTTTTGCGCTATGCTTGTTTATTGTATGTTTTCTGGACCACCACACCAGAAAGAATTCCTTGTATGTGTAAACATACTTGGCAATAAACAAGATTCTGATTCTGATTCTGAATAGGTTACTTTTGTAATCTACTTGACTACTACTACCACTTGATTTTTGTTTTTTTAATCTCAGAAGACGGTAAGAACAGAACTCAGCAGTGAATGAACGTCGCTGAAAGAGACTGCTGCTCTTCCCTGGAGTTGCTTTCCCAGTGGCTCATGAGGATCCGTCTCCATTTCCGGAAAAATCCCTGAGAATTGCAGGCAAAAACCGATCAACCACCACACACATAAGCTGCTTTCACTCATGCGTCCTGCTATTCTCCTGCTATTCTCCTTATGAGCCATATGTGTGAACAACATGTCCGGACATTGGTATCCTGAAAATCTCCTGAAAAAGGATTACCCCTGAGGTAGAATTTTCTCTGTAGGAAATGTAAATTACCTTATAAGTGAATGAGGAGCAGAAAGTCAGTATTTCTCACACCACTTGAGTGTCCGTGTTGATGAATCTTATGTCTGCATTTGCATGTTATTGAGTGGCAGCCTAAATCATAATCAGCCTGTTGCCTTTTGTTTGCTTAATGGTTAAAAAATATTTAAATGTTGGAGCTGCTTTTCATTAATGGTGAACACTAAGATAGGTCTTATCATAACCGTAAAATATATAC
Organism: Trisopterus esmarkii; assembly: GCA_027123545.1. Classification (NCBI taxonomy): domain Eukaryota; kingdom Metazoa; phylum Chordata; class Actinopteri; order Gadiformes; family Gadidae; genus Trisopterus; species Trisopterus esmarkii. The sequence continues at coordinate 723,338 of JAOPJL010000146.1, read as the reverse complement.
ATCATACAATAACTTACAATCAATTAGTTTACAGCTGCATGTGTATAAAGAAAATGCATTTTTATATTTTGAGAGATAATATAATACTTAGTACTTAAAACTTATTTTCATATTCAAAGGGTTAACAAAAATACAATTGCATTCATATGTGATGTGTCCTGTTTTGTTTTTTTTAAATGTTTTATTAAGTAAGATGTGTTTCAGTCCAGTAATTGTTCAATGAATCTGGATAGATTCATTGCTATCACAACCCTGAGTAAATTCTGTTTATTGGCTACAGGGATTTCTATACGTTCTCCTTGGACCTAGAGATACCTCCCATCCTCTCTAATTGAAAGGAAATTAAGCCTATATACTTCTATGAAATGCCAGTGTTTCTCAACCAAATGACTTGGGTTTCAAATGAGTTTATTACAGCATAGGTGCAGACAAAATACAATTTGGATGGATGTGTAGGCCATCCATCTATCTATCTATCTATCTATCTAGCTTTCTGTGTGTGTATCTGTCTGTCTGTCTCGCTGTATGTCTGTCTGTCTGTCTAGCTGTCTGTGTGTCTATCTGTCTGTGTGTCGATATATCTATCATTATCTACCTATAGATATCAATGTTATTTTTCACTTCAGAATGTCCCCTTGCGACCTCTGCTGACAGAAAAAGAGCATTGCATCCAACAATTACACAGGAATACACCAAAAATGCTCAATAATAGCTTGTCTGATTTTGAAAATGTATTTGAAAATGTAACACAGGGTGGTACAGCAGACATATTTAGGAAAAGTCAAGAAAGTAGGGATTTGGTACGTGATCGAGTGCCAAAGATATATTTTACTTTAACTCACAGGGGTCACGTGACCCTTCACCCTTCGGCAGCTCTTCTAGTGGGTGGAGCTGGGAGTCGATACGAACGAGACAAACTGAAACGAGGAATCAGGTCAGTTCATTCATGTTAAAGAGTCGTTCGGTCAAACTGATTCACTCACGAACGAGCCATCACTAGTAAGTACCATGAGACAGAGAGACCGCAGGAGGGGCCTTTCTTCCTTTTGGACGCCACAAAGCCCTCCTCGTCTCCCCCTCTCATGGTGAGCCGTCCCTCTCAGGGGCCACTTATACGTACATTCAGTCAACGAGGTAACCGGGTTCACCTTTTGAAAGGCAAATGGTGTGAAGGAGAGACACGTGTAAATGTCCCTCAGGCTGTAGGCTTTTGTTGACCGTTCCTTCAAGGAGGCCAGATAATATTAATACTATTACCACTACTGCATTCAATACCAAATCATTCTGCTTGTCTATAAATCTCTACATGATCTGGCCCCATCCTATCAAACCTCCTTACCCCTTACCAGCTAACCCTTCGTTCCTCAGATGTCTCTGAGCAGTCCCCTCCTCCTGAGGCTCCATGGGTGAAAGGGCTTCCTGCCGCTTGTGATGCGCCAAAGCACAACAATATCCACTTTTAAAAATCAGATTAAAACATTTTAGTTCAGCTTTCCTTTCTGCCTCCTGATTCTACTTGCACAACCTCTTTTTATTTTCCCCTGTTTAACTTATTTTCATCTCTACATCTTGTGGGCACTCTATGCCAAATGTCTCGACTGTACCCCCTCTGAGTGTACCTTAGTTTGTTTTCCCTCTGCATTTATGCCTTTCTATGACCCCAGCCTGTGTCCATGTCTGTCCTGTACACCTTTACTACTTTCAGTCCCTGTCTGAGTGGACTATGTCCATATTGTCAGTGTTATCTGAACGTGTGTGACTGCTATTGAACATGTATGTACTTTTATTGACTCAATGCACTTTATTTGTACAGTGTCCATGGGTACCTTGAAAGGCGCTTTGAAAATAATTATAATGAACTAATTGAATAATAAAAATAATTCTTATTTGTTATTATGTAATTGACCACAGAGGGATTAACTGTCTAAGTGGTCGCCGGTCACCCTAGGGCCTGCTCTGATCCAAGGGGCCCCTAGCAGAGGACTATCAGGAGGTGTTATGGATGACAAAGGGAATCCTCTGGACCAGGGCCCCCCTTTAACTCTGCTTTGTTCCACCCTGGTATCAAACATACAGACTGAATGTTTCTAAAAGCCTCAATCATTTTCTCCCAAACGGTTAACACTGTTAAGTTGTAATTAATAGGTTACTTTTGTGATAAACTTGATTTTAGTTTTTTTAATCAACGGAGAATTGCGTGTGCATGATAGTTAGAAGTTGTATTAACTCAAGTTTAAGCTTATAGTGATAAATGTGCTTTTGGACTGCACGGACAGTGAGTCTTATAGACATTTTGCAGTAAGTAGCTTGTAAGTTATGTGCAACTATTGTAGAGAAATCGGTTAGAGTTTTCAACGAGGAGACAACGGAAAGCTAGTCAGCTCGACTCAGCAAGGAGTTTTAACGACTTTGCCAGCGAGTAGCCTGCTAGGCTGCCCTGAGTGCATTGTCTGGAACGAGGTCTGATCGCGTGGATCCCCGGCTTTGCTTTGCCGTCTTCACCAGCCCGCCAGAACAGAGTGCAACGGCGAGGACGACATCGACCAGCACTACGGTACTAATTATGTTGTTTGCTGCACCACAGCGCGAAACGGCCACTTCTGTTTAAGGTCTCTCCGCTCCCCAGCAACGCTACAGGCCTGCATCTCTTCCCATGACAAATGGTTAGGTACCCATTTAATTTAGGTAGTTAAATGCCAGCTTAAAATTGAAAATTGAAACTGAAAAGAATATATGTGAATGTGTGTGACTAATTTTCAGTAAATAGTTCAAACTTATTTCTCTTGAATATTGTGTATGTCATTGGGTATTTTGATACTGATGTGTTGATAGAAAGTATTGGTTTAAAAGTTTACAGTAGCCTCATTTTAAGGATACTGATTTATATAATATTTAATTTGTTGTTTATTACTCTGGTAATGGGAAGAGCTATTTAACAAGGTTAAAATAGTGAGGTCAATGTAAAAGCTTAATTTAATTTAAGAAATTTGAATACATTTAGTGAATTACTATTAGTGCATTAACTAACCTTACAGAGACAGATCTCTCGCCATCAGAAGAATTCAGGAGCGCACTCCACACTAAAAGCTAGACACGCTAGGGGGCGCTACATAAAATGGGGTCTCGTCCGGGATTGTTAATTATTGCAATTAATTAATTACCCAGGTAAAAAAGTAGTATAATTTAGTGTATTAGTAATATAATTAAAGTACATGAAGTCTAAAATAAGTATGCTTCTCTGTTTTTGTGCTTTATTTGAAGTGTATTTAATATGTACTTTAAAAAGTATACTTCAAAATAGATGTAATTAAGTTCAACTTCAGAGTCCAAAAAGTAAGTATACTACTTTTGTAATAATCAAAGTGTTTTTTAATTGTACTTCTTGAAAGTGTACTTTGTTGTTAGTGTATTTTAAATGTTATAGAAGTTTATTTTTTTAAAGTGTATTAAATTCAACATACTTAGAGTAGTAATTCAGTGTACTTATGGGTTGTATAATTTTTGGAAGTCAATTGTTAGTATACTTTTTGAAAGTGTACTATGATCTCACTTTATTAGAAGTGTTACTTCTGTACACTTTATACAGTACACTCTAAAATAAGTGTATTTTGAGTGGCATATCAGAGTACTTTCATAAAATATGTTAAAATAGAAAAGTTTATAGTGGTAATTTAGTGTACTTTTAGGAAGTACACTTATTTGTAATACAGAGTTAGTATAATTTTTGAAAGTGTACACTGATTTCACTTGATCAATAGTGTGATTTTAGTACACTGTAAACAAAGTGCACTAAAATATAAGTGTATTTTTGTACTTTTATTAGCATTTCAAAGTACTTTCAGAAAATATGCTGAAATGCAAATGCTCTTAGTGGAAATGTATTAATTTACTGTAGCCTACTAATGGAACGTGTATTTACATTGTTAGGCTGATTTCTGAAAGGGTAATATGATAAAATGCTGCAGTGTGGACTAAGTAAGTATATTTTATTAAAATAATATTTTTTCATTAGGCTCCACGTCTTGTTGAGGTAGTACATACAAGTCTACACTGTTACCATCATCTATTAATGCACAAACACTTGATTGACAGAAGGGTCACTTTATGTAACAGGTAAAGAACAGTAATTATTTGTACAGACATTGTATTTACATGTCAATTAAATAGGTTTCAGAATTTCAGGACTTATTGGCAGTACTCACCTTACAGCAATTTCCTTGATGCCCAGCCACATTAGTCTCGTTCAATGTTGTTTGGTAGAGGAATAACATATACCTTCTCCCTGGATTCAACCATGACACATTTGCGTGCCAATGACTCTGGATGGATGGCATACACTATATTGCACTCAGACACTTCATACACAAAGCTTGATGCAATATTAAGTGTTGTGTCTCTGCACAGCTTCCTTCCAGACTTAACAAGCTCCTTGACCAAAACACAGTGTGTTGCACCAGATACGACCAAACCCACAATTGTGACTAATGTCCCATTCTGCAACTCTACAACAGAGTTGATTCTTTTCTGAAGGCGGCTGTTTGTGTCAGAGTGATACAGTATTCCATTCACAATGAAACGGTTGTAGTAGGAGGCTTGTTTCACTCTAACACCTAGTAGGTCATCTATTGCAAGCATGTGTAAAACCGAAACATCTGTCTGTACTGATTTTCCGAAAACTCTTACATGGGCACTGATTTGAACTGATTTGTCAGTAGAACACTTTCTGCCCTGTAGTTCAGAGAAAAGATCTTTGACATCCTCATTCGCATTTTGCATCACTGTTGCACCTTTCTTTGTGAGACTCTTCTCCCTTAGGTACCTTTTCATTATTTGGACAGGGACATGAGTTGTGCCATTGAAATATGTCAACAGGGTGCCGTTAAAAGATTCAAAGGAAAATGTGGATGTGGCCCACAGTGGTCCCCAGTTCCTCACACTCGCAGCCAAGTGTGTCATGAGGTGCACATTAAATGACACATTAGCTGTGCCATATAACCCCTGAAACTCCCTGACAAATTTTTTCAATGCCTGCTCGGCTATCACCACCTCGGCGTCTCTGATCATTTCTTGCAGGAGATGATAGACTGCAAAAACCAAAAGGAAAAGATGATTCCAGTATTTTCTGGGGAGGATGCCATTTAAAACGGGCAAAGCATAAAACAAAAGAAACGACCTCCACTCAGACGCCTTCCAGAACTTTCTCTCTCGCATAGATCGTGGTACTCTTGTGATCTCGGTTGGTGGTGAAATTTTTTTAAGCACTTTGTCGATCTGCTCAGTTTTGGTGCCTATGTACCAACCATGCTGATGGTTTGTGGAATCTAACCACAGAGATGTCAGCTGTCTTGTAACTCCAAGGCATACACTATGCTGATATTCTGGAACAAAGCCTCGCACCATTTGAAATTTGTCTAATTTCATTAGTTGACTTGGGCCTTTCACTCCCATGATAGGCTGCTGTGGTGTTGCATTCATAGCATTGTCAAAATGCTCAACTTCTGTACGCAGACGGGGTTCAGGACTTACATATGGATATGAGCCTCCACCTCTATGGTAACAGAAGTCACATCCATAAATACCATTGAACTGCTTTTTATTTTGCAGAAGTGGCCTTGCAACTGAATCTGCACTACAAACAAGTGCATGCACCTTTGAAGTGCAACCATCTCCCCAGGTGATCCCATGACTTTCAAGTTCCTGCAGCTGCTTTACAAATGGAACTAAGAGAGTCTGAATATTAGGCTTGCTCTCTCCAAACCAAAGACAAGGAACACATATGTTGTTCTTCCTGTCTGTAGGGTGTAGTTCTATGATTTGGCACTGAATAGGCCATATTTGGCATCTAGAGCTTTTAAAAACAGGGATCCCATCAGTGTTCCAGATCAGACTGATATCATCATCACCTATTTCTCCACTGTCTTTTAGCCTCCTATACTCCCCTCCACATTGCACATCACAAATTAAACCAGGAGTTGAAGTATGTGTTTGGATTTTGATGTTGGGATTTTCCAGAATCTCTTTAATTTGCAAAGATAAACTGATCACCAAAAAATATGAACCCTTTTCTAGACTAGCATCCACATCAAATTCTGCCTCACACAGAACACACTGTGTCAAACCACAATCTTTTGTTCCAATATAATTAGAACACTGATGGCAGTAGAAATGGGGCACATACTCGCCATATTGGCCATAGGATTTATGGAAGAGATAAGAGGTTGCTGGTATCAGTGCAGGGAAAAGTTCATGGAAAATCCGTAAAAGATGGTCAAGAGCAATCCCGGTCAGGTTATGCCTCAGGACATAGGCCATTAGAAGGAGCAAACTTTGACCTTTGGTAATTGGTGCTCCAGGGTACAAAAGGTCATCTCCACAATTTCCATCCTACAAAATGACACATTGAGATTAATAAAACATTCATTGCAATGGACAAAACATTCTCAACAGTACATATTCAAGTTTGTCATATCTTGTCCAGTTTCTAATCATTTAAAAATACCCTATATGAATGACACAGTACACATTAACTTTGCTCTACTACCTGAGCAAAATCTAAGACATGATTCAATATTATAATTATTTGTAATATGTTATTTGCTAAATATGATAAAACAAGAAATGTCCTTGTATGCATTAGTTTGGGAACCCTTTGAATCGAGCACCATTTTTTTGATCTTTCCTCGGTTGAGTATTAGTCTCTGTGCTCTGATGGGTTTCGATAAGTTGTCATCACTGAAATACTGAACTTCAATTTACAGATATTTTAGGGATTCCTTGTGTGTATAGTTAGTTTTGGGGCGTCCAACACAGTATTTCAATGTTTTTTGGGTTCAAACAACAGACCATGTAGTAAAATGCTACGTCTAGTTATCACTATGATCAAGATTTGCTAGAATCTTGTGCCTTGATGCCCTCTTTGGGCATGGTTTTATGTCACCCAGAGATCTCAATTCAGCTTTCTTGTAGCCTATCTAACCAATACCCAGCTTGTCATGGAGGCGTGGCCTCCATGACACGTGATATAACTGATTGGCTAGTGTTGAGCGCCCGCCTCCTATTGCAGCCATCTTGTGGTCAGGTAAAAATAGTGCAATATATATATGTTTGGTCGTGTTCCCTTGTGGCTATGTGAGGATATTACTGCCAATTGCTATATGTACTGTTATTTTCGTAACATCTTACCTGTGACGGATTTGGGTTGGGTCTCTCAGCCGATGGTCCTTGCATGGTCTGGTGCTGATCTATATCAACCACATCATCCTCAGCAGCTGATCCATTCTGAAGTTGGTACAAAGTGTGTGGGAAGTTAGTCACTGAATCTAGTGTTATTTTGATATTGAGTGTGATCTTGAAATAACGTAAATCATCATCCGAAACAAAACTTGATGAAGTGGTGTTTGAAGACATGTTGTCATAGCTTCTTGAATCTTGACTAATACCGCATGCCGTAGTTTGAAAACGCGAGGTGCTAGAGAGCATAAATTCGTTTGAATGCAAAATCAAATTTGACCACTAGATGGGAGTAAAAATTACACACTGTACCTTTAAAGCACTAGAAGTAAAGAAACCTGTAATGCAAATGCTGGCCTGTGAGTAATTGTTATCTTACCTGTGATGGATTTGGGTTGGGTCTCTCAGCCCATGGTCCTTGCATGGTCTGGTGCCAGTCCATATCAACCACATCGTCCTCAGCAGCTGATCCATTCTTAAGTTGGTACAAAGTGTGTGGGAAGTTAGTCACTGAATCTAGTGTTATTTTGATATTGAGTGTGATCTTAAAGCACTAGAAGTAAAGCAACCTGCTCCAACTGTTACACTGAAATTTGAACAATGTGTGTAGCTAGTTTGTTACATTGTAGGAGTCAGTTCCTCTAAATATGAAATACCAATAAACTAACATAGTGAACAAATGTGTATTACCTGTGTCCTGACCTGCATGTTTTTCAATTCTGCACACTATTGTCACTAACCTATAGGTTACTACTACTAGATATGTTGTTGTACTACACTCTACCCTATATTGGATTACACACACACATACATACATTTTGCATTGTCAGTGTCCTGACCTTACTGTCAGCACGTTTTCCTGCTGTTGGCTGCAGTGGTGCATCATGGTGAGCTGGAGGCTGTAAGCAAAACAATTATCACCATCCATATCAGTGTACTGCAGAAAATAAAATCTAACCAAGTGTTATTAAGATAAAAACATCTATTTGGTATTGATTTTAGTATGAAGAGACTTACCTGGCTCTCTTGAAAGATCATTTTGACTAAATTTAAGAGGACTTTGACTTATTTGAAGGAGTGAAGGACTACGAGACAAAATTACTTTTTTTCAGGATGAGACGTCTTAAGTCAAACTGTAGATTAAATCAAATGATTTTACGAGAAAGGGTTAGGTAAGTCTCTTTATACTGAAAACAATACCAACTACTTTTTTGATCTTGATATAAGATTAATAACACTTTTTTTTTGATAAGCAGTTTTTGCAGTGTGTCAAAGCAATTGGGCTGAAATGTCCATCACACCTAAGTTGTGATGCATGCAATACACAATGTCATAAGCATAAAAAAAATACTTATCATCATCATAGGCTAGCTTACTTCTCTGTCATGACGTTCTAAAATTCTGTCAGGGACTTCAACGCCAGTACTGTAAAGGTACTGCTTGTACCGTCTTCTGCCTTTTCCCTGAAACAAAAGACAATGTCAATACAGTATAGATAGCCTATAAGATGGTGCAGCTAGCCTATACTTGCCTACTAGTTATCATGAATATCTGGTAGCTTTCTCCATTTCTCAGCCTGCTACTTGCCATTACCTATATCATGCCTAATATTTATTATTAATAACATTACTACTGTACTAGTACTATACTTCTTATTATTATGGTAGAAGTACTAGGACAACTACTAGGCTACCATAATAATAATAATAATAATAATAGGCCTAATAATAATAATAATAATAATAATCAGAAGAAGAATAGTAATAATAACAAAAACATATCAATAATTAAAAAAATGATACCACTTTTAATTACCTTACTGTGTCTGTATGCTGTTGTCCTTGGTATTTTCTTGTTATCAACCAATAAGTAGGACTTGTACTTTGATTGTACAGGTGGCATATTTGAAAAATTAGCGCCACATCAGCCAATGTGCTACCAGTCCCCAAAGATGTGCCACATTTTCAAAATTCAAGACTATGCAGTAGATGGACCCAGGAATTGGACCTACACACTAGTCGGTTCCCACATCCAATCAGTGTGCGGCAGCATCATCGACATCCAATCACTATGTAGAAGTTTGGGCGGCAATTACTTACACGGCCACAACGTATCCAAATACATTGACCGTTAATATTTGAAATTCATCACTGATACTCAGGCGGTAACAGGTTAACTTAACTTTAGCGCAATGTATGGGTTGTTTTATTTCGTAGACGGGTCCGTTACTGTAGATAGTACATCTATTATACAGTATACATATAGAAATGCAGGTGTTACAGTCACATGCAAGGAAGACCTCCAGTCCGAGCATGGCTGGATAGAGGTGGTTTTGCCTGCTAAACGCAGGCAAAACCCGAAGCCGGTTGCAGCCAAACTCCTGTTCTTGGCGGGTAAGTTCTAAAACAATAGAAATATTCAACAACTTCAACTTTCATTGCATTAATACTGAAAGGAGCGCTAACGCTAATCGCTAGCAAAGTGCTAACGTTAATCCAGAACAACGTCAACTTTCATTGTATTAATACTGAAAGGAGCGCTAACGCTAATCGCTAGCAAAGTGCTAATCGCTAGATAAGCGCTAGCTAAGTTAATGTGTTTGATTGTATTATGCACCTTGTAACGCCGCATTATGTAATAATGCCGCATTATGTAATAATGTAATAAATCTTCACGTCATTGTGTAATAACGCCGCATTTTGTAATAATCTGCCACATTTTGTAATAAAAATCTTGAACGCAATATGTAATAAAGCGGTCTTCTCCGACAGCGGGTCCCACATGGATGGTAACCGCTCCGCGTCTCTCCCTCCCCCCTTGCCCACCGACAATAATACGCCGGGGTCATGTTCGTCTGTGGAGGGATGACATGGACCACGGTCCGACTGGAGCTCCAGGCCGGGTCCAGCTCTGCTCCA
>JAOPJL010000146.1:573753-585518 GCA_027123545.1 Trisopterus esmarkii | reverse complement strand
CCCCCCCCCCCCCCCCCCCCCGCCCCGGCCGGGGCGCCTGAACAATAGTCTACGCTCATGGAAGTCTGATCCCCCTTAAACCAGTGTTTTTGGCGAGCGTCCCAACGCACATGGGAACGTCTGTTTAGGGTTAGTGTGTGAGCTGTAGGCGTTTATTATATTATATTTTTAAGACGTCAGCGTCACCTGTGGTCAAATTTAAAAAAAGGATTCAGACGTGAGCCTCATCCATGTGTAGAGTCAGCAGAACACCCTGATCAGCGTTTTGCTAGGCTGGGCTTCAGCGCTCCACTCCGTCACTACTTTGTGACGCTGAAAACTCACCATGTGTCGGCCTCTCAAAGGTTCATCAGCTTGCTTCATACATGGAACCTCTTAAATCCCAAAAGGTTCCGTATTGAACCCCTTCATAAGGTTGTATGTGAAGAACTGTAAACAGGGTTCCACAGAGAACCGGATAAGTGCCAGCGAACCCAAAATCTTTTTTTTTGGTTTACGTCTTTGTGCGTCTTCTATAGTGTATACGTAACTCTGAGCCATCTCTCACTATTTTATACCTCACTATCCTATTCTACTACTCTCCTTGTAACGCTCCTACCTACCGGCATGTACTGGCTTGAATGAAATATCACAAAGTTGGTCAAACCAACTTCTAAAAACGAAATCATGTTCTTCGTTTACAATTATTGACAATCTACACCCCCCCCACCCCCCCACCACCACCTTCTCAGAACTCTCAGCACGAATTCCATTCGTATCTCAAAGTGTTTGATCTTCAAAGGGCGGCAAGCTCACACTTTAAGCTTGACTAGAATAGTTCCAGTAGTAACGATGAGTGAATGTGAATCAGTGAATCAGCTTATTGGCGCCGTATGCTCTCACATACGAGGGATTTGGTCTCTGCATTTATCCCATCCGTGAGATGAATGAAGCACACAGTGAGGTTAAGCCACTAACTACTGACTAACTAACCACTACACTAACACACACTAACCCGGAGCAGTGAGCCGCTGCAGTACAGCGCTCGGTGAGCAGTGAGGGGTTAGGTGCCTTGCTCAAGGGCAGGGCAGAGCAGTGCTCAACCACTTCACCCCGCCCACACTTTTCCTACCGGGTCGGGGAATCGAAACCGGCAACCCTTCCGGTGTCAAGGCCCAAAAGCCCTGACCAGTAGGCCACGACGGCTGGCTGTGCACGACAGCAGCTCAGTAATGTCTGTAACAGTGTTCACCACGGCGTGTGTTTCTAAATAAAAGCGTCACAGGCTCCCCCGCCGCCGCCGGCCCTTACCGATGTAGCGCTGGGAGGCGTCGCTCTGGCCCCCCAGCACGGCCGTGTAGCCCTCCATCAGGTTCATCACGCGGTTGAAGTGCCTGGAGTTGATGATCCGCCCGTAGTCCGCCGAACACTTGGGATCCGCACCGTAGAACTCCTAGGATTGGGAATCCACGGTGTTTGTTTAGTATCCCACACGTCCGACACCCCCGTCCGACACTCACGCTGGCGTTCCGAGACCCTCCTCCCAACGTGAACCAGGAGTTCAGAGGTCACGACGACATTTGGTGGCTAGCACCTGTAGCCTGTAGCCCCTCCCTAGAAGGGCCAATGGGTTGTTGACACGTTCCTAATCGCAACCGACGCTGTTTCTGTGTGTGACGATGTTGAGGACGGACGGCTGCTATGTGCGTTGCGTTCCTACCAGCAGCGTCTGTCGAATGCCGTCCACCACCTTGCCCTGAATGCTGGCCTCACACAGGATGTAGTCGGGGGCGATGCAGGTCTGACCGCAGTTGGTGAACTTGCCCCATGTGATGCGCCTGGGGAACATCACACATGTGTCCTGTGGCAGTTTGTTTTTCAAGTGTGGACAAGACAAGACACAACAATGCACGCAGGTTGCACAAAGCAAACAAAGACAAATCAACGGGAACACTTACAGAGGTAGTTTGACACTCAAATCATGCTTCAATCAAGTAGGTAAGAGTGTGTTTTCATCAGGGTTTTCAACTCTAACCCCAACTCCCTTAATTTTAACCTAACCTGCAGTATGTAGCTTTTTCTACTGCAGCTATTGACCACACAAGTTTCACACGAATAAAACCAATCTACGAGGCAATCTATAAGGGAACATTTCTCTATAAACCTGTAGCTGTAACTCACGCCACTAGAGGCCGCTAACGTACATAGTGCAGCCTTAAACCAACGTCTCCCCAAACGTCCCCACGGGCAGGGGCACCGATTTATGTTTTTGCTGGTGGGTGCTCACGGTGCTTGCATGACTAGTTGCTATATTGACGTGGGCACATTCGTCTCACACATCTAACAGCAGCGAAATATCCGTGGGTGCTCGGCAATCTCCGTGGGTGCTCGGCAATCTCCGTGGGTGCTCCGACCCCGAAGCACCCACAGAATCGGCGCCCCTGGGCCCGAGTCTATTTTCATTTAATGGTTCGGTTTAAGGGTTAGGGGTTGGGGTGTAATATAATGCAGTTATACAGTGACGTGCGGTGAGGTTTGTGGCCAGTGAGGCACTGACTTGTTCAGAGTCACATTTACAAATACATGAACCCAATAGAGTAGCTTAAAGTCATAATTTCTTATCGTCCATTAGTTTTCAAGCATTGAGTTTTAAGTCTCCTCGTCTCAATGGAGATGGTCGCCAAGAGCGGAGCAAAGCGTACAGAGTCATACGGGTTTATGTCAGATAAGCAAGACTAAATAAGTTAAAAAGAAATACAAAATACATTCACAATTTTATGGAAATTGAGGACACATAATAAAACTGTTATTGCGTTGGACAAACATTGCATTGGTGACAAACAGAACAGGAACAGGAAACACGCAAATTCAGCGATTTTGGTTATGAAAATGATTGAAAGCATTGAAATCGTACAGAAATTACATTTATACTACAGATACAAAACAAATATTTTCAAATGTATTTTATAATTTGTTTTTTCTTTTCACAAAGACAGGTGAGGCTCTGCCTCCACTGACCGCACAACCATGATGCCATAATAATTAATTCAAAACATATGCGTTATATTTTACCAGAGGTTTCACATTCGTGTTGTGTTGTGGTAAAATGCTTTAGTTTTTCAATGTTTGTATGTTGTTGTTTTTTACCATGGATTTAACAATAAAAGGATAAGGATGGTTACTTTTAGATAATGTTCTAACCAGCTACATTTGGGTCGGCGTAGGAATTAAGGACACACATTATTCAGTGAGCTACTTATTCTAACTAGCGCAGACGGAACCGGGGTCAGGGTTGCCAACTTTGGGACTTTGGCCGCAGGGAGACTCTGCAAAATCTTAGGGGGCGTGCGCCAATTTGTTTTTTAGTTTTTTGTTTTTTTTAAACAGTCCTCGTTTATTAAAAAAAATAAGAAAAATAATAATAGAATGGAAACGCTTTTTCAAAATGTACAACAAATGTATTGATTACACAAAAGCGTGTGTGTGTGCGTGCGTGCGTGCGTGTGTGTGTGTGTGCGTGCGTGCATACATTATAGCACTCGTCAGAAGCTCGGAACCTATGTTGCTCGGAACCGCCTAAACTTTATTTTACTTTAACTACATTTTGCTTGCTTTGCCTCGTATGGAAATGAAAGGATTTCAGGATTTTCTTCCACCATGATTGTACCCGTGCCATAGACATGTGGCCCATTTAACCCAGGCAACAAATATATTGCCTGGGTTAAACCAAGCCTTTAGCCCGTTTTGTTTCTAGGACAGACATACAAAACTCACTTACTTCTAAGTTCTCCAAATTGACCATTTTTATTTCGTAATTTGATTGCTCGTAAAAAAAAAAAAAAATCTTAAAGAGCAATGAGGAAGTTATTGAGGAATCACGTCAAAGCACATTCGAAGGGATATTAAAGCAGCCTATACGCAGGGGCGGCGACAAATGTGTTGGGGGCGCTCTCTAGTGGCGCCCTTAATTAATTAATTTAATTTAACAAGCAAAATAAAATATGTTTATTAAACATGAACAAGACGTTATGTTAGGTAGGCCTAAGTTAGGCTGCGTTGATCAAGCTTGTCATACATTGACTCTTAAAATGAAGAGGTCTAAAGTTAAACTCTCTGACGCGCAGGGACGAACGAAACAGGAAAAATAATAAAAGAATGCCCATGTATAGAGCTAATTGACCTCAGCCATTATACTGTCAAACTAAAGAGTAATGCGCATCACTAAATGTTGCGGCCGCTCAGGCAGCTACCGCTAGCCACCGACTTTTCAAGGACAGTTCCGGTATTTTGAACATTGAGCCCCCTTTCTGGTTTGTCTAGGATGAAATAGAGTGGTTAACACTGAAATTTTGACTATTGGTCCTGTCTAGGGTGTATAATTCTCTGATTCTAAATGATCTAGGCCTAAATGAATTTTCTAATCACCCCATTTTCTCCCCTGCCTGGCTAAGGGCATTGTCAAACCTGTCCTTAAAACAACCGTCAAAGTTCGTTTTCTGAAACTTTTCTGTTTGTTGTCCATGCATCACACATTTAGGCCTATTTGCAATAAAGTAGCCTATAGTTGAGCTATAAGTGGGTGAAAAAACTGCAAGCAAAGTAAAGGTATATCAGTTAATATGCGTCTTCAGTGATGTTTAGTAGACCTATAGTAATGGCAATTAAAAGGGCAACGCTCCGTTTGCCTAGGGCTACAAAAGGGCTAGAGCCGGCCCTGGTAGGCCTACACAGTTAAACCCCAGCAACTGACACATCTACTTTGTGTTCTTAATAAGTCATAAGTTGTAACGAGTCGGTTTTTTTACAGTATTACCCAACGGATATTGAAATGGCCAGACTTTTGAAAAAAAATATATAATATGACTACCATCTTGTTTTGCAGGGCAAGTCACGGCAAAAGTTTCATCCTCCTGCAGTTGTCTACCACTGCACTGTATTTCCTCTGATCAGTGGGGATTTTCATGCACTCTAGAAACCTGGGGCCAGATTCACAAAGGAGTCTCAAAGTAATGATCCTGTGCCTTTGCTAGAGAATATACTATAGGCTACAATGACTTCCTTATAACTCTTAAGAAATGTTGTTCCATTCGTAGGCCTACACACTTTTTAGAGTTTAGTAGCCTGGACCTATATCAAATACATTATCATGAAGTTCTGTACATGAACTGTGTTTTTGCTATTTGTATCACTTTTTTTGACTTGCTTATTCTATTCATTCATCTTTCTCTACAAAACGATCTCTGCACTATCGACATGTAGGCTACAACTAACATACTGTGTAGATCGATTGATCTACACAGATGCTGATTGATTGCTTATACCTGATCGGCCTCAAAAATAAAAAAATAAACGTTTGAGGGAATTGTGAGGTTGATGGAATGGTTGTACTAATACGCCCATCTCTGCATCTTCTCCGAAGAATCTGTACTTGTATCCACTCCGACGGCCAGTATGGCGTCTTCATGTTTGAGCTGGATGACCTGCTGCTCCAGGGGAGTGAACGCACTCTTGGGGCGCCTGCAGGAGACGCTAGAGTCCTGGGTCGGACTCGACCCTGGAACCTGTGGTGTGATCTGAAGATACAGTTGTGTATGTTAGACCCTAGATGGGGCTCTACTGATTATCTGGGGAGCAATGCATGCCCAGTCACGTCAACTTTAGCTCCGTGCAGTCTTTATTCCTTACCTATACAAAGAACCCAACACGACAGAACCCTTCCTCCATGTCTTGGAAAACTGATTAAAATGGGTTATGTAACCCTGCAACCCAAAGGTCAAACAATGAAACAGAAAAGGTGAAATAACACAAAAGCAAACTGAACTTAAGCAACCAAAACTAAATAGTAAAACAGAACCAAAACAAAACAGCACAGCTAAAACAGAACCACTAAAACCGTACAAAACAGCACAGCTAAAACAGAACAACTAAAACCGTACAAAACAGCAGCAGGGGATCCTCAAAACAAGAGACACTAATTAATAAAAGTTCAAATGGGAACTCAAAACTGTTAAAAAGCGAGGACCCATCTCACCACCCTAGGAGGCAACCAACAGACGCGGAGTTCTTCTTCTTCTTCTTCTTTTAATTAGGCAGGCTTGACGCAGCTATGGCGTATTGCAGCCCCCCACTGGTTGTTATTTCAACTTAAAATTTAAATCCTTTTATATGCTCCAATGATGTGTAGATAGTCCATCAGTTCCTTTGTTTTATCCTCTGAATCCAGAGTTAAAAGGGTGCGCATATTAAAAACGGATTCCCCAGCTGACCCAAGCCTCCGGTACAGAATCCTCCTTTGCCTGGAATAGCGCCCACACTGGAGAAGTACATGTTTTGCAGACTCTCTTTCTCCACACTCGCACCTGCCATCTGGGTGTTTGCCAATCAGAGCCAGCCCACTCCTCAGCCCACAGTGTCCAAGCCTCAGTCTTGTGATTACTACATCATCTTTTCTTATGCACCTAAAAGTGCATCTATCTTTATTTACATTTTCCTGTACTGAAAAGTACACCCTTCCCTTCCTTTCCTTCTCCCAAGATTTTTGCCACCTTTCAATTAGAGCCCTGTTTATTTTTTCCACATACTCGGGT
Organism: Trisopterus esmarkii; assembly: GCA_027123545.1. NCBI lineage: Eukaryota > Metazoa > Chordata > Actinopteri > Gadiformes > Gadidae > Trisopterus > Trisopterus esmarkii. The sequence goes on along the minus strand of JAOPJL010000146.1, from coordinate 578,952 downwards.
GCCCCATATTGCAAATGAATTTGCACTGTTTCCTCCTTCACCGCCTTCTTTGCCTCCTCATCCGCCTCCTCGTTCCCTTTCACCCCCATGTGAGCCGGCACCCAGAGAAACCCCACCTCTCTCCCTGCCTTGCAAATTCTGAACACAGACTGTAATATATCCACAATTAAATCTGGTCTGGACTTGGATTTTCCTTCTTTTATTGAAATTAAAGCTGCTGCTGAATCACTACATATTAATGAGCACCCCTGTTTATTATCCTCCACCCATCGCAAGGCCCATAGAACTGCCACCAACTCTGCTGTGAATACTGACATGTGATCTGAGATTCTATATCCTATTCTGTACCCGATTTCAGGAATGCTAATACCCACTGCTACTTTACCACTCTCATGCTCCTTTGACCCATCAGTGTAAATGAGTAGGTGGTCTCCCCACACTTGATGCTGCCAGACTTCTACCTCTTTTACTACACCCTCTGACATCCTTGATTTGCTTATACTCATAAACTTTAGGTCAACACTGGGATCTGGGATCAGCCATGCCGAAGCAACTGAGCGACACACTGGAGGACAAACACCAACATCCCCAATACCAATTTCCTGTGCCAAAGATTTAAGCTTTTCTGCAAAGTTAGTCTTAATTGTTCTTATTCCCATAAACTCCCAATGATCTCTCAGTAGGTCTTTTGTTGGTAACACTTCACTTTGTCCTTTGAGCTTCATTAGATATTTCAAGCCAAGTTTATACCTTCTTAGTTCTAGCGGCATCTCGCCCATTTCTATTAGTAATGCTGCTATTGGAGTTGTACAAAATGCTCCACAGCACACTCTTAAGGCTTTTGCTTGGACTCTGTCTAATTTATTTAACACTGAACAGGCTGCTGATCCATATACCATGCATCCATAATCAATTGCTGATCTTATCATTGCTCTGTAGATCATCATCATTGATTCTCTATCAGCCCCCCAGTCTGAACCAGCCACACACCTAAGGACATTAATTATTTTCCCACACTTCAAAGCTACCATCTCAATATGCTTTTTCCCTGTCATTCTTTCGTCCAACCACATTCCTAGAAACTTAAAATACTTGACTTTCTCAAGATTGTTGTTATACAATTGGATTGTCTGTGATGGCATCTTTTTTTTATTTCCAAACACCATACACTTAGTTTTATCTGAAGAAATTTTAAAACCCCAGTCATTGGCCCACTCAGTCACTTTCTCCAAAGCACCTTGCATTTGATTAAACAAATAAAGGAGGTTCCTCCCTCGCTTCCAGATAGCCCCATCATCTGCGAATAATGAAAAACCAAATCCTCTCCCCACTCTACTAAACATGCCATTCACTAATATATTAAAGAGAACCGGACTAATCACGCTTCCTTGAGGGGTTCCATTCTCCACCTCAACCTCATCTGATAGTTCATTTCCAATCCTCACTTGAATTGACCGGTTACATAAAAAATTCTTGATCCAGTTAAACATTCTCCCCCTGATTCCAGCATCATATAGTGCAATTTGTAACCCTTCCTTCCAAAGCATGTCATATGCTTTTTCAATATCCAGAAAGACCGCTACTACTGCTTCCTTATTTGCCATAGCTTTCTTTATGTCCATGTCTAAACTTAAAACAGCATCCATTGTCGACCTTCCCTGCCTAAATCCACTCTGATGAGTCACAAAAAAACCATCTTTCTCCAGCTTATCCACAAGTCTCCCCGTTATCATACGTTCCATAATTTTGCACAAGACAGAAGTCAAGGCAATTGGTCTATAGGAACTTGGGCTATCTGCTAGCTTTCCAGGTTTTACAATTGGAATAATTACAGCATGTTTCCATTCTTTAGGCAGACATCCACCCTCCCACACCTTATTAATTAGGGCAAGCATTTCCTCCCCCATAAGTTCTCCAGACTGTTTAAATAATTGATATCCCAACCCATCCCTACCTGGAGAGGTATCTTTTCCCTGAACGATTGCTTTTTGTAACTCTCCTAGTGAGAAGAACATATTGACATCATCACAATTATCACAGTTAATTTGCAGTTTATCCATATGTTTTCCCAATATTTCACATCGCCTACTTCTATTTACATCACTTACATTGTTAGAGCTATGTACTTTATGGAATTGCTTAACTAACATATTTGCTTTTTCTTTGTTGCTCATAGCTATTACTCCATCACAGTGAAGGACAGGGACCGATGTCTGCTGAAAAACCCCCGTCATTCTATGAACAAGGCTCCAAATCTTTTTTATGTGCGTATCCGGTCCTAATTGACAACAAAACAGTCTCCAACTTTGTCTCTTTGCCTCCTTGATGACACGTCTAGCCTTAGCTCTAAGTCTCTTATACTCAATAGCAAAGCTCTCTAATAGATGTTTCCTCAACCTTTTATAGGCCCTGTTTCTAGCTCGGACTGCATCATTACATTCTTCGGTCCACCATGGAACCAATGACCCTCTTATAGGAACTTTTTTCTTAGGAATATTCTGCACTGCAGCTGACCAGATTACCTTAGATAAAGAATTATTCCACTCATCTATCCCTTTCTCACTATCTATTAGTGATAACCCCATATTTACATCCTCCTCAAACTTGATCCAATTAGCCCTTTTATAATTAAGCCTCAAGGGCAGAATGACTGGTTCCTCAATTAAACATCTGCCAAATTTACAAATGATTGGTACATGATCGCTTCCCACTGTATAGAGGTCCATTGTCTCCCACCTACTAATTAATGCCAATTCTGCTGATGCAATTGTAATATCTATGGAGGAAAACCCTGTCCGACTTGTTCTGAACCATGTAGGTCGACCATCATTTAACACAACTAGCTGGTTTTTGTCTATAAACTCTTCTACAATTTTCCCATTCCTATTTCTCTTCTTACTACCCCACAGCTCATTATGAGCGTTAAAATCCCCAACCCACACCATTGGTACACTAATCTTATCCACAATTTCCTGAAAATGATTATCCTCTAACTTGATGCAGGGGTTATACAAATTGACAATGGTGATTTTCCCTCGGTCAGACCATACTTCTGTGGTAACACATTCTAACACTGTATTCATTTCTATTCTTCTATACTGAATTCCATTTCTAATGAAAGTTGCACACCCCCCTCCTGCTGTATTCTCTCGATCTTTCCTTTCACATTTATATCCCGGTATTCTAAAATCAAGTCTTGGTTTTAACCAAGTTTCCTCAATGCAAATTATTTCTGGTTTTTCTTCAAGCCCATCTAACATGCGTTTAAACTCTTGCCCATTTGCAACTAGACTCCTAGCATTCCATTGCATTATATAAAACATAATACAAAGGACACTAATCCCCCTCAGAATCCCCAAATGTACTTTCCATTTCCGCTTCCTCATTATCATCCAAGCCTGGATGATGACTTCCATTTGCCCTTTGTTCTTCACTCTCCTGAGAGTAGGTAAACTCCCATATTTCCTTAGGATTTATTCCCTTGAACCCTAGCAGCCTTTCTGCAGCAGAAGCTATTTCTCGCGCCACATCTGATTTTTTCTTTGCCACCGTTTTAACCCTCCACATTGCTTCAACCATGAATGCCAGTAGCCCTTTCTTGCTTATCAGAACTGAATCATCATTTACAGCTATAGCATGCCCCTTTGCAACATCTCTTGCAACAGCCGTACTTTGACTTTGAATTTGACTGCCCACCCTGTTCTCCTCCACCCTTCTGGCTGCCTCTGCATAAGATATTTTGTTTTCCTTCTTTACTCTTTCAACATTTCCTGCTTTGACATAGTTTTGACACCCCCTGAAGGATGCCGGGTGATCACCCCCACAATTACAACACTTCACAGGTTCATTGCACTCTTTCCCATCATGATCCTTGCTACACCGTCTACACCTTTGCTTTCCTCTACACACAGCTGCCACATGGCCATATCTCTGGCACTTAAAGCATCTCAGAGGAGGTCTTTCATACTCTCTCACTGGGTAACTCATGTATCCCAACATGACTCTCTTAGGAACCATACCATCCTTAAAGGTAAGGAGGACAGGAGTAGTTCCTCTTCCATTCTCACCGTTTCCCATGCGCTTTGCAGCTATGACATTAGCCCCCTTTAGACAAGATAACAACTCTTGCTCAGACACTTCCAAGGACACATTATATACAACTCCTTTAACCTCTGTACTAATCCGTGGCTTGAACACCTCCACTCCCTTACCCAGCACATTTTTTAACTTAAGCACCTTGTCTTGTTGCCTTGCAGATTTGCAAATGATAGAAATCATCCCATTTTGTAGAATAGAGGCATGCATTACATCACCTAACTCTTTCTTTAACTCATTAGTCAATTTAAGAGGACTAGCAGCAGAAAACCCAACACCTCCCTTCACTTTGATTAGGACCTTAAACCCATCATCACTTTTTTTGTCTGGTCTCATTACTTTGACCTGAGGATTATCCACATCACTGTCTGGAGAATGATATCCTCTCTCTTTCCTTTTGGGTCTATCCTCGCCCACTATACTCCAATCCCCCCCACCCCCATCCCATTCTCCTGTCCCTCCTGAATCTTCCATCTCTCGTCCAGTCCGAGTCCGATCATCGGGTCCAAACACACGCCTCATTGGTCCAGCCGGACGTCAATGACCAAAAAACCCCCAACTCGACTTCGCCCACCCAGCTCCGAAACTCTCTCAGCCAGCCAAAACCACACACCCTCCGCGCAAATCCAAACCTGCCTCTCCACAACCGCCGGACTCTTGAACAACTCAGTAGTTTCACAAACCTTTCACCGCTGTTTGCACTACCGTCTCAAGGCAGTCCTTAATTCACAAATATCGAATTTATAAGGCGAAGCTAACTGTGGGTACCGTAGGCTAATGGACCCCCGGAGAGTTCTGCAACGTTCTTCCAATCGACCTCCTCAAGACAAGTATCTCCTCCGTGCCCAGAGGCGGAGTTCAGCCATCTTGGCCCTTTTATCTTGCAGCTGGGTGCAGGGGGAGGAGCCAAGATGGGGTTCGCAACCTATACTGAGGTTCCCCACACATCATTACATTTTTTCGAGCGTTTCCCGAAACTCCTCCTAACATGTAGTCTGGTTTTCACCATACTAAGCTCAATCTTTTTAGATTGAACATTAGTCTGGGGAAGCTGCGCTTTGTTTCTACTGCTCAAGAGGCGGGATCAATGGGCATCGTTCAAAT
>JAOPJL010000146.1:434438-446073 GCA_027123545.1 Trisopterus esmarkii | reverse complement strand
GCTGAGATCAACAGCCTCAGCCCACACAGCCGCCTCCGCCACGCGAAGCACCATTGATTACCACGGCAACATGTTAAACACCATCGACCTCCATGTTATTATCCAATCATCTCCCTCCTCCACACCGGCCGTCGATGGGGAGCGATTCACACACACCAGAGATGTATATCGCAGAATGTATGTTTGTTTAGCATCCAACGTCCCCATGGTAACGTATAGACTATAATCATATACAGTTAGAGGGTGGAGAACTACTTCTGTTTGTCTGGCGATGCGTTGGTCACTTGTGTAGAGTCCCCAGTGTGAAAGGCACAGGGTCGTAACATCGTGGCAAAGAAATATCAAACGGCAATGTCTTAATGTTTAGATGTACTGTAGAGGTTTTTATTTGCTACCAAGCTATGAAGCTATGCAGCTATGCCTTAAATCAAGCTAAAAACAAGCCTAAAATATTTGGTGCATTTTCTCAACTTTTGCCAAGAGGGGACCTGAAAGAGTGTTTAGTCCATACTTGGCAGCGCCTCTTCTGGCCAGAGCTGGGAGTTCAAAGACCAATTCACACACGTCCCTTTAAACACTCCTCTATTGTGTGAACGGGGCCGCAGGCCGTTAACAAAAATATTGTATGTTGTAAATGTTGTAAATATTGTTGTAAATATTGTCATATTTTAATTGTTTAAATTGTGATTGGATACAGTAGTTCTTTTAAACACACAGCTACATTCATATTAAAACAAATGAATCCATGCAAAATGCAGCCTATCATTACATTGCAAAAATATTTGAAAAAAAATCGCACAGGTCTTTAAGCTTAATTGTTTACATTTACATTAACAATCTATAAAAAGCAATACCTCACGAAATATTTCTGAAAACGTTAAAATAACCTCACCTCTCTCAACCTTGTGTAAAGCAATGTTTTAAATACCCGCGAAGCATGTGAACGCAAAGGATTGTGGGAATTTTTGCTAGTTTGAGGATGCATCAATGCATCCTCGAAAAATCCCGGAATTCTCAAAAACAAAGGATGCAAAAAGGGCGCGAATTTCCGAGTGTTCTCAACATTGGAGCAGTGCTTGTCGGAGTTCTATGACGTGGCATCCTTGAAAGGGCGGCCATTGAGCATGCTTCCTTCACATTGGGAAACGGCCCTGGTGTCAATGGTGACCTGGGGGTGGGGGGGGGGGGGGAGGACTCCACCCACTATAGAGTCAGACTCCACTCGCTATAGAGTCAGACTCCACCCACTTTAGTTTTTTTTCTCAGTCTGGGGAAAGAGAGAAAAATTCTCAGAACATATTTTCTATCTTCATCATCCTGGAGTCTGACACAGACATACTGCCAGCCTGTGTTCTCTTCCTCTCTCTCTCTCTCTCTCTCTGTCTCTCTATCTCTTTCTCTCTGTCCTTTTCTCTCTCTCTCTCTCTCTGTCTCTCTCTCTCTCTCTCTCTCTGAGGTGCAGAGTAAGACCTTTTACTGCCACCAGGGAGCGAGAGAGAGCACCTATCACAGGCCACGATCACATCCTATCACAGGCCACAGTCACATCCTATCACATCCATGGTCACAGGTCACATCCAGGTATCACAGGTCACATCCACGTATCCAGTGGTCCCTCCCGATTGGTTCTTGTCTTCTGCCCCGCCGTGACGCCGTTGTATCGTCGTTGTATCGCCAGGTCCCGTATTTCAGTCAGATCAGGTAAAACCAAAGACAACAAAAAGCTTAAACACAATACGTGCAAAATATGAAATATAAAAACACAAACGCAAATATGGTATACATAAAACCAAACCCATTCTGCCGCCGTTCCACAGAACAGCTACTGTAACGTTCCAATGCTCCTCGGCTTCAAGAATGGAGGTGGTCATGACATTTGTGATCACATTATGTCTATTAGTGATGGGTCGTTTGCGAACGAGTCGGCTCAAAGAGCAACCAATCACAAGAACAAGCAGCGAGGGGCGGGGGATTTCGATGCGCGATACACGTTGCCTGTGACTGACGAGGAGGAGAGGAGAGAGACGAGTGCGAGCGTGTGAGTACAAGATGAAATGTAAAATGTCAATACTTGTTGTTTTTTTATTTCAATGCTTACGTTTTTATAGGTGTTTCTATCTAGGCTACTTTGTGTAGAAGATTGTTCTACAAGCAACTTACTGCATGTATTTGGTGGTTTCAGAGAGTTACAAGTTACAAATATTGTAGAGAAAAGTGAAATAGCTCATTTTGACACGGTATTTCAGCACCAATATGAAGAGCCGTTTGGGAGCCGAAAGAGACAGCTCTTCCATCACTAAATTGTCTATCAGTCATGCTCTCAGCCCCAATGTAGCAGCACCAATCAGCTCAATAGAAACCTAATTGATGCCACGCCCTCTCACCTGCGTCCAGTGACCATGATTGGTCAATGCAGTTGGGCACTAATGTTAATTAGACTACAGTGGCTGCAGTGGCTGAGTTACTCCCTGGCTTCCATTGTTGGTGTAGGTTGCCTCTTGCTTAACCCAGCTGGTAAGTCTTCCGCAGTTTTATTATTTGGTGAGTCATGTGTTAGTCATGTGTTTTGATGCTGGCTTCTGTTTCTCTAATTGTTCACAGTGTTGCTGTGGTCTGTGATTACGGCTCCTTTAATTGCTGCCAGTGACGTTGCAGTGAGTAACCCCAAGTAGTTCAGTACTGGCCACTTGTAGGCCCTACATTTGTTCTTGTTATAGTGGCAAAAATGCAGTGCATTTATCAAAGGAACTTTACCGGAGACCAATACCAACTCTGCTAGAAGCTTAAAGTCCACATTTTTACCTTAGTCACTTTAGTGTAAAATTGAACTTGCTGTTAAAGTTGCTGTTGCTGTTAGTGCTCCATGTTTTTTTCAATGTATGTTTTGTACAACTTGTGTTGATGAGGTGACAGTCTTGACTCGTGGGGGGGCCCCCTTTGGGCCCCCCCCCAGAGCAACGACTACCTCCACCGTGTACACTGAGGCCCTGTTAACCGTAGCAACAGACTGGGGAAATTGGAATCGTTGGTTGTAAAAGAGCGACACTTGGGAGCTATGGCATGGGGAGAACTCTCCAGCAGAGACAGGGCCTACAGGACAACTATGAAAGAAACAAGAACTGTTTCTTTCATAGTTTGAATCAGGACGGTGAAGCCTGACCCCGCTTTGCTCTGGTGCTTCTTGTGCTCTGGTCCTAGTGTCTTGGGATTCTAGCGTCTTGGGGTCCAGCCCTACTTTGACGTTCCATGCATGATGCTCTCCTGGTCCAACCCCACTTTGCTCTACCATGATGACCTGCTCCAATCCCACTTTGATGTACGATGCCACACTTTTCTAGTACCATGCTGCACTGTACCCTTCCCTGAAGGTCTTCTGGTCCAGCCACACTTGATGTTCCCCTTTCAGCGGTTTGCTGTCTTGACTTTAACACGCTCGTCTTTGGGTGCAGTCACTCCTATGCCCCTGGAAGCCACCATTTAGCTTTTTGCTACCTTTTTAGCGACTTGGTCATTTGTCTTTTGCAGTTGCTCTAATTTTTATTATTTGCTTGTTCTCCGCCTTGCCTGTAGGATTGTCCTGTCAACAGCATTCTTGGCTGTTTGATAACCCTTGAAGTATTTTCACTATTGAAATCTAATCATCTTAGAGTTGGTGGTTTGGCACTGGGTAGTCATGCAGTTAACAGACTGGCCTGGACAAATGTCTGAATTACCTTCACCCCATTCATTATTGTCACCTGTTTTTAGTTGGTTTACAGCTATAATGGTCTTTTTGATAGAAACTGCATTCACCTGGATAAACAGATTAATGGCCAGAAATTGAGTGTTTAAATAGTTCATATGTCAGTCTACCATAATCAATGTATTGCCACATTTGAATAATGACAAGCAGGCCCATGTTTCCATGTCCTGTTGTAGACATTTTAGTTTACATTTGGTTATCAAAATGTCTTATCTAGCACACATGTTTAATATGAACTGACTTTGAATTTTGTATCCATCCTCTAGAGAGCATAAGGACCAACAAAGTCGTTATCGCAAGTCTGCCTGACCGTGTCCCATCTCTTGTTGCTTCCAAAATAAACTGTTTTAATGACTGCATGGTTTGTTTTCATGCTGGTTTTGAAAGAAATGCTGAGAAGTGTGCTGAGAAGAAGTTCTTGGTGGTATTAACTTAAATATTTTATACTTTAACTTTCATTCAACAGTTGCAACTATACATTTTGTAATTTGAATAAAAATATCCTGCCTATGGCTTCTGATCAAATTTGCAATCAAGTCTCTAAATCAGTTCTGGGCTAGTGTTGTGTACTTTCATTAATGGGAGGGGAGCAGCTCAAAGGTGATTCCACTGTAGTTGATGACTCGTATCACTATAAACAATTCTAGGAGACACTTCATATAAATGTTCTCCACTTTACCACCTGGTCAAACATGTGGGTGAACATTCCCATGTGTTCTGTCACCAGTGTAGCTGAGGATTGCTAATCAACATCATACCTAATGGGCAACGACTACCTTAAAGCAGTAGTTTGGGATTTCGGACCTAATTTTCAAGTGAGCCAGTATTATAATTGGAGACCGTTTGCAACACTTCATTCAGGCCTTATAGTTGCAGTAATCACTGTTGCTAGTCTATGGGATCTACTTGGATTTTGGGGCACTACTCTCTGGTAAATCTAAACAGAAGCACATTCCAGGTAATATCAGTCTGCCGCTGCTGTAGCCTGCTTCCAACTACAGGTATTATAAACTAACTGCGATGCAAGGGTACATTCATTTCTATCATTCTATCAACATTTACATAGTCTGGTGTTATAATTGGTTGGGGGGCGTTAAGACTGAGGGCTGTTAAAATATAAGTGGCAGTGATCTTCGAATCTAACCCCTGAACAGTAAGCAAATCAGTATATTCACCGAAAGGTCAAGCTACTACTAAAATATTTTGTAAAAGTTACACGTATAATGCTATGGCCAGTTTGTAATACACCATTTCCTGGCTTATTAATTATAACCCACGCAACTGAGTTTATTTCATGAATTGTTTTTACCTTCATACCGATTTGAACAGAATCATTATTTTAAGAATCACAAATTATAATCTTCTGGGGTGGGGTCGAATTTTGAGATATGGAATGAATTAACATACTTTGTGCTGCTTAGTTCAGACTTGTGTTGGAGAAAAATAACCCTTTTTAAGGGCTTTTAAAAAAAATAATTAAGACAATAAAGACATGAAAGATTACCAGCACATTGGTAAAATGCATATCTAAAGCAGCCTGATTGATTAAATAATCATTCATGTCTCTATGGTCATTTGATAGTATGGCATTGTGCACGGTCTAGTAATCAATGTGACTTCATTGCATTCATAGACACCTTTTTAGAAACAGTTGTATGTTATATTATATTTTTTATGGTTTAGTTCATTATGTGGACATTAAGAAGCTGAGTGACCAGCTACCATGCCCTTCACAGATCCTAACCTTAAGTTTAAATTGCGGTGAGTGCTGCATCTGAGTTTTTGATCACAAGAGACTATAGGGTACAGCAGACAGAAAAGCAGACATCACTAAATATATGCAAAGGACGACCTTTATTTAAAAATGCATATTCTAAATAAAAAGGTATGCAGTGTTTCGCTCATTCACTTATTTCATTAGTAAGTTATTTGTCTAACAAGCCTATGTCTTAGGATAAGAAAATCATGTCATTGTAACACTGATAAGGATTGCCAGGATAACATTTTAAATATTGATTGATACATTGTGGTAACTGCATGTAAAAGTGGGAAGTGTGACCTGTACTCTTTTCCAACCATTTGTTCAAAGTCAACCCTGTTGAATAAAGAGTTGAGCTAGGACTAAAGAAGAACTATGAATATAATACCTACAATTATTTTCAAAAATTGCTGAATGGGTTGTGTGCCTTCTACTTTATGTAAACTCTCACATTAAATTCTGAGTTTCGGCAATTTTGGCAGCCCTGAAATTGTTTCACCTCTTTATTCACCAGTACGTGTTGATCATTACTTCTTGTGTGATATCAGGGAAAACCACAGATTAAGTATTGAGTATTGCAGTATACATTTACATTTCTGTACTTCGAACCACAACTACGCACTGTCTCTGACTTCCTTACTGCTTCTGTCATTGTAGGCGCTTTGAAGCTTTTGTCTCGAAGCATCATTGCATGTGTGCATTGCATTTTAATTTATTTATTTTACTTTTATTTTCATGAAAAAATCAAAGTTCCATTTGGTCATCCTCAGAGTCTAGAATTTTTTTTCATGTGCTTTATTAGATTAACAGTGATCCTGGTTAAGTGGCCATTGGTTTGCCTTTATATATGTTCAAAATATATACAGAAAAAGTAGGGAATTGACGTCATTAAAGAGGCAGATGGCTCTGGATAAGATTACTCCAAGTTAAAACAACATTCACTTCAAATTAGGGTGCTCCCTCATTCTAACTTCTTATTCTCTGCTGGGTAGTATAAGGTGTACCAATAAGTCATATTTTATTAACTTCTTTATTTATCAGTACATGTTCATAATTTTTTGATAAATTGTGTGATAATCAGAAAGAAAACCACAAATAGAGGTTAAGTTTGAGTATCACAGGCAACGATTAAAATGGGAGATGGTAAAGATTTACAGCAGAGCATAGTAGAAGAAATCTATACGGTAGTTTAACAGTGGCCTTTTGGGGTTAAATCAATCTTCTAGCTTACTTAACTCTTGCATTGTTGACAATCTGATGAATCTTTACTTGTCATTATTTTTTTATATTTGTTTCCAGGCAGCATTTATACTTGCAAACAATTGAGTATCCTCTTAAGGGTCTGGGACAAAATGTTCATATCCCTCTGCAGAGAGATATAGCAGGAAACATCTCTGACACTGAATCTGACAAAACACTAACCAACTATGTTTTGTCACATGACATATTGATGAAGATAAAATTTTGTCTTTTCCACACACATGAAAAGATCCATGCAGGAGTGTCAGTGTCGCCCCATACCAATTAACAGGGGACTTCTCTTCTGTCATGTTGTACAATCCAAGTGGGGACCATCTTTTATATTTTTGAGCACAAAGTTTGTCTGTTCTTTGAATGTGAACTCATGTAAGGGACAGTTTTTTGTAAATGATATTTTTATGTCAATAACATGACATGAATTTTTTTTTTTTTTTTTTTTTACTTTGTGCTGTTAAACAGGAAAGATGGTTCCCACTCCCTCTTTGCCTATACAAAATGACACTGGTCCCCTGTTAAATAGTAATAATAATTAGACTCCAGCATTTATGCATTCATTAGGTTTAAAAAAATAGTTTACTGGTGTCTCTATAGTGTCTCTATAGTAGAAAATAACTAATTTACGATAGAGCCTTTAGACATTTCATGAGGGAAATTTTGTCATGAGAAAAAAATACTAAATAGGGCTGTCAATCAATTAAAATATTTAATTTTGATTATGCACATAATTGTCATCGTAAACTTGCAAATTAATCAGACATTTTTTAACTGTTCTAAATATATGATATTATTATATTATTATATATTAAAATTATGTTTTTCAAGTTTTCTATAGTATTATAAACATGGGAGTGCACAATATGCTTGCTTTAAAAAACAACAACTGTAAAGGTTGAGGAAACATTTCTGACAATTGTGGGATCTGTGATATCAATAGAATATTGTTTCTCTTCAAGATAGATTTCAGATTAAATTAAATTTAAATTTCACAAGAAGGTCCCCTCTTGTACTGTTAAGACTGACAGAATCAACAGTTGTGGTTGGCAAACACTCATAGGGTGAAACAATAGGCAGTGCCTATTGGCAACATTAGGCCGCTGCAGTGAATGAGTCCCCTCTTAAATATGTAAATATCGCTTAGGGATTCAAGTCCCCTCTTGGCAACTTCTTTAAAAAAATAAAAAACAACAGATTTGAAGTTATATTATGACAAAAGAACTTAAAACTGAACTCTGTATTATGTTTTTGTATTTTTAAAATGACCAGAAATAGAGGTCCCCACTTGGTTGATGAAAACCGACAGTCGACCGACCCTGTTGGTAAAGTAAATGTGTGTGTGTGTGTGTGTGTGTGTGTGTGGCGTTGGTACGGTTCTGCCAGGCAGATGGAAGTCATTAGCAGCACCAGTCATCTTTGCTGGAAACGAAAGAGACGAAGAGGAGGAAGAGGAAGAATCAAGAGTATAAAAGACAACGCTTGGGTATCCTCAGATGTTATTAGTTATAGGCGCCCCCCCCCCCCCTCCCCCAACCTCATTACCGGATGTTTTGGAGCACGGAGCGAACGCAGCAGAATGCAGCGCTTCTTTTACGACCCGTGTGTGACTCTGGTAACGTTTGACTTGAGAGAGCCTCCGCTGGCAGGCCCTCTTTAACAGAGAACCAGTAAACATCAGCTGGCCGGGACCCGTCAAAACCAGTCACTTCCTCTCTGAGGGGAGGGCATCGGTCTGAATCCCTGCTTCCTGTTTACTTTGTTTTATTGCTTTGTTTTCGATTTATTACTAGGCTGTCAATAAGCAGCAGGAATCGGGCTGGGGCATCTTGCTCAAGGGCGTCTCCAGGATTAGACTGTGGGCATTGGAGTTTGAACCAAAAACCTTTCAGCCGGGAATCAAACCCTTACCACGGCTCTTCCCCACGCCCTTCCTGCGTGTCTACACTGTATCTTCAAGCCTGAGTAGTGTGTATAGTTGGGTCTATGTGTTACGCTGGTGTGTTAATACTCAGTGTTTTTGACAGGAACTCATCTATTGCGGTGAGCAGGTCTTTCCAACCCGGCTCTGAAAGGAAGGCCTGGCGGAGGGAATGGGCAGCTTGAGACGCTCTGTGTTCACGTGGAGCTAGAAAACACACAATTGATTACCACTACAAACCCAATATTCAAGCAGAACACCGCAGGCATTCTCCTGGTGCTGTGTAATGGAACCCGAGGGCTGAGCTCGGTTAGAGGCTATTACTCTTAACGACGGTGAATCGTTACTTGAAGAACAATCTAGACCCCCAAACTATTCTCTTTCTCGGGGAGAGGAAATAAAAGTGCAACAAGACGGAGCCGTCCAGATCGGACTCAATCGGACGTATTCAACTCCCCTCTGCGGGGCTCCAGCTCCCGGTGGCGGTGGCGGTGGCGGGGATAGAGAGTAACCCGCGTGCAGACAGGAGCCCAGGTCTTGGTCGCCCCGCTCCCCAGCCGAGGCTCCGGCCGACCCGCCATGCCGAGGAGAGGAGAGGAGATGATACGGCTGATCCAGATGTGACCCCCAGGAGGTGGAGGGGGGGGGGAGGAGGGGGAAAGAGAGGAGAAGGGTGAGGAGGAGGGGGAAGGCGAGGAGAAAGGGGAGGAAGAGAAGGAAGGGGAGGAGGAGGAGGCTGGGTTTAGGGAAGCGTGTGAGAATGTGGGCATCCCTCTGTCCCTCTGTATGTTTTTAATTATAGATGAGTTTGTGTGTAGTGTAAAGCTTCGGTTGTGATCGCTGTCATTTTGGTATGAATTTTCCCGTCCAGAGAGGCAGTAAATAAGCCCCATTAACAGGAAGCCTTCTGGACCTCACTCATACCTAAAACCATGAGAACCCTGACCCTCAGCGCCTGCCCTGGTTGGCTGCTGTGCATCAGCCCAGAGGAGGTTGGGAGCCGCTGTTCTGGGCGTCATGGTGGGGTTGCTAAATGCCCTCTCTCCCGGTGCAGGCACGCTCCGTTAGAGAGCCCATCGCAGCCCGACATGGGAAAGACTACACACCACCTGATGACGTCACGGCGCGCACAGAGACAGCCGGGGGGGATCGTGTGGCCGTAAATATCCAATTCTATAAACTGTAATAATGGCTAAATCAGGAACACAAAGTCCTTGTTAAGTCCCGGAGTTTGTTATGCGTGACGGGGCCTCTTCTTGTTTCACATCTCTCCCCCACCACCTCTCTCTCTCTTCCCTCTCTCTCCTCTCTCCCCCCTCTCTCTCCCCCCTCTCTCCATTCCCCCCTCTCTCTCTCTCTCTCTCCCCCAACCTCCCTCTCTCCACTCTCTCTCTCCCCCAACCTCCCTCTCTCCACTCTCTCTCCCCGCACTCTCTCTTCCCCCCTCTCTCTCTCCCTCTCCCCTTGCTCTCTCCCACCCTCCCTCCTCTTTCTCTCTTTCCCCTCCCCGTCTCTCTCTTGGATATGTTGCTCCGTCATTATATCACTCTATTTTAATATCTTTCTCCAACCTGTTTCTCTTGTATCTCCCTCTTAACATCTCTCTCCCTCTCTCGCTCTCCCTCCCACCCTCTTAACATATCTCTCTTCCTCTCTATCTCTCTCTCTCCCTCCCACCCCCTTAACATCTCTCTCTTCCTCTCTATCTCTCTCTCCCTCCCACTCCCTTAACATCTCTCTCTTCCTCTCTATCTCTCTCCCTCCCACCCCCTTAACATCTCTCTCCTCCTGTCTCTCTCTCTCCCTCCCACCCCCTTAACATCTCTCTCCACCTGTCTCTCTTGGTGGAGTAGTTTGGAAACTTTACCTCAGGAAAGAGGTGAAGTTAAGAAGATAAACTCAAGACAACACCAAGACAGACAACACAAGACAAGTGGTATCAGAGACTAGTCACGTTTCACTTTCAATCTCTCTCCTCTAGCACGAGCTAAAGGAACTATGAAGGAACTCAGCAGATGTCCACGATCTGATGACACCATGGAGTATGGTTTGATTCATCGTCACCTTCTTATGATCCTACCAGCCAGGAGGGGTCTTAGCCACAGAAACCCAGACAGTGGAACGGTAACATTGTGTCCCAGGCCAGTGGGGGCTAAAACAGTCAAGATGAAGACATCTTCAGCTGAAACCAATTCCCCATTAACACACAGTAAGATCACTAAGATAAAACTGCTAGTTCATGTTGTGGTTGGTACTTTTCTGGTCTCCCTTGTTGTAGAGGTGGTTTAAAACGTTCTAATTGAGGCTGGTTTTGAGGCTTTGAATAATGAAATCAAAATTAGAAATCCATTTAAGCTGAACTAAGGCAACATAATACAACTTTAACTTGAGGCTAATCAAAGTTGACTTGAGGCTAGTCAAAGTAAACCTCAGTCTAGTCCAGTGGTTCTAAAACTTTTTCGGTCACCCCCCACTTTGGACTAGGGGGAATTTTCAAGCCCCACCTGCCCCCATCGCCCCAACACAATGCTGCTGAAATACGCCAAGCTTAACATTTTCAAATTTATTGAAGGAACATCAAGTAACATCAACATCGTTGTATCTAAATTCTAACTCAATAACATAAAATAACAGCAAGTTCAAAAATAGAGAAAATAACAGTGCCACTTTGCAATCTCTTCAAAAAATAAAAGAAGAGATGCATTTGGCAACACATGAACGCATGAACATATGAGTTTTACCCCTGCATTAGTGGCTGCAATGAGCCTGTTTTGCATTGCACATCTTTTCAAAGCGGGGTTGCAGGCTTGATACTGCCACTCTCAAGTCATGCTCAATGTTCAGCTGAGATCTGTACTTTGTTTTCAGTGAAGCAACAGCTGAACAGCCCATCTTACAGAGATATGATGTGGCAAAGGGAAGAAGAATGCACACAGCTCTCTGCCCGATGAGTGGATACTCC
>JAOPJL010000146.1:312383-339286 GCA_027123545.1 Trisopterus esmarkii | reverse complement strand
GAGGGACGGCTTCCTGTTCACCTGTGAGGGACGGCTTCCTGTTCACCTGTGAGGGACGGCTTCCTGTTCACCTGTGAGGGACGGCTTCCTGTTCACCTGTGATTGAGTTCAATACCCAGAAATGCCCTAAAGTCCTTCAGTGGTCATTTTAAATGGTGACATTATGATCTTTTGGGGTTGATAACTGCATTTGGGGGCTCTACTAGAGTAGGGCTACATGCCTGTATGATAGTTTGACAGCAAGGCGTGCTGGTGCCCACAGGTGGGAGGGGCCTGTGGGCAGTCGCTCTGACCCTATCGCTGAATAGGGTTAGGGTTAGGGTTAGGGTCCTGCAGGCCACTGTAAACAAGATGGTGCAGGTCCATAGCGCCTCAGTCAAGATCTTTGAGGTGTGCGACTGGACGGCACAGACGGCGTTGACCGTGTTGGACCAGCTGATCCCCTTGGTACATGAGGGGAACAGGGGAATGTCCTTGGACCAGCCACTGCATCGACCTCTTACGCCAGTGAAACAGACTCTGTGCTACATCAGTCTGTGGTGGGTGAAGAGTTGGGGAAGGCAGTTGTTTGAAGACTTTTTTTTTTGTGCTGTGCAATTTTGTTTTTCAACCACTGAGTGTTTAAAGTGCCATTTTGCAAATATTCTTGTGTTATATGCTGTTGCACTTTTGAATGCAAGTGGTCACTTTTGATATGTCTTGTAATTATAGTGTTGAATAAAGTTTTTGGATTAAATGGTTTTTTGTTTTGGCTTAAAGGAATTGGTCAGTTAGCCTAAGATGTGCAGGTAATAGCCATGTTTTAGCCTTTATGGTGCGAAATGTTCATATTGAATTTACAGGAAGCCTTTCGGTCATGTCTGGCTAGAATCTTAAGTTAAGATGGATAGACAAGGGAAGTAAATGGGTATAGGCAATTCCTAGGTATAGGCCTAAATATTGTAAGCAATTCTACATTCTCAAAATTTGAGAAAGGGCTGCAAACGGCCTGGATTTTTTTTTTGACATGGTCACAGGGCTGCAAGCTGTGTTCAGTTAGTATTAATAGCTTAAATTTAAGGCTCATAATTTAGAAAATGAAGGCTCTATAGCATAGGCCATATGAATTGAATTCATTTTTATTAAATTCAGTTATTTAGCACTCTTATTCAATCTGGCTTACAATAACTACTCTTCCCCTTCTAAAGATGAGAGTGCAGGTATCGTGTATGGTTGTCTAAATTTATTAAGCTTGATACAGTAACTACATTTAAAAACAGGTCTGGCTATTTTGTCAGATTGATATTTTACCATAGAACTTCTTGTGAATGCAGGAAACACTGAGTATGTCTCTTAATGATACTGAAATAATAAGAATTAAGCCTTTTGTTTTAATCTTCTGAATTGTATTTTATGATTTCCTGTGTAGTCCAGTATGTGACGGTATATAGTGATAAGCTATGACACACCATGAAGGAGAAGGTAAAGACGTATGTGTCTCCGCAAAATTAATTTTAACAGCAACATTTGACATATTTGTTTATTGATATATTATATACGGAGGCCCTCCTAGGCCCATCAGTTACTTGGCTCCACTGTGCATGATGTCTCTTTAAAAATAAGAAAAATAAAGGTTACCTTCGTAACAACTTTGAGTTCTACCTTAACATTTTGCGTTCTTTGCTACTAATCTCGTTCGTAAGTCGTCCGTTGGTAAGGTTGGTCTGAAGCGCTCTTAGAACCTTCTTACACAGCAAATTCATGGGTGTTATATTTCCGACGTTTTGACAAATTAACGACGTCGCAGTGATAACTGTTGTACTATCTACACTAATGGTGTAGCTTCAATTAAACGTCATCGTTGATTGGCAGCGTTAGTGTCAATCAACACCTATTCGGTGTTCGGAGTTCCATCCGGGGTATTTTACATCCACCTGAATCTTCAGCCAAGAAGTCCGCCATTACTTCGCCTGAAACTGTTGCGTGAGCACAACGTGGTCCATAGTTCTGTGGTAAGTAAGTTATGTTTATTGAGTCTACGTTTGAAAAACGTCGATAGATAAAGAACCAGTATTTGTCTGTTGCTTTTTCCGATGTATAAATGTGATTTTGATTTTTATAAAACGCTAGGTTTGAACAATGAACCATGCCACGATAGCTAGATACATTTCCCGCTCGAAGTCAAACGTAAAGTTAAATCGAGGCTGAATTAAAAGGTACATGTTTTTCTAAATGTTGCTGATCAACGAGGTTGTAAAGTAGTAAATTCGGGCAAAACTGTCAAAATAAATGTTTTTCTGCCGAGGTGTTTCTACGATCTTTATTCATTCATTGCGCCGTGGCCGAACTGATATTATGAATGTTAAGGACTGCGCCGTCGGGTTCTCGACTCTCTGGTACTTCCACACATGTCCACCACGGCCGAGATAACCCCACACCACCACGGTGTGGGGTTATCTCGGCCGTGGTGGAGAAGGAACTGGGGGAAAGGAACGTTGGCTTTGACTCTCTAAAGTCCAGACTGAACCGCTACATGGAGGAGGAAGGGGCGAAGTCCACTTCCACATGTGTCGAAGTCCACATGTCATTTCTCCGACGCTCTGTTGTTCCGACCTCTCGTCGTATGCGGACGAGTCCAGCCGGAGGAGTCCCATACGACGAGAGGTCGGAACAACAGAGCATCGGAGAAATGAAACGTGGACGAGGCGGGAGGCTGCGCCGCCGGGGGGGGCTCCCAGCGAAGCCCCGGCCTGAGTCCAGCCCGCTCTCGCGAGGGAACGCAAAAGTCGGGTCTAAACATATTCGCAAACATGTCACTTCCCGGGCGTCGAGTAGGGTTGCCAGATTGGGCCCGATTTCCCGCCCTAGCGCGTTGCAGCTAGGGTTGACAGATTGGGCAGCGCGCTGCAGCTAGGATTGCCAGATTGAGCTGGAAATCGGGGCCAATCTGGCAACCCTGGCGCCGAGACGCTTTAGAAACGCTTGAAAATAAAAGTGAAGAGTAAAACTAAGCTCTGGTCGGCCGTGAGACGGGCGTAGAACGCTGCCGGTGTAAATCAGTGCACATTTTTTCCAGTTTGCTAGAATTCTAGCCCATGTTGAAATTAGTGACATTTTAAAACTTTTGCATTTCTCATCATCAGTTAACGTCACCCTGACACGGTGACGCGGTGACGATGATTATCAAGGTGAAGTACTTCAACTCGAAGAAATATGTGAAGATATCTGAGCCATGTTTGGAAATGTTCATAGCTGAAGGTAAGTGCTAACGAGATAGGCAAGGTTAATGTGAAGAGGTGGTTGTCTGAAGGTGCTGATATTAGCTTGAACTTAACTTGTCTAATTGTGCTGTGTGGGTAGCCTGGAAATCCAGACCACATCTAGGGCCACAAAGTAAAATGTGCTTGCGCTACCTCTCAGTGCTTTAGGACCGTTTGGGTAGAAGCAAAGTGAGCAGTGTTGCCAACTCTCAAAGAAAATAAGCAGGAAAATAAGCAACCGGGACGCTGAAAACAAGCCCAAAACAAGCGACTGAAGAAAAAAACCCTGTTCCTGTTCTTGAATTCGTATTTTTACCTGTTTTCTTATTAGCGTTTTGTATTTAGATGTAGGGTAAACTAACTCTTTATTCTTTTTTTAAAATATATTTCAGTTCGGGTAAAGTTCTCCATTCCTGCAGACCTTGACAGTGACCGATGATGGAGGAACTGAAGTCGATGCTGATGTGTTTCCAGAGTTGGTTACAAAGGACGTGTGCTTGGTCATCCATGATTCTGAAGGAGGTATGTTACATATAGTCAAGTATGTTCGTACGCACGCTAAAACACCAACTTGCATGGAGTTGCAATGCAGAGATGTTGCTAGTGAGGAATTGTGGTATTCATGGTTAAATTGTACTTGAAAGTGTTTCTCCCCCCCCCCCCTTTGCTAGAGTCGCCTGCCAGTGAGTCTTCAGGTAGCCTCACGGATACACTTTCCCTGTTGAGTAGTCAGGATAGTGAGGTCGAACTTAGCCAAAGCAAAAGGGCATGCTTGGAGGCAGAGATGTTGCAGTGTGTTACAGTGAAAGATGTGAGTCTGCAAATATTCATATACTGGACAGGTTGTGCTTTTGTAGCGACTGGTGAAGCTTAAATGTGTCGGATATTCGCCTTTTTGCTTTACTTTTACTTTTTTGTCCAAAACCTGGATGTGTGCACCATAGAATGTTTTTTGTAAAAAGAATAAGCAGGACATTACTCAATATACAGTTTTCACTTTGTTGTTGAATGTTACGACTATTTTCTAGTGACTATTTTCTTCGCGATGATTTCAGTTGGTGAAGAATGTTCTGCTGGAGAAGCCTGGTGGTGCAACAGTCCTGAAGGAGTACGAGGACACTGGGAAAATATGTGACAGTTCCAGACGGCAGTTGGTGAACATTTTAGCAGCACACATGACAGAAAAAGAGGGGTATGATAGTCCTGAACATATTTGTGAATCATGGTTCTTCCATTTTATGTAGTACAAAAAAGCATGTAATATTGTATTTTTATTTGTTCATATTAGGAGAATTCCACAACGACAGACTAAGGAGAAATATGCACTTGGCATCGTCACTTTGTTCCCTTCCCTGCAAGATCCAATGTCAAAGAAAGGCTATGTAAGTTATTTTTAAGATTTTGGGGTGTCTACACGCACACCAGCTTGGAACACAAATGTCTGCAAATCGGGATTGTGATAAAAGTAGACAAGGGAGTTGTATATTTGAGCAATATAGTGCTGTAATGGGGATTCTGCTGTAGCCACAAGCAGGCTATCCTCCGGTTCCGATCGTCGGAACCGGAGAATGAGTCGCCGGAGCATGCGTGCCCCCCCGCCAACAAACGGAACGGGGAGGCAATTAATTGTAAATATTAGTTCATGGAAGAATATAGCATTGTGCAGGGGTGATGTGAGAGAAGGTGTAATTTTCTCTCTTCCAGAGTACATTCATTGTAAGGACATAGATAACAGAGACTTGTTTTTGTTAGGAGCATTTCTATGATGCCCAAAGTGGATCAGGCTTCCTGGCTTGGAGGCTCAAGACTATTCAAAGGAAGACCAAATTTCATCCCGAGTCATCTAGTTCTCCTAAGGTAACTGCATTTAATTTTTAACTGCATTTCATTGGTTCTGTACCTGTACTTTGCTACTGACAATAAAGTTGAATCTAATCTGATCTAAGGCTGCTGTTGTGATGGGAGGTGGTCCAACACTCGTCAGGGACAACAGTCAAGAAGATCAGCTTCAGGATGAGCAATGCAAAGAGGCCATTTCCTTGATGACTCATACCAACGAGCGTGACACCATCTTCCAGAAGATGCAAGAAACCTTCCATTTCCGGCAGGGGCTCATTCACAATCCTGAAACCTCGGCATCAGTCCTGTCCATGTTCCCAAGACTTTTGGACACAAAAGGATTGGTAAGTCTGTAAATGCCACAAGTGAAGTATTCTGCTTTTCGACTGCCTTATTCTCAATTGTCATTTGTGTTATCTTCCAGGTTCTTCAAGACTTCAGCCTTCTACTCGGAGTAGAAACAGCAGCCAGACTTCTGGAAAGGTGGCCCTCATACAAACCAAAGTTGATAAAAGAAGCCGCTGCCCTGGTACAGACCCCGTTATTGCAACGCCTTTTACAATCTGCCAGAGGGGAACAAGTGGAGTCATCTGCAGATTACCTCCCAGGTAAATGTTTATTGGTTTAAGCATGCCATTAAGTGAATGCGTTAAATGTCAGTGTTAAGGGCGGAGTTATAGATGCTAAAGAGTTTGTAAATGGATATATATGTATACACCAACTTTTAATCCACTCAAACCATACCATTTTCCAAGCTCATGTCCTCTAGATGTGAATAAACATGCAAAGACAGATCACACCTTCCACCTATGTCATGTTCCTACAATGTATTTCCAATGTATTGTAATGCATTGATTTTCAATGTAAATCTATAATTCATGTTCAGCAGGGTCAGACCTTTATAAAAAAAAAAAAAAAAATGTTGGTTTTGTGGAAGGGGTTGCACGATAAAGCCCCCGTAGCTCACGCCCTAATTACTTATAAAATATCATTATCATCATGGATCAACATGGATTTTTATATATAACTTCCCCAAACCAGGTTGGGACAGCGATATGTCCACTTTACTCCTCCTGTTACACATCCTGTCGCCTCAGCCAGCTGGGAGGAAAAGGGGTCACAAGATCAGTGCAAGTGATGCCATTGACCACCTGGTAGTTTTTCGCAAGGTTTGTAATTCCGGTACAAAAGCTGCTTTGAAATGTGGTTTGATTTAGACTTGAATACTTATTATTGTCCTTTCTTCCATGTTCCCTTCAGTCATGCCAGAGTCTGGATGAACATTTGGATTCTGATGAACGTCAACAGCCGTATCTGCTTGCCTCTGGAACCACCAAATGAGCCATCAGCGCCTTCTACATCGTCATGGATAAGAAGCTCATCCCATGCCAGGGAAACACATCTCTTGCAGCATTCGATGAACTTTTCAAGGTCCATTTTGTCTTTAGTTTGAATTACGATGAGTCTCTTCGCAGTATGTACACGTTTCTCCAGACAACGATCTACAACATTGATGTGGGATCAACCAAAGAGAGTCCAAAACTAAAAGAGTTGCGAGCAAAGTTGCTGCATGATGTATAGGTGTTACATTTGTAGGACACTACTTGGCTCTAGTGGGGCCTTGGTTCAACACCTTAAACTGTTACATGGGTTGTATCCTGGCAAAAAGTTAAATTTAATATGTTCTCAAGATGGTTGTTGCTTAGAATTTAGAAGTTACTCTGGTTTCCGCAAACACCTGAAACGTGTACACTGCAACATTAATGTGACTGAACCAGGTTTGTCAGATGAACCCAAACCTAGCACATCTTTAGGTACGCCGGCTCTGCCTTCAGATGGATGTGCCCCCTCTGTCCAAACTTCGGACTTGAATCCTGACTTAATCAATCAAAGGGAGTGTTCTTTAGATTCAAAACATATGTGTGCTTCTGTTATTGCGAAGTTGCAGGGTAGTGGTGTGGCAAATACTGTTATTTTGTCAGTTGTAGAAAGTATGGAGGAATGTATAAATGATATCCACACTTCAATAAAGCGTCAGGTCTTGGAGGTTGTGCCAGAGGGTAACCCGAGCAGAAGTGCAGTAGAGGAAGTGTTGGAAAATTTGGAGAACCCTTTTGCTGATCTCAACACCGATAGTAAATGGAAAAAATATTTTTATTCCAAATGGGGAGTTGTACAACCTGTAGAGGTGCATTTAGGAGTAAGATACGATTCTAAGATAAACAGAATTTCTGGAAATTACGAACAGTTACCAGTTAACGACACTTTCATCTATGTGCCTTTGTTTAAAACGCTAGAGTTTATTTAAAAAAATAAAATGATATGCAGCCATATTCAATCTTCCAAATTCAGTGATCTATATTCCGACTTCTGTGATGGCTCTTATTTTAAGAGTAATCGGCTGTTCTCGTCCTGGCCGCATGCCCTACAGATTCAGGTTTATTATGACGATTTTGAAACGGCTAACCCTTTAGGTTCTAAGGCGGGGTTGCATAAGCTTGGATGTTTATATTTTACACTCCGAAATCTTCCACCTCATCTAAATTCATCTTTGATGAATATACATCTAATATCTTTGTTCCACTCACAAGATGCTAAGAAGTACGGCTTAGACAAAATACTTAAGCCTTTTATAGATGATGTGAAAAAACTTGAGGTTTATGGGATGGAAGTGTCTTTCACAAAAGAGCGCCTCTATGGCACAATATCACAGATTACAGGTGATAATTTAGGTTTAAATGGTATCCTTGGGTATGTGGAGTCTTTTAGTGCCACCTATTATTGTAGGTTTTGTGTTACAGACAAGGCCACAGCTCAGAGTGTATTTTGTGAACATGATTTTCATTTTGCGATCTAAAGAGCTGAATGAACAGCACTACACACATCTTGAGAATACTGGTGATGGTTCATGCTATGGCATCAAACGCAACAGCATTCTTAATGAGTTACGGTATTTCAGTGTTGTAGATAATGTTGTCGTTGATATAATGCATGACCTCCTTGAAGGTGTGGCACAATATGAGGTAAAGCTATTGTTTGACTACCTGGCCAAGAATTTTCTATCCAGTGAACACATATTATTGAGAATTTACGGTTATAGCTATGGATACTTGGACCGTAAGAACAGGCCAACAAAGATCAATATTCATGGGAATGGGCTTGGCCTTAATGCCAGTCAAACAATGTGTCTTTTGAGAAACATTCCACTCATCTTTGCCAATGTTGTTCCAGAAAATGATAATCATTGGAATCAACTGTTGCTTCTGCTTGATATTGTGTGCATAGTTTTCTCACCTAACATCTCTGAGGGAATGACTGTCTACTTGAGGTCTCTTATTGCCGAACATCATACATTTTTAAAACAAATTTACCCCACACACAATCTTATTCCCAAACATCATTTAATGATCCATTATCCCTCTGTTATTAGAAAAATCGGTCCTTTACTTCATGTCTGGACCATGAGATATGAAGCGAAGCACAGATTTTTCAAATCTAGCATTAAAAACTAAAAAAATGTGACAAAGTCTTTAGCATTGAAACATCAGTTAGCTATTGCCTATCATTGGGAGGCGTTCACGGTTAGAGGCATTGAATCAGGACCAGTAAAAACCCAAATGTTAAGTGAATTAGATGAAGAAGAGCTGGTCTGTGAATATTTTCAACTCGATAGGTCCTCTACTGTATCTTCTACTGCATGGGTGAAATGCGATGGCATTGACTATCACATAGGATCTACTGTGTTTGTAGATGTTGAGGAAGAAATGCCATTGTTTGGTAAAATTGTTTTAATAATCCTAAAAAAAGAGGCTATACATTTTGTTCTTATTGAGTTAAATTCTGTGTATGTTGAGCATCTCCATGCCTTTCAAGTTGGAGAAACTGACCATATGTACATTGTAAATTGAGATGATTTGCAGCATCACAAGCCTTTCGACCTGCAGATGTCCTATGGCTGTGACGCATTGTTTTATATTGTACCTGACTGCTGCATTTTGTAAGATGGAGTTGCTGCGGAATTTTGTAAGATGAGTCTCATGGTGCGATTTCGTCAGATGAGATTTAATTAAAAAAAGTCTAATATAATGCATTTCTAGTATTTTTGTTCAGGTTTATATGGAAAAGACCAACTAACATTTTGTAGTATAATATAAAGTAAAAACACCTATATTGTCAATTTGACTGCAGACGCATCGCCGACGGCAACCGGGCTTAAGCGGTTCAGAGTGCTAAACGCTGCTGTGTGTTGTTGCATGTTAACGCTAAGACCGACCGAGGTTAGACTCCAGACTTCAACCACTTAGATTGTCGCTGTGGGGGGAAACATTGTGAGTCCAAAACCTGTTCCCTTCAGTAGAGGAGGACCCCAAAGGCAGACAGCAACAAGGGAGTTGAAATAAATGCAAAGTGGTTTATTGTAGGGGTAAGGGGGGGGGGTGAGAATGACAGGTCAGGAGGTGGAAAGGCGACGGCGGAGGACGGAGCTGAGCTGAGCAGGACAGCGGACGAGGGAGATGAGCAGGCAGGTGAACAGGCAGGTAGGAAAAGGTCACAGGAGAAACCCACCTGAGGTCACAGGTCAAGGAGCCGGTGCTGTGGATCTGACCGCCGTGGTTGAAACAACCATCTGACGATGTGTGAGTGAAGAACCGGGGTGCACTGAAAAAAGTATAACCTTGCTCAAACTAAAAAAAATGATGTCCAGATAAAATCTAAAATATTTGACTTCACAGAATCTAAATTGAGTAACTTCATATGACCTAATTATTTTATGTTGATGTAAACAATAATACTGCACTTGACTCAACCTTAATTTTTTGCCTTGATCCAAATTATTTTCTTCACTTTTAGTTATTGAACCAAACTAATAAATTGAAATTGAACCAACCTAATGTATTCACTTTTAACTGATTTAACTTGAATTGTTTGCATTGACACCAGTTAATTAATTTACATATATCCAAACTATATTTTTTACATTTTATTTGACCCAAAAATAATTTGTTTCCCACCTTATAAACTCTATAAAAAAAGACACTTCGCCAATAGATTACATTAAATGTATTTATTAATCTTAAACATATTAACCATATGCAACATTAACATTATGCAATCGGCCTTCATTTTTTTAAATCTAAAAGAGGGCATATATGTGTGTAACCCTGCACTGTAAACCCCAACAGTACTACTAACTTATAAGGACTGAGGGCACACTAATTAAAATCTGTTTAATAGTTGATAGAACATATAACTATTCAGTGATGTGAACGAGTAATCTAGTTTTAATTTTCTGTGGCACAGCACTTATGTGTAAAGTATTCCCCATCAATGATCACTTTTGAGTGAACGCTACGTACACGGACGTCATGACGTCACGACGTTGTGAATCTGCTGCCCTGACCGACGTAAATTGTTTTATCCAACATGGCTGCCGTGTGCGAGAGTCCGCGTCTCATCTTCGTTCATGGATTAACTTGTAAGTAAACCAAACAAACTTGTCAAAACTGCTTTGCTTGTTATAACGTTGCATGGATATCACAAATAATATAGTGTTTGATCGTTAGACTGCGCTGTTTTTACATTTAGGGTACCGAGCAATGACCGCGGTGATTCGCGCCCATTTTTGAATTGCAGCGCCTGTGCTACCGTTAAATGGTCTGCATTGCGCCTTTCCAGTCCTCTCGGACAGCTCAAAGCGTTTACAACATAATTATGTTAGCCGGTAACTCTTTTCAGTTAGCAGCCGTAGCGTTTCTTTGTGTGGCGTTGATATTTATGTTAAGCGCCGTTATCTGGTAAATATATTCTTCTTACATGCATCCGAATGAACTAAAGTAGGCCTAGTAGCTAACTTAAGACGAACGTTAAGTTGCAGCTAGTTTAGCCGACTCACTTTGAGGCTAATGGCTAACTTGTGGTGGTAACTTTTATGCACTTGAGTGCTAGTAACGTCAGTGGTAATGCATGGACATGAAGTTGGTTAGCTTATGCAATCTACAAACTTGCATTGAACCTCCATTTTTTTCTTTCCTCATAGGCTGAAGTGGATGCAGAGAAGCGAGCATGCACATGAATCAAGGTAACTGAAATTTAGCTTGTGCTGCTCCCCCTCCATAAATGGGCTAACGTTTTATTATTATTTGTAATAATCAAGTCTGTCTGTGTGTGTGTGCATTTGTAGATCTATGTCATTGACTGTATGACCTACAGTCACTTGGAATCATCTGAGAGCAACTTTATTGGTAAGTTATATTAACACTTGAGATTCTGGGTTAATAAATTGTAACACTGTTGTTGGGTAGCCTACATAATTTAACTGGTTTCTTACTGCTTATTATATCTGTTTCCACAGGATCAAGTTGAGAACATTGATCAGCACTGACCTTTTTCTTTGGTAAGCCAAATGATTTAAACTCACTTGTAGGAGAATTATGTTAGTTTGAAAGTAAGCACTTCAAATGATGGATTGGAAGTGCAAGTTGTGTGCTGTGTCCTCAGACACCCGGGCACAGTTATTTAAGCACTACCGTTTGAAACATAGCCATTATTCAAGAGTTAGTCCTTTGCCATGTCTCTACACCTCCTGCATTTGTACGTTTCCGTCATTTAATGCACTGAAAATTCATTTATCACGGTTTCACAAAGACACGTGTAGAGCTGGTGCAAGTGGAGGAGCACAAGCAGGACACACAGTTTTTACATGTCCCTTGTGTGACTTCAAACAGCCCTTCTCAGAGGCAACACTGTTCAGTCATCTAAGGGGACACTTAAAGAACCATGAGAATGTAACATGCCCATTTAAGAACTGTAGCTATTGCACAAATGTCTATTCGTCATTTAATGCACACAAAAGTAGGATGCATGCAGGTAGTTCAGACTTCTGTGATGACATTGTGTCAAGAGAAGGTGATAGTGCCCCACTTAGCACTGCTGACCTTGATGGCGAGGATCCTACTCAGTGTCAGGATGCAGAAACATTTGATTTTCCTGAGGTTGACGGGTGTGACACCAGCCAGTTAAGAGCCCAGTTACACCATAATTTGTCCTCCTTGTTCCTGAAAATGCAAACTATTCTTCATGTTTCCAACATGGCAGCTCAGGAAATAGTTGATCATCTGGTTCAGATATTTTCTTTGTCACAACCTCTTATCAAAGATGCTATAAAAGAGATACTACAGAGGCATAATGTCTCTCCTACTGAGGCTATCCTGAGTGATTTAGTGAATACTGTTATGGACACAAATGTTTTTGTGAGTGCCACAGCTGAAGGTGAGGAGTTGTCTTCGACTAAACGAAGAAAAACATTTATTGAGAAAAATTACCCTGTTGTAATGCCAGTGCAGTATGAGTTGGAGCCCGGACGAACAGTAGTTTATGTCCCTATACTCCAGATGATCCAAGAAATGTGCAAACATACGGACATCCTTGACAAAATTAAGGAAACCAAAATCT
This sequence comes from Trisopterus esmarkii, assembly GCA_027123545.1. NCBI lineage: Eukaryota > Metazoa > Chordata > Actinopteri > Gadiformes > Gadidae > Trisopterus > Trisopterus esmarkii. Next base: position 326,756 of record JAOPJL010000146.1, on the reverse strand, counting down.
CACAAAAAGGCCATTACATGACCCATCAAGATGGCTCATATTTCAAAGAGAATGATTTGTTGTCATCTTCTGAGCTGACACTCCCACTGATTTTGTATATTGATGACCTTGAAATAGCAAATCCACTTGGCACTTCACGGAAAATCCACAAACTGTGTTCAGTGTACTGGGTGGTTGCTGATCTACCAAGTAAATACAGATCAGGATTGCATGTGATTCAGCTAGCAGCACTATGTAAGGTATCTGATATTCAGAAGTATGGATATGAAAGAGCCCTTACTCCTTTGTTACAAGACCTTTGCACTCTTGAACAAGATGGTGTATTCATTGAGTGCCTTGGTCAGTCAGTTCGGGGCTCTGTTTTATGTGTTGCATCTGATAATCTGGCAGCCCATGCATTAGCAGGCTTTATGCAGTCTTTCAGAGCAGGATATATTTGTAGATTCTGCAAAGCTACCCGAGACCAAATTCAGTCTCATGAAGTTGGAGATAGTGAACTTAGTCTGAGGACAAAAGACAGTCATGACCAAGATGTGCAGGATGTCATGCAAGGGGATAGTGCAAGTCAGTTTGGTGTCAAAGGGGACTGCATCTTGAGAGAGCATTTGCAGTATTTTCATACAACCACTGGTTTCCCACCTGATGTCCTTCATGATCTTTTTGAGGGCATTGTACCTGTAGAGTTGGCTCTGTGTATTGAGCAGATGATACACCTCAAATATTTCACCCTTGAGTATTTGAATAGGAAAATTGTGTCATTCCCATACCAACACACAGACAAGGTTGACAAACCAAAGCCTATCTCAAAAAACTTTGCTGGAAAGAGGACCATTGGTGGTAATGGCCACGAAAATAGCACATTGTTGAGACTACTCCCATTGATGATTGGTAATACAGTTCCTGAGGGAGATGGTGCTTGGACTGTATTGATGGATTTGAAAGAGATTGTCGAGCTAGTACTGTCCCCAACATTTGATGATGAATCTATCCAGTATTTGCAGACTAAGATACAGGATCACAGACAAATACTTATGGAGGTTTTCCCTGAGCTCAGACTGCGCCCTAAGCATCACTATGTTGAGCACTACCCAGATCTCATACGTTGTTTTGGGCCTCTTGTCCATTTGTGGACAATGAGGTTTGAGGGAAAACACCGCTTTTTTAAGCGTGTAGTACATGACACACAAAACTTTAAAAATGTGTTAAAAACACTAGCTACTAGACATCAGCATATGGTGGCATACTATCTCACTGCACCATCATTCTTTAAACCACATCAGCAGACATCAAATGTTTCCTCTGTCTTTGTGTCTGTGCTTCCAGAGGTTGCAAAAGAACACATTAAACAAAAAACAGACAGTAACATGATTTACAGCACATCAAATATCATTATTGATGGCACTAGTTGGGTTGTCGGGATGTTTGTGTCTGTCGGGCAGGAGGGGGGACTGCCTCAGTTCAGCAAAATTGAACAGATACTCCTCGTTAACAACGATGTCACATTTCTTTGCAAAGAGCACAAATCTTGCTATGTTGAACACCTGAGGTCATATGAGCTTTTCCCTGGGAATATGACTGTCCACAGTATATCTGAGCTCAATGACATCTCACCCCTCTCTGCATACTTTGTTGAAGGAAAACTACTGTTGACACCCAAACGATTTGTGCTGCTACACTAAAAGTAAGCTTGTGTAGTTTTAAAATCTATAATCCCATATCCGTCCATTCTAATGACTCGATACAAGGACTGACAATACTATGTGCAAAGTGATAATTAGCTGTTACTTTTTTGTATGCACAAATCCAACTAAATCTACCCATTTTTCCATTTCATTTCAGGCTTCCTTTCGTGGACCTGTCCATCAGATTATGGCACAACCCCAGAAATTTGTGCTGCGTGTTTACATTTTCACAGATGTTGCTGTGAAGGTAACTCTGAGTGAGCGTCCAGAGTCAGTGGAAGAGCTAATCAACATAATGCGAGAGAAACTCAAGCCAAGACTGGACTGTGAATTTTCCTTGCAGTATGAGGATCCTGACTTTGGTGGACAACTCACCTGTCTAGTTGATATTCAAGAGTTACCAGAGAAGGGGACATTGAGAGTCGTCAGATCAGAATCTGATAACAGCTCATGTGCCAGTTCTGATACGGACATCCTCCCTCACGTACCTGTAAGTGGGCATCACAAGACCTGGCCCGATGTTTTCCCTGTGCCTACTTTTGCATATGATGTGGAGCATGTGCTTGAGGAGGGAAACTGTGTATTTGAGAGATCTGGAAAGACACTGAAATTAAGCAGGGCCCAAAAGCACAATGTTTTGGAGAACATGGCTACAGTGATGCACAACTTCAAACCTTACCCAAGTGACAGGGATGTGGGAATGGCAGCAGAAGCTCTTGTTACAGCTCATCCGTGTCTTAAAGAGCCTGGAAGTGTGAGTGGATGGTATGGGTGGAAGATATGCCTGAAGTTCAAGATGGGGAATTATCGTACCAAGCTGGCTAGATCTGGATGTGTGGAGGTGTCTGTCAACGCAGGCAGAAGGAGCATAAATAACCGTGACAAAGAGCATCCCCACTCCAACATAAAAAGAGCCAGACGAGCTGAAGTAAATTACCTTCCAAACTTTCCCAGAGGAGAAAACCAGGCCAGCCTGGAAGAAATTAGGCTGGAAATTATGCATGAAGTTGAGAAGAGTGAGAAAAACCTCCAGTTGATAGAAAAGCATATGCAGATGACTTTTGCCCTTCGTCGCCAAGAGATCATTCAGGGGGATCCAATGGTGAAGGAGTTCCTACAGAAATGGCCGGCTCTTCGGATGGAATCACAGGTAAAACAGGCTCACTCTCTCTCATTTCTACCAATCTTTACACATCTTTCTCAGTCTGCCCTCTCTAAACATGTTTCATCACAATTCATTTGTCCTATTGTGTTTTTTTATTTTGTTTTGTAGGTTTGTGCAGAGTTTCACCGCATCACAAACGTCAATCTACGGAACCAGTTTTATGCTGAGCTTGACCGGCACACACCACGACTGTTGGCCATATACAGACAGAAGGCAGAACGCACCGGCAAGATAGCAGAGGCGCTGCGTGACATCCTACATATTTATGACCTCCAGGTGAGTTAAAGTTGATCTTGGTCCAAATCAAGTTATACGGACAACAGTGACAGCAACAAAGTTCATCATGTTCAATTTGCTTGTCCTTTCAGCAAGAACAAGATGTCAACATGAGACGCACTGCAGCCCTACGTGCCCTCCCGGTATACCTGCGTGAGGAGGACCCACAGTTCTTCAAGACATGGAATGTAAGTATGCAGTGCTTTCGCAGAACTGTTAGTATCAATGAGGTGATATTGCTTGCTTTGTATGGATAGCATTATTTTCAACACTAAAATCTGCCTAACTATACATAGCAACCACCTTCCAAACCCTGTGTGGAGGCATGACTGTGGATGCATATGGATACATACAGTATGTGGTATAGAAGCCCTGTAATCCTTAACTTTAACTTCCCACAAAGCCCTGACGTCACCTTGCCCAGAGGGCTAAAAATTTGGTTGACCTTTTGACCTTACCACTCATGAAATACACCACACACACATATTCTGACCTTGTAACAATTACTTTAACCCTCCTGTTGTCCTCCCGGGTCAAATTGACCCCGTCTGTTTTGAATGTTCCTTCTGTCCTCCCTTCCTCCCTCCCTGCTCCTCCCTTCATTCCTTCCTCATTTTTTCTTCCTTCCTTCTTCCCCTCCTTCCCTTTTTCTTTCCTCCCTTCCTTCCTTCTGTCCCTCCATCCCTCCTTACTACTTTCCTTCCTTCCTCCCTTCTTTCCCCTGTCCTTCCTTCATCTTCCTTCCTTGACCCGATGACAACTGGAGGGTTAAAGAGACCTACAGTATATGAGACACATTGACATACTTACATGTATACCTACCTGTTGGATGGTGACCAGTAGAATAGTCAGTTGAAATACCTACCTAATACTTAGCTTTTGAGTCATGACCTGTGAAATAGTAATATAATGCAATTGTCTAGTTCCTTAAAGTTAACCTTGTATAACCTGCATATTCCAGGAGGACGACTCGCCTGAGCCAGACATCACTGACACGCCTGTTGCCCTTGTCACGGTGGTCTCCGAGAGCACTACAAGTCCAGTTGACTTCAGTCCTGCATCCATTGCTATTGTGGTGGAAGATGAGCTTGTGATGAGCAACATCCCCAGGTTGGCTGAATCATTTGCATTGTTGTTTGGGTTGATGTATGTATTGCATTTGGACTACCCCAGGAAACTCATTCACACTTTTACCTTCATCCAGAAAGTACTGATGGGTCTTGATGATGGTAAACCACTCAAACCCTGCCTACTCAATCTAAAAAATGACCTGTTACTGAAAGAGTAGACCACATTACACTTTGTGTCTATGCACATGCACACGTCTGTATGCACATACAGAAGCGTGTTTCTGGTGCCAAGTGTCTTAATGTTACAGTATGTTGAATATGCTGTTGCCCAAAGTATTCTGGAAGTGGAAGTTACAATGGAAGTTACACCTGGTAGGCTGTCTAACCACAAAAGCTACCTGTTCATGTTTGCACACTGTTCATGTTCAAAGTTTACAGTTTGAATTGTTGTGTAGAGCTGGTGCAAGTGAAGGAGCACAAGCAGGACACACACTTTTTACATGTCCCTTATCCACCAAGTCTACCTCATTCATTCATGGTTGCACTTTAAAAAAGTTTTAATAGTATATGCAGATTGTAATACTGTGAGATGTGCCTTTGTCCACCAAGTCTACCTCACTTGTTCATGGTTACACTTTAAAAGTTAACAAATGTAGATCGGAATACTGTGAGATATGCCCTTTACAATAATGTATTTATTTCTTTTTTATTTTATTTTATTAAAGAGCTCTTGGTCCTTTGTTGCAAGACTTATGCACAAAGGCCAGTCGTATTGATACATTTTATTTATGTTTAACATTTCTTTGCAGTTTGATGAGCTGTAAGATCCTTTTAATTTCTGTTTTACAAAATCTTGCCAGATGTTTTACTTTAAGCACTTTAACATGCTCAGTCATGTCATGTAGATGGACACGTTCACACACAGACACACACTCACACACACACATACAGACACTTCACCTGTGTACAGGAGGTGACTGAGCTGTTTAAAACCCTGCTGCAAATGTAACTGGACATTAAAGAGATATTGCTGTACTTGTTCATACTTGTTTGGATTAAACAATGTTAATGCAAAATAAAAACAAACTGAAATTGTACCTGAAGTTGTGTGTGTGTGTTTAATTAAAAATTGAGTATTCGGAACTTAAATCAATAACATTTTCATGAGCTTATGAGTTATGCACAAGTATGTTTTTTGAGTTAGACTTTTTTTATTTAATTAAGTACTACTGAATCTAAGTAATAAAGTTGGGGGAACTTAAAAACTACATATGTTAAAACAGTATTTTTAAGTACAGTGTACTCAAATAAAAAAAAAATTTAAAGTAAAATTTTAAGTTTGTATACATAAAAGTATTTTAAGCAGTTATTAAAACTTGTAAGTGCAGTACACTTAAATAAAATGAAAGTAAAATTTAAAATGTTTAAGTTATAATAATCTATCTGTTTTAACTAAATACTTACTTAAAATATTTGGTTAGTTAACTTAAATATTTTGAGGTAATCAGTTTCCACAAAAGTTTTGAGTACTCTGAACTCATTGGGTTTTACAGTGTGGACTATGACTAAACCTGGATGCTGACTAAAATGATACACTGTATAGCATCCCTAAAGGCACTGCAAGGTGGCAAGGGGAGGAGACGGTGGAGAGAAGAGGAGAAAGGCTGGAGAGGGTGATGTGGAGCCAATTGAAAATTAAATAAAACACAGATGCTTCAACAAAGGGTGATATTGTTGTCATTTCCCTGTAATGCCTGGGATTAAACATCCAGACATAAAGTTACTTATTTTTTATTTGTATGTGAAATCATGACAACTTGTATAGCCATGTAAGAATACAATTTTCAGCTACTGATCTCTTTTATTTTTCCTGCCAATCATTCATTTAAACTAAGACTACCTTTGATTTCTTGGTTTAGTCAGGCCAGGAGAAGATATGGAGAGGGGAACAGAGGAAATGATGAGAGGCAGGAGAGAGGAGGAGAGAGAGCAGGACAGGGCCATGAGGGCAGGGGAGGATATACTGTTAACACACAGGAATAACAGTGAATTGTTTTTGAGAAAACATGCCGTTTTATCACCCTCTGGCAAATGGAATCTCCCTTTGAACTGGGCAGTCTTTATCAATATTGTATCTGAACTTAGAATCTGCTACAACGTTTTCAGCACAGATCTTTAAGAAATACAAGTCAGATAAAAAAATAGATTAGCAAATGAACCAGGACAAACACACACGTGGTAATAGGCCTATACACAGGCTCTATACAATCTGAACTGTAATAACCGGTAAATGAAATTACATGAAATATTATTCAAAACACTCACTCAAAGCCCAACAATATAACATAGCCTTAAATGGCTACAGCACCCTTGGCTAGGTGCAACTAAGTGCAGCTGAGGTTCTCCCCCTCATAAAGTGCTGACTTGTGGTTACTACAGGCTACCTCAATATAAATGCAACATCTACTGTGTGTATAAACACACAAGCATGTGTACGCATGTCACACATACTACTGTGCAGTGTGGAGTTCACCATTCAGTTTGCGAATCTTGGAGCTCATCTTGTTGGAACCAAGCTCCATCAGGATCTTCTGAAGAGCCTCAAAGGTGAACCTGAACCCCTGTGGATATTCCATGTTAAGAGCATAACAGAGTCCAAAGAGCATTACCACTTCAGCTGCCACAGAAGGCAACTCACTGAGAACTTCCACACCATCAATGATGATCCCGATCTCTTTTGGCTGTTGTAGAAGGCAGGAGTTCTCTCTAAAGACGAAGACCGCCATGGTGGTACTCACCAGCTCGGCTTGATCTTTCTGGGACATCTGAGGTCAAATATAGGACAAAATGTACAAGTGAACAACTGATTATTAATCACCACATCCAATAGCAGGGCTTTCAAGCTTCCCCCAGGATTATTAAAGTTGCATCTCATCACGGAGAGACAACAGATTTGGACATACCGTGTATTCTTTTATCAGGTCCTCAACACATTCTCCCAGGTATATGATGAGCGATTTGAGGACACACTCCCTTCTGAGATCAGTATCAGCATCCTGCAGGGACAGTGAAAAAGGGTTACTATGCAGTGTGGAGGATAGGCAAGCTTTTGAATTTCCAGCTCTACCACAAACAGTCGGTGCTTGTACGATTGGATCCATAGCACAATTAATTGAAATCAGAGCGTTACAGGATATGTCAGAGACCACTGACAGTCTCTCTTACAAGAGAGATGACTGGATGTCTCTTTGCCAGGTCAGGCCAATCCTGTCTTTTACAGCGCTCTCTCAAGACCTGCCAGTGGTCATTGACATGTTCTCATCCTGGATGTCTCTGCTTTCACTAATTTGTGCTGTGGATGAATGTGGATTTGAGCTGGAATCAAGGTATTGTGCAAGCATCTCGCTGGTTTGTGGAAGAGCTGGTATTTGCACTGGTCACTTCACAAATACAACAATGGCAGTAACTCCCCACCAAGGGAGAAGGCCACAGCAAGGTGAGGAGAGCAGTTCCTCCAAATCCCCCAAAATGCAACTCTGTGTGCACCAGAGGAAGGGCACCTGCTGCTAGTGTGTAAAGAACATTTGCAAAGCCCACACATCCTTGCTTGACACACACACTTCATACCAACAGTTTAAAAAGATACAGCATTTTTCTAATGACTATAACCATAATCACTGAAATAAAAATGGAAAAGGATACCTATCCCCATCAGACAAGGGTTAAAATGCTAACTGTTGTTAGTGGTTCATTATACATCATACCTGATCAAGAAACTCCAGGATCATTGCAGTTTTTGCTTTGGTTGCCCCTCCTCTCTTTTTGATGATCTTCAGTAGCTGCGTGGAGTACTTGTCCAGCTGGGCCATAAATCTCGGCAGCAGGGGAACTGCAGTAACCCGCAGAAACTCTGCATTGATCTGTACATGAGGAAGCAGTGCACAATATATATATATTTTAATAATTTTTATTGAAGACAAACTTCGCACAAGCATTCATTTCCCACCTCCAAAGTATGAGTTTTATGTAGTCTCTCCTTTACTAAATTGTCAATTATCAAAATGTATAATTCTTCATACACAAATACCCCTCAATGATCATTTAGGTCCCACTAGAATGTATGGTCTATAACAATCATGTAACAATTGTTCCCAATTTGGTTGCGTTTTGGTTATGATTTGTTGTTGTTCATTGTTACTTCGGTCAAAATTTAGTTAGTTAGTTTCATTTATTGTCCAGGGTGTGGAAATTTGTTTTTGGTCTCATAAAAACAACAAGCAGGACAACAACAACAACAACACTTACACACTTAGTAGTAATTTCAAACTAAATATAATTTTTGATGAAAAAGCAATACTATTACTAGTCTTCACAAAGCCCTGTGGATGTATTATTTCTGAAAAAAAGTTTGTTATAATTAGTATGAAAGAGGTTAAGAAAGGTATACCTCTTCCACCTGAAATAGAGCTGGCCATCTTTCCATGAGGTTCTCGATGGAAGGGTTCTGATCTATAACCTCTTGCCTCCTAAACTCGAAGGTCCTGGCCATCTTCTCCCGTATGGTTTTGTCATTGTTTCTCTTCTTTACTTCAGTCAGAAGCAATGTTCTTTCTTGTTCCAGGCTTTCTGGAGTCTCAATGCTGGGCTGAGGATAATAATTGGCCTCACCTCTTCTTGCCTTTTTGTTGTTCTTTGCTGGGCAGGGACGGGGATCTTCTTGTGACTTGGATTTGAGTGTGTTCACCATGAGCTCAGAGGCAAGTCCATGTGACTTCAACTGAGTGCGATAATTGCACATCTTATTCTTGAGTCTCATTTTCCATCCATAGCTCTCATTGAAGGAGTCTGGTTGCCTAAGGCAGGGATGCTTCCTTGTGAGAGCCTCTGCGACATCACTCAGGTCTGCATCATTGGGGTACGCCTTGTAGGAGAAAATCTTCTCTGCCAATCTTTCCAGAATGTCTGACAGCATTTTAGACGTAGGGGTCAGTCTAGTTTGGTTCTTTGTGTATTCAGCATTCCCTTTCTCGAGTTGACCTTCTGTTTCAAAGGAGAAGGTTGGGATGTTGAACTCTTTCGGCCAGGGCTTTGTTCGGAGTCTCTCAGAAGAGCTGCTGCTGAGTATCATTGTGTCATCTGAATCAGTGTGTGCCGATAAGAAGCTTGAATCAGTGAGTGCCAATAAGGAGCATGAATCTCGGTCACTCAAATCAGTTGGGGCACTGTCTATGAATTCAAGAATGAGATCAGTATCAGGAACAGTCGGTATGACCTTGATGGTGATAAGATCCTTGATCGAGGAGGTTGAGCTTAAGTTAACAAATGCTCCTCCAAAGTCAATATCTTTGTATTGCAGCCTGATGCCTCCAGTAAGTTTGTATGCTTCTTTGACCTGTTCAATGAGCTCTTCAACAGTGTCTGGCACCAGTGGTAGATCCATCCTCTCTGAGCTGTCGTCACTCAACAAGATGAGGAGTCGTATGGGATTTGCCATATTGACGGATCAAGGGTCCAGGAAGCTGCTTCAATACCAACTAAAATAACAAAGGACAGGGACACACAAAAGACATGGCATCAGCTCCTACTGCAGGTTTCTACAGATGAATAAAAACATTTGTTCTCAACGGTAGCCTATCTGATCTATCGGGTAATGCTTCAACTAATATTATAGATAATACCACAGATAATACCACAATACAACATAAGTTGATTTTACCCCCAAATTGTGGACAGGCTCCTCTAGGAAGCCCACACAACAATCATGGTTAGAGTTTGAGTAGGCTTCACCAGGTGAGGGGGGTCAGGTTGAGGACTGTTATTACCTGGATGTGTTGAAGAAGTTGAATGTAGATGGTGATGCCCAGGCAACCGATGAAGTGCAGGCTGGCGTCAAAAAACGTCCTGGATGTCTTTACACTGGGGAAGAGACATGAGAGACAACAGGACTCAGTCAGATACAGACACATATGATGAAGAATACTGAACCTCAGCAGGAGGAAGATTCCGGAGACCAACAAGTGAGCGAGAGAGAGACCCAGGTTAGGAGTTGGGGTCACAACTCATTCTTACCTGGGCGTGTTGAAAAAGGTGTTGGTGTAGATTTTGATGCCCTGACAGCGTGTGTAGTGCAGGAGACTGGAGTCAAACCACGTCCTGGGTGTCTGGAGAAAAAAAACAGGAGAGACAAAGGAGGAGAGGGAAAGCATTAATTTACATTCAAAACAACCTTGTGTGGGCATAAAGATGACAGGTTAGAGTTGTAATAATGTTTCAGTGTCCCTTTAACTTAGTCCACCATTACAACAGGACTCAGAGACAGATACATGTGATGCAGAATACTGAACCCCAGCAGCAGAGAAATGAGGATTCCTAGAGCGGGAAAGAGGGAGAACCAGGTTGGGATCAAGGTCAGAACCGTCATTCTTACCTGGGTGTGTTGAGAGGGGTTGACAGATTGTGAGCAAACAACAGATGTAGTGCAGTAAGCTTGTGTAAAAACACATCCTGGATGGGTGTGGAGAACAGGAGAGGGGGAAGCAAAGCATTATTTCACATTCACAATCACATTGTGTGAGCATAAAGATGACAGGTTAGAATTGTAATAAGTGCAGTGTCAAATTACCCCAGTGGCAATTAAGTGCCCATTTAACATTTCTAGTAGAATTAATTATATGCAAATATGATGTTTTGATGAAAATGCAGACCTTAAACTTGAATATGTCTCTTCAGGGTAATCAAACGCAATCCTCCCACAGTGTAATCCACCAGCGGATATGGATCCGTCAGTTCATCTGGCGCCACGAGTATTATGTCTTTGGTGGTGCTCACTTTAAGTTCAAAGGCCCTGAAGTGTTCCCAGTGCCATGCACTCAGCTTCCGAACAATGAAAAAAAGATTGTCCAACATGTGGATGATTTCAGTGAATTCAGGGATCCCTGCCAAAGATCCATATGCAAGGATCATTCCAGTTCTGTAATTGAATCCATCGTAAGTGACATTCTTTGCCAGACACACATTGTCCACAGCTGGGTGTTTCAGCCGGATAGCTTTTGCGATCTCCTCTTTCAACACATCAAGAGAAAGAGTTGAAACATTTGACACTTCCAGAAGAGGTTTTTGAGGGTACATAAATACCTGCTGTGCCATGTGAAATTGGTGTCGCTCTGCCAAAGACAACAACACATTCTTGAAAGATCTTATATATCGAGCAACTCTTTTAAAAAAACTGTGTTTGGCTTCAAATCTTAAAGTCCAAAGACAAACTAATGGTCCAAATTGATGAATTAGTTGGGGGTAATGTTCCAAATAATAGTGCTTAGGCAGCAGGTTGTAGTCTGGGAAAACCTCTTTAAGTTGTACTCTGTGCTCTGATATCTTGAAATTCAAATATGCAATCGATTCCTCTGTATGAACAGGTGAGACAATAAGGTCCACAATATCCTTTAGATCAGTCAATATTTTCCATGCAGGTTCTTTAACAGGCACCTTCTGGCCAACAAGGAAGGGAAAAACCTTAACAAGCTCCAGTTTTCGTGGGAATTCCCCCCTATCGTCTTTCGTGTTGCAAAGTTCAATGGCACTGGATGGGGACAATTAACTTTGTCAGTCCACTTAAAGGGGAAATGTAGTATAGACTCGTTTAAATATGCAAGTGTAAAGTATTTCTTAGATGTGAAGATGGACAGACATAAAGCTATCTCTGCAGGAACAATCCCTTCAAATAAATCATGGACCAGATCCGGGGGGAAACCGGTAGTGACTTTGAAATGACTGAGTTTCTCAGAGAGAACACATCTCCTCTTAACACCACAGAAATTGTTCAGAGATTGTTCTTCGATGGTTTTGAGATGGTCCGAGTGAAGGTCTTCTGTTCTTGATGTAAAAGATCCACTGTCTACTTGCTTAGTTTGAATTTCTGATTTGGAAGCGGTACAAAATCGGCATATGTGACCACTTGAAAAACTCTCAATAAATCCAGCGATGCCGTGGGCTCCAAGATTGTCTGCTATGACACACTACTGTTCCCTTAACACATTTCCCTAACTTTGACAAAAACACACCGTGTTGTTCCAAGGAAATTAAATCACAAATGAGAGGCTCGAGTACTGCTTCATAGCCATACACCTTCAAATCATCACTTTTGACTAGAAGAGCCAAGTGTATCGATGACATTGAAGATTGACAACCGGGGGACAGATTACCTAAAGTCCAATAGAGGGCACAGATCTTATGTTTTCTTCGTGATGTCCCAATGGGGTTGCATATTTCAAAATCATCAATATAAAGGTTAGGTCTTTAGACAAAAATGTGTTGTTTCTGAAAAATTCACCATCAAAGGGACAACTGTAAACTGCTTTATCACCGTCGGGTGACTGATATTTCCCTTTCAAATTGGCAGTCTTTTTTAAGATAGAATCTAAATTTAGAATCTGCTGCAGTGTTTTCAGCACAGATACATACTGTAATGATTTTTTGTTCCTTTTATCAAGAATATATTCCACTGGTGACACTACACCAAATTCTCTTTTATAATTTGACTTGCGCTTCCAAGAAGTAGACAATGGGCCTTGTTTCACTATTGCTTTTTGAATTGGATGGGAAGAACAAAGAACTGTGGCTAGCACTTCAACAACAGATGCTTCCACATGACAATCGTTATCTCCTAAAACCTGATTAATTGTTTTTAGACTATGTGGCACAGAGACAGTTCCAATAAGATGTTGTAGCTCCTCAAGCAATTCGTTGACAGCTGTACTGGAGACTAAGTATGTATGTTCCAATTTAAGTAAAAGTGAAGCTAATTTCAGTTCAAATTCCTTTTCAAAATCCCTAGACTCTTCAGTGGTTGGCTCATCCAGCTGTACTTCTTCATTCAGGTCAGAGTTCAATGATTCAGAAGGATTGGAACTGAGTGATGATGTGACAATTATTCCCCTTTTTAAGTCATCAACGGTGCATGTCTGATGTTTTCTCCATTTATGGGTCCTGAAACTGCTGTATATGTTTGTTTTGTATGAACAACCATCAAACATACAAGAGACTTGTTCATTTTTTTTCAAATGTTGATTGATATGAAGAAAAAAATCATACTCCGTGGAAAGCTGATTGTTGTCACAAATGTAGCACTTGAATGAAGAGACCTTTTGTGTGAACTCCTGAGAAGGATGATTCCTAGTAAGATGTTTTTGTAGACCATTCCATGTCTTAGACGAACAGGGACAATTTTCGTGGATGCATGGGTAAGGACGGCGCCTACCGTGAAACCGATGGTCAATGCGATAGTGTTTTAGTAGCTCAGATCGTGCTGAAAATGACAGGCTGCAGACTTTGCATTTCCACATCCGATAACTGAGAAAACAAAAGAAGAAATAGTGAATTCCCGAGCTGGCGCAATCAACAGAGCTAAAAAAAATAAATAAAAAAAATACAGTAATCCATTTGCTACTATGAAAATGTATAGATGAGGGTCTAATATTCAGGGTGATTTGTGAAATGGTTAAAAAGGCGATGTGCAGTGTAGATGCAACATGTTACCTGCTCAGCTTGGATGGAGATATAGGCTACAGCCAGGGAGCTGAAGAGAGCGGCCTTGTGTTTCTGAAAGCATATAAGATAAAATAAACAATTACTACTCTCTGAAGACCACATAATACAGAACCAAGAGGTTAACCTTTATGGGTGGAGAGAGCCAGCGTTTTCTCACCAGCAACAGAGCTCAGCCGCAGAGTAATAGCCACACTAGCTGGATGTTAGCAAGTGCTAGCACGTCTCTCTTTCTCTCTCTTGCAGCACCACAAAGGAAAAAAATGCAGTCTGGGTGAAGCGCTGGAGCCGCGAACGGACGATATCTAACGTTAACTAAAGCCTTGAATGTAGTTAACAAGTATGAGAGTTGTAGTGAGCTAGCTCGATGCTAACTTCGACTAGCGTTAGCGGTTAGCATCCGCCGCTAACACCCCCATCCCAGCTCAGCACAACGGCTCACCTGCTCGGTAACCTATACCAAAACACTGGAGGCTGCCGTTGTTATCGGCCCACGTCTCCAGTGCTTCACTCGAACTGTATTTCCTTACCTTTACGGACCTGACAACTGTTGCTGCCAGGTAGTGATGCACCGATGTGAAAATTGTGGCCGATACCGATAACCGATGTGAATATTGCTGAAATGGCCGATACCGAT
>JAOPJL010000146.1:46822-67465 GCA_027123545.1 Trisopterus esmarkii | reverse complement strand
TAGATTAATCTAGATTAACTCCAAGATTGCAGTGAGATTAATCTAGATTAAAAAAATTAATCTATGCCCAGCACTAAAAAATATGCAATATTACTTTGTAAGAGGAGTAAAGGATAATTAATTTAGTCTATAACCAAATGCATGCACCTAGTTTTATGCATACATACCAAATTATTCTAATTTGAATTTTCTACTATGTTATTGGTGTACAAGAATCATTCTTACCCTGTGTTTACGGGTTGCCATCTCAGCCCAGAAGTTCTCTGTCTCGTGTCCAGAGTCCTGGAGGGGTGGTAATACCATAGTCTGGTATTCCAGGAGCTCAGATTATTGTTAAGGTGAAAAACATCATAGTTTGGGAACTACCTGTGTCATTGGATCCATCTGTGACTAGAGTGTATGGCTGTTCCCTCATTTGATCGACCAACTCCCTCATAAAATGTGGTGCCAGCGCCTCGTTTACTATACTGGACATTTTTGTCCTGGCACACCGGTATTCCTGGGCTGTTCTTGAGTCTTTGAAACACTCCTTTAGAAGAGGCCCCAGGTGGTCTGCAACAGCTAGTGGAACATTGTGCTGCACTAGTGTTTCTGTTATTTTGACCTCAGCCCTCCTTGTCTGCAAGATTTTTTTTATTAGTACTCCCCAAAGAACACAGTTGAGTTGAAATAGACATTATATTAGACAAAACTATAAATTGTGATAGAACAGTAGTAGTACACAAAACTCTTGAACCTTGACAGACCATGACAGTGACACATAGCATACCTTAGCCTCTTGGTCTGCCATACCCACAACAGAGGAACAGGGCACTGAAAATCTGTCTAAAGTAGCCTGTGATTGAAGTGCCTGCGGCTTGTCCTGGTGGCTCTTGCTCTTGATGTGTCGCACAACATCAGTCTCCCCTTGGTGGCAACATGAGTTCTCGACACGACACACAGAGCACCAGTAATGTGTGCTGAGGGTCCCTCTTGTTATGAATGGCCATGTTGTGGTCCACTCACTTTTAAAGATGGACCTGTATTTTGCAGCCCCACACATGGCTCTACTCCTCGACCCCTGCTCAGGCCACCGCTGTTCTTCATTCTCTGTCTGTGGCTGTTCTGTCTGTTCCTGTTCTGTCTCTTGTTCTGTCTGTTCCTGTTCTGTCTCTTGTTCTGTTGGTCGCTGTTCTGTCTGTTGTTCTGTCTGTTCCTGTTCTGTCTCTTGTTCTGTTGGTCGCTGTTCTGTCTGTTGTTCTGTCTGTTCCTGTTCAGTCTCTTGTTCTGTTGGTCGCTTTCTGTTGTTCTGTCTGTTCCTGTTCGGTCTCTTGTTCTGTTGGTTCCTGTTCTGTTTGTTGCTGTTCTGTAGCCCTTTTCTTGTGTGTCTGGTTTTTCGATAGATAAAATAAAATATTTCTCTTTGTTCCTGCTGATGGCCCTGGCTTTTTTTTATTGGGCATCCTTGAAACCTTTAGGTTTAATAAAAGTCATGTTGGTTTATAATTCTGCGCTAGTATATCAGTTACAATATGCTTTTTTTCTGGTGTACAATTTATGTTGTGCTGCATTTAGACCTCAAACTAATAGTTTACAAATATCTCTCTTGTTTACACATTAAAACGAATAGGTTACTTTAAGAGCATAAACACTTATAATTATTAAAAAATACATACCTGAAAAGGGGGGAATATAATCCAGTGACGGGCTTCTTTGGATAAAAGTCAAGCATCTGATAGTAGACAGTAGTCCGACCGGTTCTGGCAGCGCGAAGCGCGAAACAACACAACTAAGTCTAACTAATCGATCCCTGTGCGGTGGTGTTTATGAATGAATCAAGGCTCAAAAAGGTAGATAACAGATTACCGAACCAATTTTATTTTTTTTCTTTTCTCGAAATTCAGCGTGAGAAATCGGGGGTGTGGCGTGAGAGGGTGTGAAGTGATTCAAATGCGTGTGTCTCACGGCCAATGCGTGAGAGTTGGCAGCTTTGTAACTGAATATAACTATAAATATAAATAAAACTAGAAACAGACCTCTCTCCTCACTAGAAACATGTCTTATATACATTTACTGTACTGTTGGAGGTCACGCCCCTTTTCCGGCCTTTTCGAGATAGCTAGGGATACTAAAATATTAGAATGTCTAAAAAAAGTTTTCCCAAATGGAGTGTCATTTGGACAAAGCCCCTCAGAAGTGTTACCTGCAAGACCTAATGGTTCAGAATGTGGTGGAAAAACAGTTTTTTGAGGTAGGAAGGTCCTATCGCCCCAAAATAGTAATACCTTATTCTAGGGCCTAACTGGGACGCCCGCACCGAAACTTGGCCCGGTCGGACTCCGAGGGCAGGAAGGGGGGGCCCTTCCTGCCCGAAACTTGGCCCGGGCAGACCCCGAGGGCAGGCCCATTTACCCAACTCTGCAAACGCACTTAAACAGGGTAAAGTACCGGCAGCCTGTGACAAGTGCCGGTATACAAGAAAAAGGGCCGGTACGCCAAAGGGTAAAATGTAGAAGTGCCGGCGAGTAGGCTACCGGCCCACTTCGAGCACTGGTCCTACCAGAATCTCGTACTTCATGTGATTTGTACAGAGTCTGGACCATGGAGCTATTATAGAATTGACAGCGGATTCCAAAATGGCCCATTCATTCCTATAAAAACTGTGCAATGTCGCACGGTAGAAGCCATAGATATATATTACAGTTTTTCTCAGTCGCTTTGGTACATTTCTCAGATCAGAATTGAAATTTGCAAAAAAGTAAGTGCCTTTCTCAAAATAATTCGTACAAATAGCAAAACACCATGGATTTCATGCAAAAGCAAGTCTCTTGCTCAAAATCCTTAGTTAGTTTCTCAAAAGTAAATATCTGTGTCGATGAACATGTCAGTGTCATCAAAATGACAAGTCCTTGTGTCATGTCTACGGATAAGACAGTCAAATTGCTTAGTCATGTTGTCAATATAACAGTGTACTCTGGAAGGATGTTCTGATGAAAACCATGGCTAAAGTTTTGAAGACAATTATTGTAAATTGTAAGTTACACCTTAGTGTATGTGGGAGATTGAGTGCAAGAGACTGGACAAGATTCACATTTACGCTTTGACTGTTTGTACTGTAATTTGTTGACAGACCATGTCATTGCTAGAAATGTGAACATAGGAAAATCTCCTTAGGGTAGACTGTACATGCATTGCTGTCGGAATTACAGTGCAGTCATCCTACAACTCCTGGCTTTCCTGTCTGTTGGGCCACAAATTCTCAGACAATTCACTGTAACATTGTGTTGTGCTCCAGCTATATATATACTTGCCAGTTCATTGTTCAGGAGATGCACCTTTGAGCTATTGGTTGATCATTGGTTGATCTAACACTTCACACATTTCCCTTCTTTAGAGTAAGTCAAGATTCACCTGGTAGCAATTGACCAATTCAGGACAGATTTAAAAAAATAACAAAAAAAAGAGTCTAACGCCAGTGTATAAAAATTTATAGAAATATGCTTGACATATTATGACAACTTGTTCAACCATTTTGCATGTGAAGACTTATGCAATGAACTAATACCTAAATGTTGTGGGGGTGAGACTATTCCATAGAGACCATTACAATACATTTTGATCAACATGACATAAGCAATTGATAATGTAGGAAAGAGCAGAGAATTGTACATACTCATGTGCATGGATGTACCAAAGCATTTGCAACGTGTTCAAATAAATGAGAAAGTGTTTTTTTCATGTGCACAAGTGACACACTGATGTGAAGATTGAACTGGTAGTTTTGAGAATTTCAATTCTGATCTGAGAAATGAACCAAAGCGACTGAGAAAAACTGTATTATAGGCTGTAAACCGTGCGTGAAGATTTCATCAGATGACTGGCTTCAACGTCATTGAACTCAGCGACTCCCTCTGTTCGCTTATTGGACGCAGAAACTTTGACGGAGGAAACACACTCTCCCGCCACATTTGGGTCTATTTAAAGGCATTTGACGGTTTAAAAAAATCATTCAAGATGTCGGAGAGGCCAGCAAGAATCCGGCACCGAATGACAGAGCTGCGAGATAGGTTGAATGCACATATAAACTGAATTTTAACTGAAGTCGAGGCAGAGGGATCTTCGGTCATGGACAGGTAAGGTATTTTCGTGTATTAGCCTACACGATGGACTAACCGTGAACATTTTGTTACCGTTTCTTTCGTCACGATGTAGGCCAGGCGCGTTGTTAAACGCGCCTGGCCTAGCATTCGAGGCTTTAGCCCCGGATATTTTGGGAATATCCCCGGATCGCTGTGCCGTCAAATAAATACAAAAACATAATGATGAAAAAAGGCGTTATAGTTGATTTGCCTCGGGTGACTGTTTTATTAGCAGGCTAGTATTGCCCGTTGCCACGTGCTAGCCTAGTACGGGCAAACTGGATCTAGAAGGACTGAATGAAATGTTCTTGTTTCTATTTTCATTTTCATAAAGGCATACAAACATACTCTTAACATTTTGGATGTAGACTACAGGGCTTTAGGCAGGAGCCAGGTGCCAGGTCAGTGCCCAGAAGGAGGCGAGGCACCAGGACGGGAAGGCCCCGACAAATAACCCTTAAAGTCGCAGTCCTAAGAAGTGACATTACTTCTGTGAGGCATAGAAATGGTAAGTCGATAGCTTTTTTTTGGCAGAGGTAGTTTGGATGCATACGATTTTTTGATTACAGCCAGTTACACCCTTATAACGATTTATTTGGAGCCATAAATACAGAGGTAAAGGGGACCTATTATGCTTTTTTGACTTTTATGACCTATAAACGTTGTTATAATGATTGATAGTCATGTTTAACCATACTTAAGTGTCAAATAATGACGTACATGCATTTCGACCCCTGCTTAGTCTGGGGTTGCTGTGCAGAGCGCTAAACACTCGGGACAACGATTCCGATTCACTTGTTCACATTTTCGGGAAACATCTACGTAGACGTACTCCTGCCACGCCCCCATATGCCTGGTCAAATCTGCCCGCGCTCGCGCTCCAAGTAATGTAACCAATAACAACAGAGTTGGGTTGGCAGGAGGGGGCGGAGAAGGACGAAACGGAGCGTTGACAGAGAATGCTGAAAGCGCCCAGATGAGAGGAAGAGTTTCCCGAAAATCTAGATTGTTCTTTGTGTATGGTTAAACATGATGTAGGTGTACACCTAGAGTGTGCATATATTTCTAGATATGTAGCCCCTACGATAACCTTTCCCTCAAAATAGCCTCACCCAATCGCACCACTGAACTTGGCCATAGGCTCGGCCAATCAATGACTTGCATGCAGGTGCCCTGGCGAATGGGAGGAGAGGAGAGGGCGGGACAAGAAAAGGTCGGAGAGGAAGACGGCGTTTGGGCGCGGTGCCATGGCGGACGGAGATTTCGAGATAATAGATCAGTTAAAGAACAGTTTAGCTCTTAGTTATTGCGTGTGCGACGTGTTTTAATCTGAGCTACGGAACCTTTACGGCTTGAGTGGCGAGTGGAAGACTCCACGCCATCAGTGCTGAAGATTCATCCGGTGTTAACCAGTATAGTTCGCATAGTGCGAGGCGACCGTCCTTGCTAGGTAGTGCAGTTTGTTTATTCAGCTATATTACTAGCCCGTCGCCAACGTTGGAGGCCTTGACGCCAGAGAACGAAGAGCCAACCAGTTCACTGCAGCCCGGGACGTATCTGTGGCTCATCTCACCTGCTCTCTCCCTCCACCTCCCTCTCCGAAGCCATTGATACACGGTGCGTTGGGTGAGTAAATAGGCCACCCTGCCACCCAGGACTCTACCATTCACCACGGACAGCAACGCGCTCTCGATGGACATGTTCAATTGGTGAACGGTCGGCACATACGTGACGTGGACAATCCGAACCAAAAGGAACATTGAACTAAGAGTGGACATTGAGTGTGGTTATGTGTATTGCACAAAAACGTTTCTGAAGTTATTATTATGTGTTACTATGGTGTGAATTGTATTAATGCTGTTGCTATTTACATGTGAGGTTCATCTGCAGTGTATGGTATTAGAGATACCTGCTGATAGTGTTGATTGAAAGTGGTATTGAGCCACTCTGGTGAAGTGGATGTTGTTGATATAAGATTTTGGACGTTATATGGTGGTTACATACATTTGATTTATACATTTATTATTTTATTTCATTTTATTTTATTACTTTCCTATTTTATCTAATATCAGAAGACTAGTACTTAGTATAATAAATAACCACTTGTTTTTCAACTGTTACACTATTGCTTTTATTTTTCCATCTTCTCTGAAGTAGGGGCGTCTCATCCTCTGTCCATAAAGTATAGTGGTTAGGGGGAATACAGGGTAAGACACACCGATACCTTCTGATATTCCGTCCTTTAGGTCTTCACCGTGACAGGTTAA
Source organism: Trisopterus esmarkii (assembly GCA_027123545.1). NCBI lineage: Eukaryota > Metazoa > Chordata > Actinopteri > Gadiformes > Gadidae > Trisopterus > Trisopterus esmarkii. The sequence goes on along the minus strand of JAOPJL010000146.1, from coordinate 61,080 downwards.
AATCCTAAAGCCTAAGCTAGTGTATTTCAACTGAGCGGGTAGAGCAGACACGAGACTAATAGGTCTGGGGGTTAGGGACCTAGATCCTCTAACTTCCAGCCATTCAGGGAAGAGTGATTTACCCCTACCAAGCGGACGTAGGTCCCGTTTGCTACAATGACTATCAATCATTATACCAACGTTTATAGGTCATAAAAGTCGAAAAGCATAATAGGTCCCCTTAAGGTAACGGATGCAGTGTGGTCATGTAGACTTTAGATTTCCCATCGTATTGGGCTTCATGTAAGCTCTTGAGACATGTCTTTGTCTGTTCATAGATGCCACAGCGCCCGTTAGGGTTGTGGTGGCCCTGGACCTCACACCCCAGCAGTTCCATCAGATACTCCGGGACAACATTACTGGGGTATGTTCTAGCTATTCAATTAGCTATTTTAACACTAGAACAGCCGTCATAAAAAGTAAATCGTTAGGCCTAATTTCTCTGATATAAAGGAAATTACAAAAATAAGCCAACGGCAAGAATTAAAGACATACCCTTGACGTGAACTCTGGTCCCCCGTATTGCAGAGCAGATTCTACACCACTCAGCCAACTGCTGTTTCTTAAATTTGATGGAATACATATATGTGTTGAGAAAATATCCACGATAACAATATAGGCCTATCTCAATTAATTTAATTACTTTATTTTTTATATCATTTAATCTTAAACCCTTTGGGAAAATATAGGCTGTTTGTAATTCATATATGTACATTTATGACAAAATCGTGAGGACTAGGCTTGTGACACACACATGTGGTGCTCGAGCGGTAATAGCTCATAGGCGCCACCTAGTGATCATTAAGTGCAAATGCACAGCCTCATACAAATGACTTAGGGGTCATTTGACCCCTCTTGTGGCACTAGTAGTAAGTAAAAATGGCCCGGCGTTCCTAGTGTTAAGAGTAATTGCCTAACACCAATATGCAATGGTATTTCCAAAAACGACCGTTTTAATAGTGACATACAACAGATGGTGTACGTGTTTTCCTCTTATCTGCTTTATAAATTGTAAGGATTTCTCACAGGTGCCTGAGGAATTTGAACTTTGCCGGGTAAATGGACAGCGGGAGGTGGTGCCCCTCACACAGCAGTGCCCAATGGACATACATACCCACCAGGCACTGCAACGGTCCAATTTATATCTTCGGCCAAAGGTCAGCTAATATGTTTACATTTTGTATTATGTAATGTAATATGTCGTGCTATAAATTAATGCTGTTAATTTCCTTTAGAATTCCACCAGTGAGGAACTCACAATGAGGCAAGTGTTTTTTTCTTGTTGTGGCCTACTTCACATTGTTTAAGTTGTCCCGTTTGTCTCTGGTAATAAGGTTATATTCTGACTCATGACTAATTGCTCTACAGCAACCCCACCACCACAGAAAACGTCGTGCCACCCGGACCTATAACAAAGTAAGGGGTATTTGTGGAACTATAACTTGCAACATGGGCAAGGCAATGTCTTGGAATTAATATCTAAAAGCAGAAATGTTATTTTTGGTGTCTTAGTCCTGCCCCTGAGGATGAATTATCCCCTGCCATCCCTGAGATCCAGCCTGGGGTATCAGTGAGGTAAATCACTTGTTTTTCAAGAAAGCCATCCTAGAGATAGCTATGGATTTGATTAATTTTATACTCGCTGACTGTGGGTTTTGAGTCTGTTACTGTTATATTTTGATTTTTTTTATTATTGTGTCATGCATTAGCGTGCCCAGCCCATAAGGGCTTATAAGACACCATTATAAAACATAGACCGACCTAAAACCAAAAGTAGATGCTAAACAATACTAACATTAACGATATAAACCATCCTCACGGTTCATGCTGGCTTTAGTAACAAAAGAGGCTAACGTATAAACATTGAAGGTAAACAAAGATTCCATCCTGATCATCATTACTCCAGAATATTTCAGGGTTTTGTGCCAACAGTTCATTTACAAAAGGTACTCTTTAGTTCATCGTAGAAGGGACAGTATAAAAGAAAATGAGATTCATTGTCCACTTCTTGACAATCACAAATTTCACAAAGTCTGTTCCTCTTGGATATTTTTAAATCTGCCGACCTCTATAACTTTACTTTTCCCCCTTCCATAGCAATGCATCTTCAGTCGGTGGAGAACATGAGGCTTTGCTAAGGCAAGTGATTGTAATTCCATTCTAACGTCTTGTAATGGCATACACATAAATGAAGCCTTGAGTCTTTGTGTTGGTTGTCATTATCATTGGCTACATACTACACAGAAAGATATTTGATGATGTAAAGGGAAATGGGTAAAATGACTTTTTGGAGAATCCTACTTTTTAAGAATACCATTGTCCCAATCGGTCCCAAACTCCCCATTGCCACCACCTACAGTTATATTTCGTTTTTAGTATTGCTTTATTTACAGATATAACATGATGCACATAAAGTTACAATTTGTGTTTAATCCATAGCCTTCCAAAAATACATTGTGCTGTCTGATGCCTTGTGTGTTTGTCACCATGAGAACGTCCTTGACATTTGTCTATGCATGAATCATTTCCCTTATTTAGAGAGGATGTCATCACATTGACATCAGATGAGGAGTTGGAGGAAGTCCTGCTTGGATCCCCCAACAGGAGTGATCCTGATGTAAGCACATAAACCTGCATGTTGTCTTATTTTACAATGTCAAATATTTTGTTGTGTTAATATACAATGTTAAATTGTTATTTCTTGTGAAACTTAAAATGCTTGATTCCATTATAGGACAATGTGGACATCAAGGCGATTCTCAACTCATTTAGACAGGACAACTTGGAGACAGGCAGCACCTTCACTGTGATTGCCAGGAGGAGATATGTCCTGAGAAGTGCCTGTGCTGCACTCTCCAAGACGTACTTTGGCTGGCACAAAGAGCCCTCAGTTGAATTTGTCTCTGAGATGGCAGCCGACTACGGCGGGCCTAGGAGGGAGTTTTTTAGGTGAGCAATAACTATTGATTTTACCATGTGCCTTGGTTAGTTTCCTGAATCCTGTTCCTTGTCATTTGGTCATTTTGCATGTTTGTCACAATCTGTTCCTGTAAAGTTTTGTCTGGATTCACAAGCTAAATTTGACCTGCACTTGGTTCCTATCTGCCAGATCGTGTCAATCACCTTATCATGTATGCTATTCGAAACAAATTTCCCTTAACATTTTGTGACAGGTTGCTGATGCTCGAGGTCCAGAGCTCCCTGGGGATCTTTGAGGGAAGGCCTGGAGAGCTTTTTTTTTCATACGATCTGCAAGCCCTGGACCAGAATAAGTTCTATACAGTGGGAAAACTTACGGCCTGGTCCATTATCCACAATGGACCAGGCCTCCGTTGTCTCAATAATTCCCTGTTTGCACTCATGTGCAACCAGGAGGTGGACCTCACAAATTTGGACCTTGGGCTTCTCCCAATTGAGAGTGATGACCAGAGCAAGATAGACCAGGTAACACTAAGAGTACTACTTCAGGTGTGTTACAACCTCTAAAAACAAAGTGCAATGCCGTTTATGTATGACTCTTAGCATTTATTAAGTATGCACATTTAAAATTATAGTGCTACATGAAAATACAAGAAGATAACCAAATAATCTGGAATTCACAATGCTCACCCATAATGTCAATCTCACTTTGTAAAGATTAAGACCTGCAGCACAGAGGAGGACCTGGAGACCCTAAAACAGGTGTGTGGGGACTGGATTGCTGGCTGTGGTGTACCAACAGTCTACACGGCCAACCTCCAGGATCTCCCACGAGTCCTTAACCGAGTTGTGGCGCATTTCATTTTTCATCGGTAAGATAGTTTTACTTTGTGCAAAATTATAGACCTTTTTCATTATTGGGAGGTGATGGCCTGTATATACTGTACTTCCCTGAAAGGGTTTGTTGGTTTGGCCTGCATGTATTACTTCTATAACTTTGTTCAGGAAAATTGAAGTTTGTGTACATGAGTGTGTGAAACAAGTGTTATGAATAACTAATTTCCACAGAGAGCGAGACCATGTCTTTGAATTTTCTAAGCTATTTCAGTTCACTCTTGAGACCTCATGGAGTAATGTACAAACTGTAAATGCAAACTGTTTACAAATCAAAGTCGTTGTATTATTACTAGTGCTGTCAAGCGATTAAAATATTTAATCGCATTAATGTCATAGTTAACTCACAATTAATCGCAAATCTTTTTTCTATGCTAAATATCCCTTGATTTCTTTGTCCCATTAATTGTTCTCATTTTAATGCTCTTATCAACATGGAGAAGTGCATCGGCTTGCCTTGTGCAAATGTTTTTTTATTGATAACAACATTGGCATATACTGATCAAAACAGGACGATACAAAAAAAAAGCCTATAGTGCAATTAAACGATGAACATACAAACATACTGCCTTGAACATAGCAGCCAAAAATTAAAAATAAATAATAATTATTAAAATAATAATTTGCCTTAATCGCGCGATAAAAAAATTAACGCCGTTAAAATTGGTTTGCGTTAACGCCGTTATTAACGCGTTTAACTGACAGCACTAATAATTACATGACCTGGCATGATTCGAAAATTAACTGGCTAACCATTTATTCAACAGAGTCGCAAGCATGATCCAGCTATTTACTGCTGGCATGAATTCTTGTGGCCGATTCTGGGACCTGGTCAAGTCCTACTGGAGGCAGTTTGTTCCGGTCTTCACCCACACTGGGGAAAAACTCACCCGGCACAAACTGCTGTCGCTTTTTATCAAAGCAAGGAGCGAGGAAGGAAGCAACAGGTAGGAGATGGAGGAAAGCACCCTCTACCTATTTGAGGACTGGCTGTTGGCCATTGAAGGTGCGTGGTATTGTAAAATTCTGAATTACTTTTTGGCATTGTAATTCATCATTCCATTGACAGACTATGCCTATTAGTCTGGGTCTGATGCTTTCCTGACTTTGATCTTGACTCTTCTTGACAATTTGCGTTTAAATGAGGAGAGGATTAGTTGCCAGAGGTTTGTAATAGTAGTAATTAGTCTTTGAGGAGGAGCGTGATGGTCTGTTTCAAACTAGCTCTTGGCTGCCTTCATCATCCTATAGAGCTGTAAATACATTTGTGTATAGATTGTTGGCTCCTGCATCATGTTTGAATTTCATATCAAGGTCCAATTATGTCTTGCTTGAGGAATTCTACATAATATACATATCTAACAATCGTAATATGAATGCAACATGGTTTAATGTGGCCTGATTTACTCATACATTATAGAGACTTAAGATCCTAATCTAAGATGACTTTGTTTAATTACTTTAAACTGATGTCTGCAGAGGGTGTTGTGGATTTCAAATTTGAAGAACTGCTGATTTTCCTCACCGGAGCAGACTGCCTCCCCCCGCTTGGATTTCCAGACCGTTGCTCGATCAATTTTTATGATCAGGAGCCAGGTGTAAAACGCATCCCCTTTGCCTCCACCTGCAGCCTCTCTCTGTTTCTCCCCAGGGGTATGGAATGCGAAACGGAGTTCCGGGATTTAATGTGTCTTGCACTGAGGGGGTCATTGGGTTTTGGGAAGATTTTGCTTTTTAGTTTCGTCTTTTTGTCTGTTTTTGTTCTTTAAAAACAAAAATAATCTGTTTATTTAAAAATAATAATATATATTTGCTCACCCTTTTTCCTTGTTCTTTCATGGGTAGTGGCTTAGTTTCTACATTGTGTTCATAAGTTATTGTGTCTTACTTTTAGCTAGTAGTTTCTCATGTGTTTCTATGTCTGTTCTTCCTGTCATTTTCTTTGATAACCATGTGTTTGTTTACCTTGTTTTCATTCCCCTTGTGTTCAGTTCCTGGTTTCTTATATAAATTATTTTATAAATCAGTTTGTCATGTTGTCCCAATTTGTCTATTACAATGGCAAAAACATTCTTAAAAAGGTAATGAAGGTGCCTGGCAGCACACTGCCCAAGTAAATAATATTAGAACTACCCTTGCAGACCAACTCCATTCTTCTATCAGTGCATTAATGTTTGATACTGTTCATGGAACTAACATGATCAAAATGTGAGGGAGTTGACCATGTTGATGTTCGAAGGCAATAAGAGGCTGGGGAACATAGGATCATTTTTTTTTTTTTAAAGGGTCCCATGTTCCCCGCATTTCCCAAAAAGGGTCCTATGTTCTAATGTTCCCCGATATGTATGTTCCCCGGTCTGTTACTTTTTCCAACATTACTGCCAAATTCCGGCGGAGATTCAAGATTCAGGATTCAAGATGGTTTTATTGTCATATGCTATATGACACCATAAAGCTAGACATGCTATATAACCACCATTGCATGTCTAGCTTTTGTGGAAGAGGGAGGGACGTTGGGGAACCCGACGCATTCTATTCATAATATTGTAAGGAACACGGAAGAGGCAGTGAATGAAGTATTGATTAGACAGATGTATTACAGGCCTACCTAATAAACCGTTGGAACACACAAGACTGGAAACCGTAGCAACGCAGGTAAACAAACTCCGAGAAGCCCAATCCCTATCAGAGCTCCCCGCGCTACGGCCATCCGGAGGCGAGATTATAATAGCATATTATATATATATTTATTTATACTATATAGAACTCCGGGAGTCGCAAACGGCAACAATCACTTTCTCCTCCATGCTGCAGTTCACCCCGGCCTGCGCTGCACTGAGTTGGCCGGTTGAACGCTGATTGGCTGTTACACATGTCATTCAGTGGCCACGCTGTTGAACGCTGGTTGGCTGTCATCACGCGAATGGCGTGTCAGAGTTTAAATATTTTTAAAGATTGAGAGATTGCGGGGAACATAGGACCCTTTTCTGGGAAAAGGGTCCTATGTATATGCCACAGTGGGGAGCATAGGACCCTTTTTCAGAAAAAGGGTCTTATGCTCCCCGGTATATATTGCTACAGGGGAACATAGGACTCTTTTTTGAAAAAACAGGGAACATAGGACCCGGGGAACATAGGGATAATAATAATAATACATTTAATTTAGAGGCGCCTTTCAAGACACCCAAGGTCACCTTACAGAGCATATAAGACCCCCTATGGTGCTAGACGGCCCTAATAGTCTTATTTACATAGGCCAAACGATGGCCATTAATAAACAATGCAGGGGGGGGCAGACACTTATTGGAATTCAATTTACACATGTAAAGTAGGAGGTGTTATTCTGATGACCATCGAAAGGGCGTTACCTGCTCGGCCAATTATATAGAGTAGCATTTTTGGGGTATTCCCCACAACAGTTCAGTGAAGGACTACCGCTGGAGACACCCACAACAGATAATTATGGCTCGGAGAACTTTGCTCTTGCGTTGCAGGAATATTCTCAACGACTCCATTCGACGTCTCCTGATGGACGGGCCTCATGTAGGCGAACATCAATCAGCATTACGCAGGTATTTTTTCTCAGATCTTTCATATTGTTGGCTGACATCTTCCTATTTGACCCCTGAGGTGCGGAGAACTTACTGTCGACTTAAGGAAATTAGAGTGATGCCGTTCTGCGTAGTAAGAAGTCGTTTAAGTTATCTAGGGGGGGGGGGGGGGGTCATTGCAGGCAGTGTATTCCAGATATTGTCCGATCCACATTGCTCTCTTTTGGGGAAATCTTTCCGCCTTTTCCTTTGATGCGTTTCAGTAATATCTCCTTAAATATGGACTCATTGCAAAACAAATCGAGCTGTAGAAACGCTGTAGTAGGCCTACATATTGAAGGTGCTGGTTCTCCACCGTCTCTCCACTGCGCGTGCTGTATGCAAACGTTTAGTCGAGGTGAGATGGCAGTTGTTAAACCTTTTAGATTTAGCAGAAATACTTTTTTAATGTAAATTTATCAAGGGGCTGTATTTAAAAAATAATCTGGCTGGTGGTCATGGTCAAGTCAACCTAACTTTTGCTTTATTTTCCAAGGTTGGAGATAATGCAGAGGAGCCTGCAGTGGGCAAGGGGAAATTTGATTAATGTCCAAGATGCTGACCAAATTCTCAGCGACCTAACAGAATTGTTAGAAGAAATCAGAATGGCTGGTAATCAAGGAGGGCAAGGTATTATATCATTTGTCTTACATGATTGTAACACATGAACCGTGAACAGTTTACCTATTTTTGCTCCTCCTGATAATGACCTAGGATATGTTAAATGAAACATGGGAAAACCCAAGACCAAAACACACTGACCTCAAAAATATCCTGTAACAAATTACAAAAGCAATGAGCAACGATGAGCAACGAGCAAGGATTGTTAGGTTGATTATTGTAGGCCTATGTACTTAGGAAATCGTGGAGATATACGTATTGTATATAAATATTCTCCCAAATAGGGATAAGACTAATTTTCCTGTTTTTGCAGTTGGTTCTGGTTACCACGCCCAGTTGGTTCGGGGAGGAAGGAGAGGAGCACCTAGTTTTTCCATCACTCGGCAACAGCTGTTGTTTCTGAGGTCTTGTGGCTTCAACATACCTCAGATGGCTGGTGTTCTTAATGTGTCTGAACGTACTGTTCAACGACGTTTGAGGCAAGTGGCTAAATCATGTTTAATTTGTTTTTGCTCCGTCATTATGTGATAGAGCTTTCCATCAATGCATTATAATTTGTATATGTATCATACATATACCCACACAGACATACACACTATAAAACAATCAATATTGATTGATAATGTGCTATTTTTTTCTCTTCTAATAACAGAGTGTTAAACCTGCGCCAGACATTTTCAACTATGCCCGAATCGGATCTGGATGACCTAGTCACGGAGCTGGTTTCTGGCAATGACTTGGTGGGTCCTGAGTCAGTACGAGCAGCGCTGCGTGCAAGGGGACTCCGTGTCCAACGTAGAAGGGTGCGAGAAAGTATGCTGCGCACAAACCCTGGGGCAGCTGCACTTAGATCCTTACTGCAGAGACCAGAGAGACGGACCTACCAAGTACAAGGTCCTAACTCTTTGTGGCACATTGATGGTAACCACAAGTTGATAAGGTATTTACCATTTCTAAACTCGGTTATTACATCAGATATTTGCACTTGCAATATTTTATGTCAGTGGCTGCGTTGTCATTTATATAAAGTATGTTTTTGTAGGTGGAGGATGGTGCTCCATGGAGGGATAGATGGCTACAGTCGCTTGGTTGTTTTCCTCCGTGCCTCCTCCAACAACCGCAGCAGCACAGTGTTGGAAAGCTTTGTCAATGCTGTGGATCGCTTTGGTGTGCCCTCCTGGGTCAGGACTGACAAAGGAGGAGAAAACAGTTCTGTGTGCCTCATGATGAACCTCTTCCGAGGTTTTAGACGAGGCAGTGCCATTCAAGGAAGGAGCGTACACAACCAACGCATAGAGAGGCTCTGGGGGGATCTCTGGCGTGGACTCACAAACGTGTACCACAGCCTATTTCACTTTTTGGAGAGTGAGGGCATAATTAACCCTGACAGTGATATGCATCTCTGGGCTCTCCATTATGTGTATCTTCCAAGGCTGAACAGAGATTTAGCCGACTTTGTCCATCAGTGGAATCACCATGGGCTAAGGACGGAAGGTCACATGAGTCCATTGCAGATCTTTGTTCAAGGGTGTCTCCAGCAGCAGGGAAGAAGTTCATCTGCCATGCAGTACATTTTTTGAGGAACTGCTGCTGGCCTTGCCCCTCCTCATGCTGCTGGACTTGCCCCTCCTCATGCTGCTGGCCTTGCCCCTCCTCATGCTGCTGGCCTTGCCCCTCCTCATGCTGCTGGCCTTGCCCCTCCTCATGCTGCTGCTGCCCCTGCTGCTGCTGCAACTGATGAAGAAGTTGCATTGCTAGTAGACTGGCAAGAGAGGGTAACTGTGCCTCATATAGACTATCCTTTGGAAGAAGCAGTGATGGAGCACATTCAGGCACAGTTTGACCCTCTCAGTGGCCCCAGGGGAGAACATGGAATGCTAATAATCCATGGCCTGATATCCTTTATAGACTCCTTGTGATAGGAGAAAGACTTGCTCCTTAACCACAAGGACCATATAAATAAAAATGGAATCAAATGAAAGCTTCTGAATTAATATTTTTTTGTACAGTTTAAGAGAAAACAACTAGAACATAAAAAAATTAATCTCTACCTAAAGAGAACCAGTTTTCAAAGTGAATATCAGCTTGGAAACATAACATAGTAGGCCTATACCAAAACCTCTATCAATCAGTATCCCTATTTATGGGAATGAGTCACACCAAGTTTAAAGCTTGTAGGGAGAGAGTGCAATGTGGCAGAAGTTAAAGTAATGTGCGTTAATTTAGAACTCTAGATGGTGGTCTATGGTGCTATTTCACTTCATTAATGTACCGAGTTTTAACACAAATCATATTTAATTGACATATCACTATAGTTAATAATTAAATCTTAATATAAATGCTTTCTAACTTCTTAGGGGTTAGGGGCTAACGAGTCAGTTGTAACAGCAATGTAGTAGTCGTATGGCAAAGGTAGGTTTTTCCCTATCCAAGCAGTGGCACGCCAAACAGCAAACATTTCCTCGACCTGCGTCGAGGTGTATAAGTCAAGTAGATGTCGAGTCACAACCTGACTTTATTTCGAGCATTTGACGACATGAAAACATAATTTTGGAATTGGAGTGTTGAAACTGAATAGACACTGCCAGCAAGCATTTCTGCATTTAACAAGTCTAATATACGCCGGGTCACAACGTTACTTTATTTCAACCATTTGTCGGCCTGAAAACATATAGGCCTAGGGAAATGGTGATTTAGAGGACAGCTTGTTTGACACTTTTGTAACTGTGGCTCCCTCTCACTCCTTTCCACTGTGTATTTATATCGATTGAACGAGAGAGGATGTAACGATAACTCCACGAAAATAAAGGCTCGATGGCTATAATAATTTATATATAATTAACTTATAAAGCGTGTTACAAGACACCGAGATGATCTGGCTGGCTGACTAAAAAGGCACTGTCTTAGGAACTTATAATACAGGAGGTCTGGCTCGCCGACGAAAAAGCTTTGCGATCATAAAAGCGTGACCATCTGACAAAAGCAGAAATCCGGTAATAAATGGATTCGATCCGACAACTTCCTGCCTATAGATCAAGCGTCTCTATCAAATGTGCCACGGGAATCACACAGTTGTCAATGCATTTACTAATATATGTATCTAAATGACGCTACAACTATCGCCAAATGAGAGGAGAAATCCTCAAAGCAGATCTGTGTTGAACTGATTTGGTCTGCTTGTCTTGGTCAGCGATTGGGCGCAAACACTTCAAATGCATTGGCTGAGAGAAAAGAAGGGCGTAGATTATTAGCATACTATAGAAACGCCGTATTTTACGGCGTTGTGATGTGCACAAAAGCGCCGTATTTTACGCGCGTTTTGATGTTCAAAACGGCGCTTTTAACGCGCGCTCTTGAAAGGCTCAATTGCGGGCGTAAAAAGCGGCGCTTTTTTGCGCATGACGGCGTAAAATACGCAGTTTTTCTGCATTTTACGGCGTAATGAAGGTGATACGCGTCTAAATGATGCCGCTTTCTGGCGGGGATGGCTTGCCATACTATGCGGGATGCGAATTCGCTTCTCATTGAAATGAATGGGGAGTTCGCGTCGCGTGCTCGCATCGCGTGCTAGTGGATCCGCGGCTAGTCGCATCGCGTGCTCGCATTGCGTGCTAGTGGATAGGCGGCGTTAGGTGCATTATGTTGCATAGCAATTATTTCCACAATGCAGAAGTCATGGAGCTCACATCAAGTATGTGTCATATATTTTTGGTGAAATGCCAGTTTGACTTTTGAGACACCTGATGAGTAAACCTATTTTGATTGTGACACATTTTTAGTTGCCATGACCTGTAGTTGCTCCTGACAAGTGTGTAGTAAAGAATGTAATAAAAATGTCAAGGCTTTATACTGAATGATGATGGATTAGATGATAGTCAAGTGCTTGTTTGTTCACAAGCATTAGACTTTGATCTTTTTCCTTAAGCCTTTTTATTACACTCTTTGCTACACATTACAAGTTTGTAATATATTAGTCCTGTCTCACTGAAGAGCGAATCACAATCATTTCAGCACATTATGTATTATTGTGTCCAGACATTTACTGGCAATACATTTAAGTTTGTTAGTAATTATTTTTGAACGTGAATCACTTGTGATTCATAACAGCTAAGCTAATACCTGTTATTCTAATTATTTTAATTCTTAGATTCTTCTTCAGAATGTTTTAGGATTTCTGGTACTCACCCAGTTCAGGAGGAAACCAAATGAGAAGTGTGCAGTGGTAATATGTGGAAATAGATGTTTGTATGTATATTTGTCAAAAGCACAACTACTCCTTTAAGTTCCTGTTCCGGTTTTCAGTGTGGATGATGCAGGTTGAAGCGTTGGTTTATTATTTCAGTTGGAAAATGTTAACCTTAAATTAAAAGGTCTTAAATGGATAGGGTTAGGCATGATCATACACGCCTCATGCATAGTATGAGGTAGGTTAAGGTTAACGTGTTCAGGCAGAAATAGCAAAGATACAGTAAGAACAACCTTAAGCATATATTATGTATTTATTAGACTAACCACAAGATGGCAACCCTTTCATCATTTCTCCACTTATTTATTCTACAATGGAAGTTAACATAATAGCTATTATTTTTGGGGATTTCAACACATTTGAAGATTAATTATCCCCCTTGTTTTATGAATCTGCTTAAAGACTCACACTGCTTAAAGACATACACTCTCATAAACTCTAGATATAGGCCTAATTATTTTAAATAGGAAGAGACTTCATGTGTTTCAAAATCTATGAACTTGGTTTCTCAATCTACTTCCTTATTCTGGTTGTAAATATTACTATGTTTGTGTGTGGAGAGAAATAAACAATTAAAAGAAAAAAATATTTTATTAAAATAATCTACAAACAAATGATTGTTGCTAATAGCGGGATCCAAGCACACACATCCTCATTGCTTCTGAACGATATCACTAATGGATTTTGTGTATTGGTCAGTGTTGCCAGTGTTGGTCAAACTCATGCAAGACCATGCAGATTGGTACATAAATGCTCCACCCTCTCTTCACCACGTTCATTTTCTGCAGATCAGGGTCCTAACAAATGGCAGCCAGACAAAAAGGAGGAGGAGGTGCTGTTGGTATATGAATGTGGTTGTGGACTGGGAAATGAGCGTCAGTGGAATAATTGTTCCTGTATCAGAGATAGAGAGAGAGAAGACCAGGCGAATAGGAACATGCTAAATTAATGCAGTCCATTTACTTTATAGGGTGACCTGTCCTTTATAAGGACATACTTTACCCAAAATAGTGGTGTAATAGTGGTGTTATTTTAAATAGGAAGAGACTTCATGTGTTTCAAAATCTATGACCTTGGTTTCTTAATCTACTTCCATATTCTGGTTGTAAATATTACAATGTCTGTGTGTGGAGAGAAATAAACAATAAAAAGAATAAAATATATTATTAAAATATTCTACAAACATATGTTGGTTGGTTCTGAGCAGTGAGATTGAAGGCAGGATTGAGAATGTTGTAGGGCTAACCTCACACCTGCCAGAAACCCCATCGCATCCTTCCTCCTGGCATTCAAAATAATCAATGTGACACTGAGAGAGCGAACGTGTGGGTTGAAGACTGATTTCATTCACCTGCATATCTGTCTTGGGTGACAAGGAAGGATCTAGGATGCAAGCACGCATGCAAATACACACATACACACTCGCATACAAAATTAACCAATTAGGGAGTGTGTAAATATGTTATATAGAGTGTCTCTTACCCGTAATACCCACATCCTATTTTATCCCCCTCCCCCCTCTGTTAATATGTGTCAGGTTGTTTTGGCGACACAATTTGAATGTAGGATGGGGCAGTGTGTGTGAGCGTGTGGAGAGGGGTGGGGTGGTCGACCACATACGTGCCACGTTATAACATCACACAAGGTTTAATGTTCACTGCAGTCACTTAAGGATATTATGACTGCACACACACACGCACACACACACACACACACACACACACATATACACACGCAAACACACACATGCGTGCGCACGCCTTTAATTAAGAGCGCCCTTATTTATCCACTTCCCATGATCCTTTGCTGTCTCTGGAGTGCTCCCTCTTGGCATCGATAGGCGCGGTCTGTTTTCACACACATACACACATACACACCTACACACACACACACACACACACACACACACTCAAGTCCCCCCCACTGCCTCCTCCTCCTCCTCCTCCTCC
>JAOPJL010000146.1:31767-43343 GCA_027123545.1 Trisopterus esmarkii | reverse complement strand
TTCAGCGGGCAATACGCCGGATTAATGCACCCCTCCCAGCCAATCAGGATCGAGCATTCTTAAATGAAGTAGAATAAGAGTAAATAACTCATCACATCGAGACATAATTTGCAGATGATGTACAGTACTGAGATCTAGTGACCAGGGGGCATTCTATTACAGTGGACTCATTGTCATGTTCAAGAAATCATTTGGAAATGATGTGATCTTTGTGACATGGTGCCTTATCCTGCTGGAAGTAGCATGAAAGGATGGGTACATGGTGGTCAAAAAGGGATGGACATGATCAGAAACAATGCTCAGGTAGGCTGTGGTATTTCAATAATGCCCAGTTGGTACTAAGGGGCCCAAAGTGTGCCAATAAAACATCCCCCACACCATTACACCACCACCAGCAGCCTGTACAGTGGATACAAGGCATAATATATCCATGCTTGCATGCTGTTAACACAAAATTCTGACTCCACCATCTGAGTGTCTCAATGGAAATTGACACTCATCAGACCAGGCAACATTTTTCTAGTCTTTACTGAATAATTTTGGTGAGCCCGTGCAAATTGTAGCCTCACACCTCACATGTAAGAACATGATATGGTAATGCATGGAAATCGCTGAGGATCATTGGTTTCTGAAATACTCAAACTGGCCCGTATCTCACCAACAACCATGCCAGTCAAAGTCACTTATGCAACCTTTCTTCACTATTCTGTTTCTTAATTTGAAATTCAGCTGATTGTCTGAGCCATGACTAAATGCCAAAATGCATTGAAACAGCTTCCAAGTGATGAGTTGATTATATAAATGTGTCCACGATAAATGTAACAGGTGTACCTAATAATCCTTTAGGTGAGTGTATGTTAAAACCTATTTAAAAATGATTTCTATCAGAGTTCATTGGCTTTACTAGCAATTTTAATAGTAAGGGTTTATAGAGTGCAACAAGAAAATAAAAAGCAGCGACATATTAAGGAGAATGAAACCTAGAAAGCCTAATAAGTAACTTGAAATCCTCCATGCTCTAATGTCTTGATTCACATTGTCAAAGTTTTAAAAGAAAATGCACTCAAAATGCACTTCAACCAGTCCTGTTTGTGGAGCATAGGTTTATGGTCATAATACAACATGAATGAATGAAACAACCTCAATTCTCTCAGACAACCTAATCACATTATTATAAATATGCTTACTCTTTTGTTGTTTTGGAACTATATTTGTAAAAATGAATAAAGGAAAATAAAAGTGAATCCTGACATTAAAAGGCCAAGGCTAACCACAAAGCAAAAAAACACAAAATGAACACAGGACACCAACATGTAAAACATGCCTAGAAAGGCTCAAGCTATCTAAAAGTGCATTTAGAGTTTAACATTTGAATGCCTTTTAAAGGCCAAACCTCTATTGCGAACAAAATCTCGAATGTTTTGAACGGATCTTGTCTCCAAGACGGGGTGTTCCTTTTTCTTGCACTGCAGGCACTGCCCACTGGTGGCAGTGATACCGTTTTCAATAAAAGGCCTCAGATGTTTCATCACGGCTTTTGTCTCCTCACCAGACCATGGTCTCTTTGTACACCGCCTTGATGAAACACATAAACCTGAACAATTAAAAAAAGAAGATAGAAGAAAGAAGATAAAAAAGATGTACTTGCAAGGATGTACTTGCAGGTAGGGATGTTGCTGTTCAAAATTCCCAAACAAACTGGAACTTGTGTAGATAAAATATGTGTGGTAATATATTGACTAGATCTGCTAAAAATGAAGTTGGATTGCTTTCATTAACATGACATTTCATTACACTGCTTGTTAAAAACAAAATACACCCAGCTTCTTTGTATGATTTATATGTGTGTTGACTGTACAATAGCAAGTGTGCCTAGTGTGCCTAGTGACCACATTTAAATAATACCTTGAGTAACTGAGTCAGGGGGATGAGGTGAACCAGATACACAGGCAGAGTTCCCCTGGTCATCTAAAAAAACATTGCACAGTATAAATGTATGGGCTTAAAGAGCCTGTCTGCCTACCAATCAAACACCATGGGCATAGAGGGGATACATGTAAAACTGTAATATATTCTACTGCCATGCACGTGACAAGCAGACAGCCAATTCTATATTATAATAACTATGCTCATGGCAAAGTTGTTGAACCGGGTGAAGTCAGGAGAGCCTGACTGCGCAACCATACCTTGAGTGATAATTTTACTAGGAAATTATATACATTTTACACAGGCCAAGTCTTCCCTGTTGTTTTAAAATGATCATGCAAACTACTGAACACATCAAAATACTAACCACAAAGCACATGTGTCACAATGAAGAGAGATGACAAAAAGGTAAGCTTGTAACAAAGTTTCTAACCATCGTACTACTGGAAAATTCCTGACTAAAACACTTTAATGAACTCTAATGAACCCACAGATCCCAGCTCATTACATGAGATATGTTTGGCAAATGTTGGGTCCATCATTGAGATTATACCTTGAGCTGCAGTCTCGGAGAGATGAGGCGATCCAAAAGTGGCAGAAGCCAACATTTCTTCATTTTCTAAAAACAACTAAAGACCAAAAAGAAAATCGTATCAACTACACAGCTAGGGTAGGCAATATAAAGTTAATAAATCTGTGAAATAACAGTAGGATGTTATCTAAATGTATAAAAAAAAACTATTTTAAATATTTCACCAATACAATTACAAAATCCGCAACACGGAATACAACAATTTCAGTAGCCTTGGGACCCCATTTTAACACTACCTTGCAATGTGGAAACATTAGGGAGTTGCTGTGATCCTGTATCCATTTCGTCTGTCATCTATTAAATTACATTGTAAAAATGTTATTACACCAACCATATACACATACACCAAGCAGATTTAACATGTTAATGATTCTTACCACCAATTTCATCCAGAGATTTTCCTTGAATATCCTTCACACTTCCCTTCTCCATAGCCATAAGCAGCTTTGAGATCTTAGCCAGTGAATTGTTGATTGGGGCAGTCGATAGTACTCCCTATGCACCCTAATGTCATGGCCGAGAAAATCGGCCAGCTGGTCCAGTTCATTATCTTTCAAGTTCATGACTTGGCTTATTGTGGCGATCTGTTTGCGAAGGTTAGTTGATCTGAGGTTTTGAGGATCTTCGGCTCCACAAGCATTTGCAAATTGACCAAACTGCCCTCTGTAGTGACCATCACTACAAGGAACAGCAAAGAGATAATTGTTGTTTTCTGTTACTCCACACTCTTTCCTCTTACTAATGAGGAGTGACAGGTTAGCAGTCATATCAGGAGTCAGGATCACAGCAACCTTTCGTCCTTTTTTCCCCCTCAATTCCACTCTGGCAAATTGTTTGCAAAGTCTCTTTTCAACTTCTGTAAGCCCAGTGCTTATGTCATCATTTAGTTGTGACACGTCACGATCCTCAAAATTTTTTCCAGTCATCCTTGCCACTTCACCTTCCCTTCTCCTGTTAAACAAAATTACTTGACAGAGGGTCACTTTTGCTAGTGCTGCATAAGTGCCTGCTGTTGGGTTATCGGTAAGTTTCTCCTTAGCCAATTCCACTTGCTGACCAAGATATAACTGCAGCTTCTGAACGTCTTTGGCCAGTGGAAGCCTGGTGCTCTTGTTGTATTTTGCCTCACTCAGGTTTGATAAGGCAGAATGGGAAACTAATTCAGACCACTTTGTTTCATGAAGTGCATGAAACCTCTTGATGGAATCGATCCCCTCTTGGTCCTCATCCATGAGGGCACGACACATGATGAGGTCACTTATCTTTCTGAGAGAATGCCCGATTTTAAGGGCCAAACTTGGGGCTTTGAATGTGTTGTTTTGGTGATCAAACCCTGAAACTCTCTTGACAGCACTAGTAAGAGTTAAGAAGTTGCCTGGTTTTATTGCCTCTTCCATGTTATGGATTCCAGTTGTGTGGCGCAAAGTCACAAGTAATCTCCCAAGTTCCCTTACTTTTTGTCTTACATACTCATGCTTTGATCTGTCACTCCCATGCTTATTAAAGAGTGACTGGGCAAACTGCATGAGATAATGATCATTCCTTATTGCAGTGGACACGTCATCCTTGTGCATTTTGCCCAGCAATGACCAAAGTTCACTTGAAATTGGCTGGGACATTGTAGATTGAGCAGACGCAATACCAATGACTCTCCCTCTCCGCTCAGGTCCCTCTTCAACATTATTCTTGGGTCTTAGAGCACATCTCTTCATATGTCGAGAAAGTTCTTTTCTGGATAACATACCCTTACAGTACAAGCCGTAATCATACGTCTCAGGGCAGCTTCTGTTTGGAACTCCTTTTCACTTTAAGACAGCCTGACCCTATGGTTTTAACAGTTGAGTTATGCTTGAACTTGCCAAGGTTTCGGAATTTCTCAAGAAGAACCTTTCTGTCCTTTGATGATTTGGGGAACTGGAGTGCCTGTGCGATTTCAGCATTTTCATTTACATGCTTCTCGAGATGACGTGCAAATTTAGTTTGAGGTTTTTCACATACAAAACAATAATTGACTTGGCTTTTAAGGAATTTTCCTGATTTGGTTGGGGATTTACATTGGCCAAGAATATCCACAGTACCCTTTTCGGTACTTGCATCTTTTGTTTTCTGCAGGTATGACTCTGACCGTTCTGGTTCTGGTTCGGGGTCTGGTTCGGGGTCTGATTCGGGGTCTGGTTCAGCAAAAGTAACTAAATCAGGCATATTGGTATGGGACTTCTTGGATGGTTCAGGCAACTCGACACTCAACTCTGTTTCTGAGCTTTCTGAATCCGATACAGAATCTGGGATGTACTCATCACCAGATGAGACATCATCCTGTAAAGTATATAAAATTCATTAATTAATTAAATACAGCATATTTTAAACAACAGAAATACACATGGGAAGGATGGATGTCAAAAACAAACTGCTAAGAGCCATCATATTGATATTAAGCATATTATACTTCAATGTACACTTACACCTGATATATCCCAGTCCTCTGAGGATTTCTGGAGGCAGATTTTGTGCCACACACCACAGCATTCTTCACAGACAAAATTAGACAAACCACAGCATTAGACAACAATTGATATTCCATTTAATAAGAACATTAGTATGCAATTGGCATAAGCTTCACACTAATGAAACATACACAATTAAGAAATGCTACCAAATGAACTGTTCAGTACAAATGCACAGTTTGTGCATTTGTTCCATGCACAAAGTGTTCCATATAGACAAAAATGTTCTGTATAGATAAAAAGTACACAGGTTTCGACCATTAAGGTAGAATTCACTGGAGTGGCAGAGCCTTTACATTACCCATTCAAAGTCAAAGTTAAAAAAGTATGTAGTGATCCCACACATCACACATTAAATTCACTAACTAACTACTAAACATAAGCATACAGTGAACTGAAAACTGAAGCATAAAGTGAGTTCAGAATGAAAAACAGAATGTTTTGAAAAATGACTGTTCAAATGGTGCATTCTGATGGTATTTCCAGACAGATACAAACAGAATTAAACTTATAAATATGACATATGGGATCGTCAAGATTTGAGATTTTGATTATAAATTGTTACTGTAAAAACAGACACATTAGTAGCCTGACCTGACCAAACACTGATTCTTTTTTTAATGCATAATGTGCAAGGTGTGAGGCCATATAGGCTATGTTTCAGAATGCATCCTTGGCCCAAAGATTTCTGGCAGAATGGTCTAATGTGGAACAGAAATGCTGAAATGTTTATCCTACATTAATTAATAAGGTTTGTGAGAATAAAAGGAAAGTAATTGGAAAGGTGTGGAGACACCTACAAGCATTTGGATTGCCAATTGCTTGGTGGATCTATTGAATTAGTTCTGGATTTATTAGGCCTAAAGTTTTTGTTCATCATGACCTTTTATATACAGTATATTTATCATCTCAATTAGCCAAACTAAATTTGAAGTCCACTTGAAAAGCTCACTCGATGTATTATCAACTCAGATGCATAAAGATAGACCCAGTGACTTATTGGAAGGCACAAAGTTAGAAAAAGTTGAAAGTCAAAGGGTTTAACATCATCTTCGAAGTTTGTGAGCATATATGTAATTACAAAATGACTTCATCAATGACCTGAGCGCACCACGGACTTGAGGGCATTTTCCTTGTGTTGATACTCACTTAGACATAATGAAACGTCGACATAATGAAACGTTTGTGCATTATGCTTTTCAGCCAAGCTAATCTTTAATAATGCTGACGAAGAAGCACAAACATTGCCCTATGTTCACGTAGCGCATCAAACCAAGAACTGTGTTATTTGCATTGGTAACGTCGCAAATATGGGCTTGTTGGAATTTGTCTATACAATTCAAACAGTGGTGTTTCGCTTATTGTGCGATTGCGTTAACATTGAAAACAACTCATCTATAAGTTGTAATTTTATTTCGGAGTCACGCAAATTAATAAAGTCCATGAAAGACGGATTTAGCTGAGCTGCAGCGAACCTGATGAAAGCACGAAACATGCAGGGTTTAAGGTTGTAGCCTAACTTAGGTCTAAGTCTAATCAACAAAGAACAATAGGACAATATAGATAGCCTAATAATATAAATGATAATAGCAAAGGAATTAAGGACTTGTTCAACATCCAAAGGCGAAAGTCTCCAGGCATAAGGAAACCCTGCCTGATAGATTTGTGATGCGGCTTCTTCGACTCGCTGACCCCCCAATAAAAAAACTCCTTCGCTTCATGTAAATGGCCTATTTTAATTCCAAAACGGTAAAATTTGCCAAAAGGCGACTAGTTTGCAGGTATGCTCTCTGTTATCTGCCATGTGCCTCAACTTGCAAACTCACTTGCCTGGTACATCATAGTATCTGCTACTCCAGTGTTTTCCACCACAATGGTTTGAACTGATAAAATATTCAATCAGCATGTTTTTATGATTTATAGGTGAGTCTGGAACTGACCGATGGCATGAAATGAAACTACTTGTACTGAGAAATGCATTAATTAGGAGAAGATGAATAACACACTTACGTTTGCATCTTACACCGTGCCATCTGAAAGATGTAAAAGGTGAATGGCATATCCAGCATTGGTCAATGCTCACCGATTCAAAAACCAGCTTATGGATTGTACACTGTGACAAAAAATGTCAAAACATTAAATAAATATAAAACCTTTACACATACAAATTATATCATGAATTGTTTTACTTTCACACAAACGTTTCTACAAATCCATCAGGAGAGATGAAAAGTGGGAAAGAATTTACTTTTATAATATAGAAGCATATCTATTCAATTCCTGTGACTTATGTATAGCTAACTGTTGGGGTGTCACTGATCACACACACAAACGAGAAAGATATGCTTCTCTTGTGATGATGGCAAAGAAGACAATTCCTCTAAATAATGAAGTAAACCTTCATCTGGCATTTAAAAAACACAAACACATCTAGTTTCGGAACCTGTGTCCAAAGCCAAATTTAGATTTACCCTGCTTAACTTATATTATCTGTAAAAAAAAAAAGAAATGGCAACAGGGATCTCTACCAATCAATGGCTTTGCTTAATACTAAAAGTTAAACTCCAGGTCCAGGGTAAATCAACCTACAGCCCTGTTGTTTGAAGACAGCGAGTGCTGTAGGTAGGAAGAAGAATAAAAAAATGTTCTACAATACAGACCACTAGCATAACAGCAGGTAACTAACTGATAGGGGCAAGGAAACTGATTATTCTCTTCTTCCTAGCCACAGCACTACTTAACCTCAAACTGCAAGGATATAGGTTGATTAACCCTGGACTATCTGGAAAACCCCTGGAAAAATCTGTGCACGTGTTTGTAACACAGACAAACTCAAGGTATGCAAGGACACTGTCCTTTGGACCTTGAATGACATTCTTTCTCAAACTCTAAGACTTCCATCATTGAACTCCCAGTGTATGGCACACTCAGAAAAACAGTGTTGGGGGGACACTATGATTAGAAAAGACCATCCATACTGAATAGAGGACATTTCCACTGTAGCTGCAAGACAACACTGAAAATTTTGTTCCATGGAACATCACAGTACTTCTAACCATTGGTCAATTTCAAAACACAGGTAAATTCAAACTCACCTCATAAGCAGAGTCACTTGGCGCGGCTCTGGATGATTGACACCCTGATCTCGATTTGGTCTCTGTACAAGAGAACACAGGGCGATTCAGTGCTCGACTTTCCTCAAGTCATAAAACCACATATAGGCATAACATACTCAACTCACATCCCTGACAGACGATATTCTACTCAAAATGTCCATCAAGACATAGAAAAATGGCCTGATATCGCCACATTTTTCATGCTGCAACCCCTTAGCAGGCATGACATGCATTGCCATGAGTTAACAACATTTACTCAAAACTGTAACTGACCACTGGCAAGGTCTGCTGAGAACACAGCAAGGTGCTGGACACCAACTTCTCCAATCCCCTCTTTCGCAGAAGAAGTGCCACTTTGACCTCTGACACAGTGCACCTAAAAAATGAACAGCAATATGCAAAGATGAACAGGCATCAACTGGTACAGTGGCCATTTCACTCAAACCCTTAAGTTTATGACACTCAAAATGATGTAGACAGGGGAACAAAGTGTGAAGTGATGACTATGTGTACCGACAAAGATTTTCAGACTGTACCTGCAGTATAATTGTAATTCATTGATAAATATGTCCCTTACGAAACTACATAATTTCTGAACATTAATACATCCCAAAATAAACAGCTGAATTCAAACCACCCTCATGAGCAGGGCTGTCTGGTATCGGACTGGATGACTGACACTCTGCTCTCAATTCGTTGTCTGTTGAAGAGAACACAGGACATGAAGGCACAGTGCCTTGCAAGACCCCAGTATTTACCAGGCATTGCTTCTTCAAACAGGGACTCACCTCTGAATAAGTCTGTAGAGAAAACATCAGGTTCCAAGTCATGGGCGTGGTCACTAAGCTCTGCAACGAGTGTTGGCCAGAAGGGAAGCTTGCACCACTGAGTTGTGTCTAAACAAGTTAAACAGAAAAATGCACATGTGAACTTGGACATCACTTACACAATTGTGTTTTTGTACAGTTGAACTGACTAAAACAGAGTAACAATTTTAAATGACCCTTGAATATGATCGGCTGGATCACATTTGATCCTGTTGTGAAATTCCCATCACATATCTGCATTTTGTTCTATGTTAGTACACCTTAGAAAAGTTACGCTGTCTGCATTTGTGAATTACTTGCCAACAATTCAGCTAGAGAAAATATCTTTTGCGGAAGAATTGTTATTCACGAATAGTTCACTACATTTTCCTGTGCCCTCATTCAATAAAACTGTGGCAGGTGTCCATGGTGATGCTTTGTGTTGTGATCTATATCTTTCCTTAGCCATTATAAAACAACGGGACTTATTGCTTTAACAGACATCCGTATTCAACCTTACCTCACAAGCAGAGCTGCCTGATGTCATATTGCAGGACTGGACTTCTGGTCTCTGTAGAATACAGGAAAGAATATGAAGAAGGCCAGGGAGGGCAGGGTTGTGCATCACTCTAGAAGCAACCACACTGTCGCTGGTTCACATTCTTTATAGACACAATATGTTTATACGGCCACCATAACTAATGTAAAAACCATCTCAGTAAACATGGCCATATGTGGCATACATGTTTCTCAATCATCTATAGCACACCATTGACAACTAGATAAAACATTTAGTCAAAGTCACTGACCTTCAATACAGACTGTGGATGGCATGATTTGGGCTTGGAAACGGTCTTTGATAGACTCTTGGGCAGCAGTGCTTGTAACAGTAGGGGGAATCTACAAAACATACAGATAAGCTTGCTGTCATCATCTGGGAGAGAGACACGATTGACTAAAAACCAGATTGAAGACCACCAAGATGTGACTTTTCACCAAGCAGTGACTTCTGTTTTTTGGTTATGATTGTTGGCACTAACAAGCGATAGGTAATGTGTAATCTCTGTGGCATCATGAAACTGACACAGCTTAACACAAAGAGATGATTTCATTTTTATCAAGATGTCAAAATATAGGCTATATTTTTTAAACCTTGACACCAATTCAAGGGGGAAAAATCTAAATGACCCACCTCTTTAGGCCAGGGCCATTCTTTCCCACCATAGTCATAAGTGATTTCAGTTCCTGCCATAATTTCCTTCAGTGCAAAAAGGCAGAGATGTGGCTTCCCATCTGCTTCGATCAACTTCATTCTGCAATTTGGTGCCTTGTGCTCATCGTTTGCCAGTCGTCCAAATGACCCATCTTCAAGTGCTCCATCAATGCTGCAAATGTACAAACATCATGCACTAAACAGACGTTTATAGTGACACTTTTGAATTGTACTTTAATTTGTAAGCAACTACAGTACACTAATGCCAACATCCAACACTAGTATAGATGTTCGATGCACAGTTGATGCAAGTTAAAGTGCAACATGTGATCTTTACTTCAGAAATCCTGACTTCTCACTCGATTAATCTAAACATACAGTATTAATCATTCTGAACCTACCACCATGTCTTCTGCTTCCATGTGAAGTCAAACATGAAGATCGAACATGCATTGTGGTACAGTTTACGTCTATGTTCAGCTTCAGCTGCATCAATGAGCTCCCCTCTATACTCGACCACAAAGTCTCCTTGATTGAAAACAGCTAAAGTGAAGATTCCACGACCTGAAGAGACAACCTTATTAGAGTAACAGGGGTAGCAGACTATCCATTGGATACAAATCAGCACTGCAAATAATCACATAAAACTGAATTATTCCTATGAATTGCTACAATGCAAAGTTGTGCTTTTTTTTCAATTCCTCATGTACAATAATGAATACATGTCCAAGTATAGAATACAGCAACAGACAGGCCCACTATTAACTAAGATATTCTTTAAATACTATTAACAACTTTAATTGATATTGATGTTTGTACAATTAATAGTCATAGACTGAAAACCACTGGTCACAATATCAATTCAAGAACCAGTGACGTGTAACCCTGTACAGTGTGGCAAAGTCACTCACCTTTAACTGGATTAATATATTTGATTTCTAACATTGAATTCTTGTCTCTTCCTGCAAGTATGTGATTAGTTGCATCCTGAAGGGGAGTTCTCCGTGGCATGATGGAAGTTACTAAGGAAATTAAGAACAAAAATGTAACACAACTTCACTACTTTTCATCTCACTAATACCATGGATATTCAAACAGTATGCTCAGATACTAAATGACAATGCATACGCCATGTTGACCAGCTAAAGCCGGCCACACACTGCCGGCGAAGCGCAGTTTCCGCGTGTCAAATGGCGCCCCTAGCACCAATAGGAAGCGCCGCGCCACTCGCGCTGCAGCGTATAAACAGGAAATCACCTTTCAGCCAACCACAACAAGTGACCTAATGCCATGGGAGAGCTGCATATTGAAGTTTATTTATTTAACATTTATTTTTGATTAATTACTTAAAAAAGGTATAATCTCAGCAGTACAATTATGTTTTTAAAGCAACATATCAACCAACATAGTTGGTAGGCT
>JAOPJL010000146.1:11229-24184 GCA_027123545.1 Trisopterus esmarkii | reverse complement strand
GCTCTAATTTGTCGTGAAAATCTAGCTCTTGTTTGCATTAGTCGAAGCAATCAAACAGCTTTAATATCTAACTTATTTACAAAAAGTAGTGTGCAGTGTTGCTAACCAGTTCGTTAACGTTGACGTGCAGAATCCTCTTTGCCGCTTACCTTTCTTACCGCTTGCCACTCGAATTGATGATGCCGCGTGAGCTGATTGGTTGCGCTGCTACTCGCGATCTGACTGGTTGTTGCTGAGGGTGGCGCTTGTGCAGCCTCCCAGGCTGAGCAGCCTGGAAGTCGACGGCTGAAGGCAGATTCACCCTGGTGCACTCAACCCGACCAACCAGGAACTGAACTGCGCCCTGGGTCTCACCTGGGGGTATTTCACCATGTTAATGACACCTGTGACATACTCACCCCTGCAGAGGTTTTGGATTCTCAACAGGTGGATGCCCCCCTACCTAATATTGCTGATGGTCCGCTGTCTGACGATCAGAGGCAGCAGCTGCAGGCCTTGCTTGGGAAATTTAAATCAGGGAGTGTTCAGCTCTGCACGGGGTGGAACAGGCAGCCCCCACCTGATCAAACAACACATTCAAACAAGTAACCACCACCACAATAAAGCCACGGGCCTACCGCACTTCCCCTGACAAGCGGAGGGAAATAAACAGACAGGTCCAGCGCCTTTTGGAGGATGGCATCATCGAGGAGAGCTTGCACCCTTGGTCCCCTCCTGTGGTTCTCGTCAGGAAGAGGAATAATACATGGAGATTTTGTGTTGATTATAGGGGCTTCAATGCTGTGACGGTAAAATATTCCCACCCACTGCCGCGTGTTGATGATACGCTTGACACCCTTGCAGGAGCCACCTGGTTCAGCACCCTGGACTTCTCAGACGGCTATTGGCAGGTGGAGGTGGCGCCGGAGGACCGTGAAAAGACCGCCTTCTCCACCGGCCAGGGCCTCTACCAGTTCAGATCCATGCCCATGGGGCTCACAAATGCACCAGCAACATTCCAGCGGGTTATGGAGCTGGTGTTAAAGGGGCTGCCATGGCACATCTGCATGGTGTATCTTGACGACATATTGATATACAGCAGGTCGTTTGAGGATCATCTCTCTGCTCTGGGGGAGGTCTTCACCCGGATCGGAGCAGCTGGGCTACGGCTGAATGCCAGGAAGTGCCACCTGGCCCGGAACCATGTGGTCTTCCTTGGGCTTCATCTCTGCTGAGGGGCTTCGCCCTGACCCCAAGAACACAGAGAAGGTGGAGTCATGGCCTGTGCCGAGGTCCGCCAAGGAGGTGCGTGCTTTCCTGGGTCTCGGTTCCTACTACAGGAGGTTTGTGAGGAGTTTTGCCCAGCGAGCCGCCCCCCTCAGTCACCTTACTGGGAAGGCTGTCCCGTTTCAGTGGACTGCAGATTGCCAAGAGGCGTTTGAGTTCCTGCGGGACGTGATTTGCTGAACCTATAATGAATCACCCAGACTTCACTCACCGTTTCATTCTATATACCGATGCTTCCCAGGTTGCTGTGGGGGCAGTGTTGGCACAAGATGACAGTCTGGAGAAAGTGGTGGCTTATGCTAGTCACTCCCTCACGGCGGCCGAACGACGATGGTCTACGTATGACAGGGAGCTGTGGGCGATAGTGTGGGCGGTTCGTCATTTCAGACACTATTTGGGTCTTCGCCCGTTCACCATTGTTACAGGTCACCGGCCGTTGTTGGGTCTTCGACGGCTTCCCATTGATAATGACAGAACGGGGCGTCGCCGCCGTTGGGCCCTGGAACTGGACCCTTATGACTGGGTAATCGTGCACAAAAGTGGAAGTCAACACACTTACGCAGATTCTCCTGATGCTACCCACACTCTCGTGCACACAGGTACCCAAACAGTTATGGACAATGACCCCAGCTCCGTGTGCGCCATAGGGACTCCCACTTCCACCATGGTCCCTACAGCTGCCCCCGGCTCCACCCCCAGTCCCCATTTGCCTTCTGACCCCCAGGCTGGTGTGGACTGAGCCTTGATCTACACTCTGTCACACAATGGCTCTAATGTCAGGGAGCTCCAACAGAGTGACGCTGACATCAGACAGGTGTTGGCCTGGCAGGAGGAAGGTCAGAGACCGCCTAGGTGGAGGCTGAAGGATGTTGGTCGGGGTTTAAAGAGGCTGTGGCAGGAGTTTCCCCGACTGACTTTCATTGATGGACTGTTGAGGGTTGTGTGGCTGTCTGATGTGGGGAAAACAACACAACTTGCTAGGTTTAATAGAACACTTGTTGACCAGTTGGCTAAAACGCTCTTGTCAGTGAGGGAGAATGGGACTCTTTCCTGTTGCAGGTTGCTTTTGCATACAACACTAGTGTACCCTCCAGCACCGGGTTCACGCCTGACCTCACACACGGCAGGGAGGCCGTGTGTGATGGGCCCGCTAGGGCGAGGCAGACCGGTTGATGGGTCCCTGGAGGACTTTGCTAGTTCTCTCCTCAGGCGCTTGGACACTGCTTTGAGTCAGACAAAGGAAAACAACATTGTGGCAAGTAGAAGGCAAAATAATTTCTATGATGCCAGGTTGAGGCACGAACCATACGAGGTTGGGGACCTTGTGTGGTTGAATGACCCCACAGAGAGCCGCCGTAAACCGGCTCCCCACTGGAAGGGACCTTACTTGGTTCAACGGCGAATGGACAGGGATGGTGAGGTTGGGGTCACCTATCAGACTAGTAGCCCATTCGGAGAGCAGCCCCTCTCCAGACCGCCCACTATGATTGACAGGCTGCTGCGCTACAGTCTGCCGGTGGCTCTTCCCTTGGAGGGCCTGTCTGAACCCCCCCTCCCCTCCCCACTGCTCTGCAGGAGGAGGCCGCCCTGCCCGGTCGCCCTGCGGGCGTGTCCCTCTCTGACGGAGACGTGGCCTGCGGGCGTGTCCCTCTCTGACGGAGACGTGGCCTGCGGGCGTGTCCCTCTCTGACAGGGATGTGGCCTGGGGGCGTGTCCCTCTCTGACAGGGACGTGGCCTGGGGGCGTGTCCCTCTCTGACAGGGACGTGGCCTGGGGGCGCGGCACTGGCTGAGGTGCTGGTGGTTGCCCTGACCAGGCGGCTGCTCCGCCGTGGTTCTCTGGGGTTGGCCGGTCATCACGCCCCCCTGCTCGCTTTAGGGAGTATGTGATGGAGTGACTTGTGTACATGCTCATGTTTATTGACTCCCTGTGTTTTAGGGGGGGTTGCGTGTTTTTTTTAATTTTTTTTTGTTTTTGTTTTTGTGTGTGTGTTTTTTTAAATTCTATTTTATTATTTTCTCTATTGTGCTGTGTGACATGTGGCCTTTGAGCGGCTGGATTGTGGACAAGAGAAAGTAGACGACGAGAGCCAAGCTTCCCACTTTTCCATTGCTTTATTAGCCAAATCTCTGTAACAGACCGATAACAGACCAGAGGGTCAGCGTTCCCACCGGCAGCCCCGGCAGATGGTAAAATGGCGCCTTTTATACCCGGTCACCGGTAACTATCCCTGGCCTCCTCCACTACAGAGGTAACCTGAACATATCCTCCCCTGGCTATCTCCCCCCAAACAATAATTTCCTAGGTTACCTCTAACCCTTGATATATACAACCCTCCCATTCATGCTATTTCCCTGCCACTAACCTATGCACCTATTGACAACAACTAGAATTAAACACCACACATTTAGAGCACCCCCTCTTCCTATCCCGCCACTTGGTCTCTCCCGGAACGTTTATCACGGTGCCGCGCCCCGGGGGAATCTTTTGGCCGCGCACCCTGGAGCAGACAAAGGACCAGACAGGTAAGTGTTAACACACACAACTTCACTTGGTACATGTACCGCATCCACTTCCACCCGATATTGCACCCCACACATTTACCCGTCCCACTGCACACGCTTCATACTATGTTCTTCTTTCCATTACAGTTTTACGTCGGAGCCGAGTACCGCACCTGGCCGCAGCCATACAATCATCTGCGGCCACACAGTCCAACAAACAACTCAATCCTTCTTCAATAAATTAAGTAATTTAAATATCGGTATCGACTGTGCAAATACGCAATGTGCAACTGTACTGTGCAAACTTTGACAAATAAAGTGCTATCGTGACTAAAGTGCAAAGTGCCGTTATTCCTGTACCTTTACGTGCTTGTGCAACAGAACAATTACCCACATGTGCAAAAATATCCCAGTAACGAACTGCGCTTCATTACATTTCCTCCCCCCTCTCCCAAAGGAGAACAGTACCTCAGTCCTCGGACATCCTCGACAGACAGTCAGCCGCCACATTGGACTTCCCTGACCTATACTTAACCGTGAAGTCGTATGGCTGCAGGGCCAGGCACCACCCAGCGATACGCATGTTGGCATCTCTCATGCGATGCAGCCACTGTAGAGCTCGGTGGTCCGTCTCCAAGACAAAATGTCGTCCCAGCAGATAGTATCTGAGGGTGTCGATCGCCCACTTCATCGCCAAGCACTCCTTCTCCACCGTTGAGTATCTTGTCTCCCTGTCCAGCAGTTTCCGGCTCAGGAACACCACCGGTCTCTGCTCTCCCTCCACTTCCTGCAGCAGCACTGCTCCCAAGCCCACTCCAGACGCATCTGTTTGCAGGGTGAAGGGCTTGTCGAAATCCGGACTGTGGAGCACAGAGTGAGTGCAGACGGCATCTTTGAGGTCTCGGAAGGCTCTGTCACACTCCTCTGTCCATCGCACTTTGTTGGGTGCTGAGGATTTGGTCAGGTCATTCAATGCCACCGCCCTGTCTGCAAAGTGAGGCACAAACTTCCGGTACCACCCCACAAGGCCCAGGAAACTTCTCACCTTCCTCTTAGTCGTGGGGATCGGGAAAGAATGCATGGCCTCCACCTTCCCCAGCTGTGGCTTGATCTTCCCGAAACCAATGATGTATCCCAGGTACGCTACTTCTCTTTGGGCCACAGCACACTTGCGAGGGTTGATTGTCAAGCCGGCTGCTTGGATTCGCTGTAGGACTTGCTGTAGGTGAAACCTGTGCTCCTCCCAAGACTGGCTGAAAACAACCACGTCATCCAAATATGCTGCAGAGAAGTCACCAACCTCCCTCAGCACATGGTCCATCAGCCTTTGGAATGTGGCTGGCGCCCCCTGGAGCCCAAATGGCATGACCTTGAACTGGTACATCCCGAAAGGGGTCCTGAAAGCAGTCAGTTCCCTAGCCTCGGGTGCCAAGGCTAACTGCCAGTAGCCTTTGCTCAGGTCCAGCGTAGTGATGTACTGAGCTCTGCCCACTCTCTCCACCAGATCATCGATTCGGGGCATGGGGTAGGGGTCAAAATTGGAAACTGTATTCAAGTATCTGAAATCAATACAGAATCTGAGAGATCCATCTTTCTTGGGCACAAGCACAATAGGACTACACCACTCACTACAGGAGACCTCGATTATCCCCAGCTCCAACATCAGCTTGATCTCCTTCTGCAGAACAGGAATCAATCGCTCCGGGATCCTGTAGCTCTTCTGCCGGACTGGAACATTCTTCATCAACCGAATCTTGTGTTGGACCAACGAGGTGAAACCTGGTGTTTCATTGAAAAGCTCTGGGTCCAGTAGGGGCTTGACCTCAGCCTGCTGAGTGGGAGACAGATGTGACACATCCACTTCCCGGGGTTCTGCTGCAGTGGCCTTTGTTGGGAAAAATTTCTCATTTGTCTCCTCATCCTGGACAGCCCGCACAAACAACTGCTGGACCACAGGCTCCGGCCGAACCTGGAACTCTTTAAGCAGATTAACATGGAAGGTCTGGTACTTTTTCAGTCTCTCTGGCATATATAGTTCGTAGGTAACCTTACCCACTTGTTTGGAGACTTCATATGGCCCATGCCATTTCGTCAGCAACTTGCAGTCACTGGTTGGCAGCAGTAACAGCACCTTTTGGCCAGGCTTGAGGACCCGCTCTCTGGCCTTCCGATCGTACCAGGCCTTCTGGTTTTGCTGGGCAGCCCCCATGTTCTCCTGTACCAGTGTTGTCATCTCCTCCAGTTTCTCTCTCATTTTGACCACATATGCCACCACATTGTCTCTTTCTGGCTTTGGGCTCTCCCAGTAGTCCTCTGGCAGGTCCAATGGCCCCCTCACTTGGCGGCCATACAACAGTTCAAATGGTGAAAAGCCTGTTGACGCTTGTGGCACTTCCCTGTAGGCAAACAACATGTATGGCAGCCACTGGTCCCAATCAGCACCTGTATGTGAGACAAACTTGCGCAGCATGCTTTTCAGTGTCTGGTTGTAGCGTTCCACCAGTCCGTCCGTCTGGGGGTGGTAAGGGGTGGTCTTAATGCCCTTTACTCCTAACACTTGATACACCTGCCGCAACAGTTTTGACAAAAAATTTGTCCCACAATCTGTGAGGACCTCCTTAGGGATGCCTACCCTGGAAAACAACTGTAAAAGGCAGTTTGCTACCTGCCGGGCCTTGATGGATTTGAGGGGAAAAGCTTCCGGGTAACGGGTTGCATAGTCACAAATGACTAATATGTAGCGATGACCCGAGGAGCTTCTCTCTAAGGGTCCCACTATGTCCATGCCTATTCTCTCAAAAGGGGTGTCTATGATTGGTAACGACTGCAGCTGTGCGCGGGCCACTCCTCTAGCTGAGGTGAGCTGGCATATCTCACAAGAACTACAGAACTGAGAGACTTGGCTATACATCCCTGGCCAAACAAACCGACTTCCAATCCTATTTAGGGTCTTCTCGAACGCCATGTGACCGGCCCATGGGATGGAATGCCCAAGCTCCATGACTTTATGCCTGAACTGTTGTGGAAGCGCTAAGACCTCAATATTTCCCTTCTGCTGGTACAACAGTCCCTCTTTGATCACATAGGTAGCCTCATCTAGCCCGCTGGAGTTAGCCTGCTTAACCCCTTCAACCTCTGTCACCTTTCCGAACCACTGTTTCAGGGTGGAGTCCTGTTTTTGCAACATCCCTAAATCTGGGGAAAAGTCAAATTCTGGCATACCCGGGGGTTTGGTTAGTCCTTCTGTCTCTTCCCTAGGGGCACCGAGCAACTTCTCCCTCCTTCTCTGTGCTCTTGGCTTGGATGGTTTTACTGGGCCTGCCTCCCAGTCTTCCCCAA
Organism: Trisopterus esmarkii; assembly: GCA_027123545.1. Classification (NCBI taxonomy): domain Eukaryota; kingdom Metazoa; phylum Chordata; class Actinopteri; order Gadiformes; family Gadidae; genus Trisopterus; species Trisopterus esmarkii. The sequence goes on along the minus strand of JAOPJL010000146.1, from coordinate 17,075 downwards.
AAAACGGCAACTCCCTGAGGACTCCCTTTACACTCTGTGCTCTGGTGATGACATTACAGGGCTTGACTGTTTCTGAACTCTCAGACCTTGGAACCTCATCTTCCCCCATACCCAACTCACGATCCGCCTGCTGTACCAGGTCATAGAGAGTGGGAACATCGTTACCCAGAACAACCGGATACGGCAGTGTTGGCGCTAAAGCTACAGACAGAAGAAACCTCTGGCCTCCTGCAGTCAGATAGACCTCGGCTGTGGGGTAAACATGCTCATCTCCATGGATGCATCCTATCCTTGCCCTGTCCTCACTCCACTTTTCCCTGGGAACCAAACTGGACAAAACTACTGTCTGGTAGCACGCTGTATCGAGCAAGGCTATCTCCCGCTGACCATTTATCAGGACTGGTGCTGTTCTGCCTGCCTTCCTCCCAGTGTCCACTCTGGCTGGCCTTGGAACTGAACACAGGAGCGCTGGCTTAGTGTGGTTAAGGATTGGACAAAATTGCTTGATGTGACCTAAACCATTACAGTAGTAGCACCTGACTTCCTGTTTGACAGATCTGGGTGGAGGCTGTTTAAACTGGCTCGGGACTTGTGGAATAAACTGCCTACTACTTGGGAAACCCCTACTTTGTGGCTGACCAGACCCCTGTTCACCCCCATAGGACTTACTTGGATAGGTCTGGGGGTTCTCCCAACCTAACGCGGCATTCCGGCTCCCTCTTCTGGCCGACATGAAGACCTCTGCCAGGTGAGCTGCCTCCTCTGCTGTCTTGGCGTCATGTTCTTTAATCCAGATCTCCAGCTCGGGATGGACCATCCTCAGGAACTGTTCCAGGATAATAGTCTCTGATATTTCCTTTACAGTTGATTTTTCTGGCTTCACCCATTTGGAGAAGCAATCCTTCAGCCGAACGTACAGTTCTTGGGGAGTCTCCCCCGGATCAATCCTCAGGGACCGGAATCGTCTTCGGTAGGTATCTGGAGTAATCTCATATTTGGTCAGGATTGCCCCTTTAACTTTATCGTAGTTTTCCGAGTCCTTAATGTCCATCAGCACATAGGCACTACGAGCTTTGCCCGTGAGTAGGGGAACAAGGCGCATGGCCCATCCATCTTTGGGCCAGCGACAAACATAGGCCATTCTTTCAAACGTAGTCAAAAACTGTTCGATGTCATCCTCTGCGGACAATGGGAGCAGTTTGGGCTCCCTGTGGGCTAGGGGTGCTCTCCCTGGCCTGACACTTTTTCTGGTGATCTCACCATCATCATCATCATCATCCTCTTCATCTTCTTCACCATCGGCCCGGCCCTCATGCTCACCTCTATTCTCCCCTCCCATCCAGTTCACTTGCTGTTGGATTTGCGAAAACTGATGTTGCATGTTCTCCCATCTTTGTTCCTGCCGCGCCGACTCCTTCTCCAACTTTTTCTCCTTCACAGCCTGCGATCGCACCAGATTTTTTAGCAGATCTGCCAGCTCCTCTAGCTTCTCCCCCGCTGTAGCCTCTGCACCTGCCGCTGCACCCGCTCCATCATCCGGTTCCTGCTGTGTATCCGTTGTCGCTTTCCTCGTCATCATGTTTTCTCTTGGGTGGGAATCCTAACACTTCTGACACCACTTGTGACAGGTGGCCTTTGAGCGGCTGGATTGTGGACAAGAGAAAGTAGACGACGAGAGCCAAGCTTCCCACTTTTCCATTGCTTTATTAGCCAAATCTCTGTAACAGACCGATAACAGACCAGAGGGTCAGCGTTCCCACCGGCAGCCCCGGCAGATGGTAAAATGGCGCCTTTTATACCCGGTCACCGGTAACTATCCCTGGCCTCCTCCACTACAGAGGTAACCTGAACATATCCTCCCCTGGCTATCTCCCCCCAAACAATAATTTCCTAGGTTACCTCTAACCCTTGATATATACAACCCTCCCATTCATGCTATTTCCCTGCCACTAACCTATGCACCTATTGACAACAACTAGAATTAAACACCACACATTTAGAGCACCCCCTCTTCCTATCCCGCCACTTGGTCTCTCCCGGAACGTTTATCACGGTGCCGCGCCCCGGGGGAATCTTTTGGCCGCGCACCCTGGAGCAGACAAAGGACCAGACAGGTAAGTGTTAACACACACAACTTCACTTGGTACATGTACCGCATCCACTTCCACCCGATATTGCACCCCACACATTTACCCGTCCCACTGCACACGCTTCATACTATGTTCTTCTTTCCATTACAGTTTTACGTCGGAGCCGAGTACCGCACCTGGCCGCAGCCATACAATCATCTGCGGCCACACAGTCCAACAAACAACTCAATCCTTCTTCAATAAATTAAGTAATTTAAATATCGGTATCGACTGTGCAAATACGCAATGTGCAACTGTACTGTGCAAACTTTGACAAATAAAGTGCTATCGTGACTAAAGTGCAAAGTGCCGTTATTCCTGTACCTTTACGTGCTTGTGCAACAGAACAATTACCCACATGTGCAAAAATATCCCAGTAACGAACTGCGCTTCGTTACAGGTGTCGTAATAAAGTGTCGCAGATAATGTAATACTCTTCTATGTCAGTGGGTGGCAGCAGAGGGCTTTAAATGCCTGTAAAGACAATAGTAGGGACTTTAAGCAACGACGGTTGAAGGGACGGCTACGGCGTTCGAGTGACACTTTGCGCACACTTTGCGCATGTTTACATTTCCTGCCGTTGTAGCCCAACTGTCTACTACGGAGAGCGACTGGTTTGCCGTATTCAATACTACGTTACATTTCAAGCAGGTAATTATATGTTTTTTTATCGTATGTAATACTGTCATTTCGTGTTTATTTGATTCTACCGTTAGCAGCTTTATGGATTATTAGTATATTTGTTAAAGATACCCGCTAATTTGACCGATTTTCATGTTTGTTCATAGATATGTCCTCCGTTGCCCAAGAAGATGCTAGAACACAGTAAGTAACCTTAACGTTAGTTAGCCAGGCTAACGTTGGCTAACGTTGTAGCTAACAAATAGGCTATTCTCAACAGTTTTGATTAGAACTATTTAACAACACCAGTATCTTAACTATTACCTATTTTATATCCAAAACTGTGTAGTTGGTCATATGTTGAAGCTTGGCTAACTAGTTGCCCAAATGTATCTAGTGCCCCCATGGAATGGACAGAGAGGCACGACACTTTTCTTGCCAGAGAAGTGCTAGTGTCGGAGCAATACCGATTTAAGAAGGGGAGTGTGGACAAGGGGAAGGCCTGGTCTGCAATCGCAGACCGTCTGAATAGTTCCCTGGACCTTTTATTTAGGGTGTCTCAGAGGTCTGTGAGGGAGAGGTTTGCCCTGATCCAGGACAAATTCATTAAAAAGAACAACAGAGATGAGAGGAGTTCAGGGACCTCAATAATCATGACAGAAATAGATCAATTAATTGAGGAGGTAACGGAGAAGGAGAAGGCAGCTGAAGAGACAAGAGGAGTGAATGAAAACAGAGGAAAAATAGAGGCAGACAGGGCCAAAGCAGAGGAGGCTAGGAAGAGGGCCATGGAGAGGATGGGCCAAACGAAAAGGAGGCTGAGTGAGGATGGAGAGGATTGCAGGAAGCATAGGAGAAGTGGAAATGACACCCTTGCATTTTTGAGGGAGAGAAGCGCAATTGATAGAGCGCTAAAAGAGAAAGAGCTTGATTTAAAAAAACTAGAGATGGAGGAGCAAGCGAGGAGGGCACAACAGGCACAGCAGCAGATGCTAGAAATGATGCAGATGATGCAGCAACAGCAGGCTCAAATGCAGGCTACCCAGGCCATGCTCCTGCAGCAGCAGCAGCAGCAAGGGCAAGCGTTGCTTGCTGTTATTGAAAAATTAAGTAAATGATCTAAGAGGTAAGAGTCTGTCTGCTGTGCTTCTAATGAAAGCAATTTTATTACATTTTATGTGAACTCTACTTGTGAAAACTTTGTCTTGTCATGTCTTACAAATCTTTTTTTTTTTTCTCTTGCAGTGAACCTGGACTGGAGCATACTCACCAAATAAAAAAATTACATTAATTAAATAATAATATAAGCAAATCATTTTTAGATGACTGGTGAATAAATAAAACAGAATATAATGCACTGTACACACATGTCTGGACATTGCTCTTTTTTATTAAGGTGAGATAAGGTAACATATACCTTATCATTACATACTATATACATTATATCCTAAGGTAACCTATATTTTATCATTACATACTATTTACATTATATCCTAAGGTAACCTATATCTTATCATTACATACTATTTACATTATATCCTAAGGTAACCTATATCTTATCATTACATACTATATACATACATACTCATGCAAAATAGTCCCGAATGTGTGGAGGATCCAATTTAAAAAAATGTGATGTTTGATTACCATACAGGCAAGTGAGTGCATTTCGTAACAAAGCAGATACAATGTACAGTTTACCTACACTACTCAACCCAATTTTTTAATTTTTCTTTAAGTCCATGAACTTAAAATAGTTTGCGATGTCTCCAAACATCCACTCTACAGACACTCTCACTTCACTCATGCCTTTGTTGAATGCCATCATCTGGGGAGTGAGATTGACATTTCTAAATGGGGCCTGGAGGTGGACACGCAGTGGATATGCCGGATCTCCATATAGGCACATTGGATGTCCCGCAGGGGACACTGCATGCTCTTCCAGCACAGGTAGCAAACCAGAGTCTGCTAAAAGGCCAGAATCATGTTTCCTTCCCTCTGCAATACAAAATAGGTAAACATGTATCACATCAAACTCAGCAATAGGAGTAGACCTAAATGTGACCCCCCCCATGTAACACGTTGTCACATAAGACCTAACTTACCTACTGGACCATGCAGATTGGCGATTAGGCCATTTGGGATGGCAACTGCCTGGAATTTTAGGCTGTGTACCCTTTTGTGGCCATTGTACAACACCCGTTGGTTTAATCCCGGTCTGGCGATAGGTCGTACTGTGCCGTCAATAAAGCCAAAACAATTGTCCAGTGGTGCGCCCATCTGCTGGATGCAGTCCGCATATGTTTGCAAAGCGACTGGATTCAAAATACTGTTGTTCCACTTAGTAATTTTGTGATGATGAATATCATATAAGAAATCCAGCACGCAATTCGTTGCCATACACAAGACTGGTACTGGTCGCTGCCCAAATCGCTGCATCATGTCGCTGTAACGGCATGGGTATGCCAACCTCTTCAGTAACATGCACAGCGCCTCTGTGCCATCCACCACACTTCTCTGCTCGCAGACGAACTCGGTGGGTATGCCGAGAGCCTCCACCAGCAGTGGTATGTCTGCTTTTCTTACCCGGAACTCCGCAAGGCATTCATCGTCCTTCATTTCGACCAGATTAAAGGGTCCAAATCGTTGTATGGCAAGTCTAAATTGCTGGACCGGTTCTCTTCGTAGAGTAATACAAACTCCTCGTCCGTAATTAAGTTGTCATCCAACGCAAATATCAAATGCTCTCGGGCCATTTTAAGAGACATAATGACCTAATACGTACTTATAGATACTTTTAGATACTTTTAGTTTAAAAAAACCTTTAACGTCGGATCAGGTGGACGAATACAGAATACGAAATACAGAAAGATGTCCGCAAGAAGTAGCCGTTGACAGTTACAATGTTGCTTAGTGATAGTGGATTACCACTACTACGGCAACTCGTTGGAATGTTCGCGGACGCCGTAGCCGTCCCTCTACCGTCGCTGCTTAAAGTCCCTACTTATGATCGATGGAGACTGTTGGGAAAAATGTGGTCTGGTTGAGGGCTGGATCAGAGGAACTGAGACGGAGAAGGGATGGACTATGTCGGCA
>JAOPJL010000141.1:21088720-21098998 GCA_027123545.1 Trisopterus esmarkii | reverse complement strand
CACACACACACACACACACACACACACACACACACACACACACACACACACACACACACACACACACACAAACTGGACAAGGGGCTTCCCTTGTGTGTAACCATGGTATCATGTTGATGTGATGAGTGTCTCGATAAGACACAGATGAAAACCTAGCTGTAACGAGGAGGATGGTCATTATGGCGTCTCACACATGCAAACATGGAGGATAATAGGGGTGCTTTCTGTTGTCTCGAATCATCTACATGTCTTATTATTATTATTATTATGTTATTATGACTATTCTTAGTAAAGACTGCTACCGTATCTAATCGATCAATGTGAGGACAGCCATCTATAAATGACTAGTGGGACGGAAAGGGACCGTTTCCTCAGAGAAATGACTCAACAGAAATGAGATCATGTTTGGGAGGCTGACTGGTGTGTAGGGTGCCATTGGGTGTGTTAAGATCTCTAGCTGTTCAACATGCAGAATAAGTCCAGCTCTAAGCTGCTTAACATGCTTACAGACCGCACATTGCCTGCTCCCAAAAAAACCTGATCCACACAATGTGTGTACATCGATAATATATTTGTTTGATACAGATCCTTAGTCTGAATGCAGACTTACGACTATCTCAACTGATCAGATAATGAATAACAACGTAGAATGTATGTATATGTATGTAAAATATGTATAATATTGGCTTAACACTGATCATATGCACCGTTCAATCTCAATGTAGGCTGTGTTCAAAGTGAACACATAGAGATCCACAGGGCCCACTCAAACATCCAAAATCACTTATTTAAATTTTTCTTTGTGTTGAATCTTTTTTCTTTCTTTTTTTCAACTCTGCGTAGGCCTCAGATATAGGAAGTGAAAGATGTTTTACATGTACGAGTAATGTGTCTCACCATTTCTGGGATGTCAACATTGCAACACACAGGAAACATTGCAACACTCTGCCAGGAAATGGGAGGACTTGAGGTCAAGTGCAGAGCACATACTTTAAAATAGGTGCAGAGTGGCAGATATTAGATTTAGACATTAAGGACTATGTCTGCTCTCAAGTCATATTAAAGCAACTTCATTATCCTCCATCACCAGCGTCAGTGGAGCAGACCAGCAGTTAGTGGCCATTGGGGTGTTTGATTATGCTGATAATAAAGAAAATAATAAAGAAAAACACAAGGGGATAATGAAGGTGAAAAAGGAAATATGTCATTAAATGTGCACTGATTTAAATAATGTTCACCTAGTACAGGGTATGTTTTGAAGTAACTATTGGCTGACTATTTGAGAAATACAAAAATATGTAGAGTACAAATAATGACCATGTGTGTAGAGGCATTGTATATGTCCAGTTTACATACGCTCAATAACGTACTGCAGTGGTGACCTGGAGCGCAATAATGGACAGCTATGCTGTTTTCCATTATTCCGATAACATAAATCCTAGGCAATATCGACCATTATATCACGGAATCAATTGATCGTCATAATGTCCAGATCTAAGTCATGGTGCAAAGGGGTAACATTGTAATCAATGTGGGTAGTGTATGCTTATTTTTAGGACAGAGAGACGAACACTATAATGTGCTTTTAACCAGAGTAGTGGTAGACTAGTAGACTAGTAGTATTATGGTAGTCTGGAGTTCATGCGGCCGGTGTGTAACGCTACATCGTCGCCAGTCAACGGGCGGGTTAATGTTGGACTCAGTGGACGCTGGAAGAAGACCCGTAGCGGGGAGCCGTTAACGCCCTGACCGACACGGCGTTAGTACGATGCATGTTGGGTTAGGGTTAGTGTTAGTGTTAGGTTAGGGTTAGGACGTACCTCCAGTACAGTCCGCAGATCCACTGAGAACGGTCAGGAGACACAGGAGCGTGGAATACACATTCAGAAGGAATGTCACCTCCATTTTATACGGGAAATGTCAAACCCACGTCGAGTTGAGAAGGTGGACAAAAAAAAGTTACAAAAAATTGGATAAAGTTGTCTTGGTTGAGTCGTTCCTTGTACAAAAAACAAACAGCCTTGTGTTTTAATACAAGGCTATAACATTAGACATTGGCAAGTCTTTTTCTTCGGCCGTGCCATTCTAATGATACCCGTTCGACTCGCCGGCTCCACAGTACTTGTCGGTCCCGTCACCAGGCCAGGGCGCCGTGTTACGGTCCCGTGTGGAGAGGTATCCGTATGGAGAGGTATCTGGATAAAACAACCCCAGCTCACCGTGTGCTCCCAGGTCGGTCAGCGCTCCTGGAACCGAACGCCTCACGCCCGGACAACACTCACGGCACTTCCGGTCAGCGTTCTTCAAAGTAAAAGTCTTTCACGCATAACGAGGACTCTACGTAGTCCGGTCATTTAATGAAGAAGGTCGAAGAAATGACAACAGAAGCAAACTGAAATGATGTTTTAAGGGGAAAAAGCCCCAAAGAATCCCATTAGGGGAAAGTTTCGAAAAATACCCAACTGTTCATTATTTTGTTCACGTGAATAGGGTACCATTTTTAACATTAAGATATCACCATGAAAATTACTGAGTTGATCACTTACATGAAGACAAACAAAAAATGTATTACACGGTTGTTATTTTTTTTAAATGTTTGTTAACATGAGCAAACGGTGGATAATCGAATTACGTATGTGCTAATTTGCATAAATACCACAACAGATCTAAACAGTGATCAGCTGTAGATTCCACACTGTTAAAAACACCTCACTAGGAGTAGCCCTATAAGTCCTAAAAATAATTAATTTGTATTCCGTTCCGTGCCTCTCAGACGCGTCTTAGAGCGTTTAAACAATGCGGATTCCGGGCGGTTGAGCTCTTATACCGCGGAGAGCCAGGGCCGGGTTGTGGCCCCGAGGCGGCTCTTCTCCAGCGTTAAACCCACCAGGAACCCACAAGGAGCCCGGTGGCTCGCTCTCTGGCTCGCTCTCTCTCTCTCTCTAAGAATTGAATTGGTTTTATTACTGTGACGGACAGTGCTATTAACCAATCAGAGGCGAGCATTTGCATGTCATGAATAAGGGCCAAAATCAGGTTGTTCTTCCCCGCCCACCTCCTCTACCACACTACAACAGTAAGAAACAGGAGCACCTGAGAATTTTTTTTTTTTCTTCACCAAAACCGACTCACAGGGCATTTATTTCTACCATCGACCAACGCATAAGTAATGAAAAAACGGTGCAGACATCTTTAACAGTACCGAGGCTGGATATGTCCCTCCTACAATATTTTGATAGCCTATTCGTTTTGACAGGGGGGCAGCATCTTGTGTTGTCGCTGCGATAGATAGATATAGATCGATAGATATAAATTGTAGGCTATCACTGAATTCACTTTTCTAAAACCCACTGCCCAGAATCTTATCACATGTGTAAAACAGGGTTGTTAAAGAAAATATATGTGAGCCATTAAATGACCAGTGATGTTCCAAAAAAGACAAAGACTGAGATCGGTCATGTGACCATGAATATCCAGGAAGCATGTGTCATAATAGCAGAGCCAATGTTAATAATATATAATATATAATATATGTAAATAATTAGCCTTTTTACCATGTGGGTAATAAGGATGTTACTGTGTTGTTGGGGAACAGTCAGAAAGCCTTACCTTTCTAGTACTAGTTATTAAACTAGTAGTTTAATAACTTACTCCATACTATGAGCTTACTATGTAGGTGAAATGGTTTTGGGGAACACTTTCCTATTAACTGTTGAGTCCCTAAAAGATAGGTTGCTAAGAAAGTTAGCAACTATGCTTTTGGGAAACGAACCCCAGAGTTGTATTTGGACCTTGTAGTCAACAAGGTAGACCCAAAATCGGATTTAGATGTTTAACCGTTTAATGTGGGATTTAAGAATATAACAATGGTTTTTAGTTCGTTTTAGTTGGGTTAAATTACCGATGGCTGCACATGTTACTCATTTCAAGGTCAATAAAAACAATATCCTAACTTATCCAAAGTGCAAAAAATCCTAATACGGTCAAGTAAACATGTGTAAACTGAATTTCTTGTAAAGAATAACATAAATCCATTTAGTTGTTGAATTTATAAACTGTCCAACTGCATATTCGTTTTTGTTTTTTACATTGATTGCTTTATAACTTCAAATTCCCCATTCAGGATCAATATTCCCCCTTGTTGCTTCCTTAAATTTACAGCTTGTGGGGAATGGGTTGGTCACTAACAAACCAAATGCATTGGGCTTTTTTGGCAAATATCCATTCTTACTCCAAATATATCCAGCATTTAATTAAAAGATGTTTTGAACAGGCAAAGAATACAAATCAACTCTTAGAAGCATTGCTGCTGTACCCCGGAATGTTTACCACTAAAATATTTAAACTGATTACATATGAGGCCCAAACATTTCAAAGTGAATAAAGCAGACATCCAATTCAATAATGAATTTCCACTGGTGTGTTAAACTGTACATTCATACAAATAAAATAAAACGGTATAGATTGAATATGTAGCACAACATGTTATGCAAGTCCATTGGCCTCTTATTAGATACAATTAGAGAAACATTTTCTAAATGAAAAAAAACAAGTCTAAATGTTGCTTATCGGGGGCAATTTTCTTGGCAGACTTAATCTTCTTTCCTCACTCATCTGTCGGTACAACTGGATAACCAGTAGCTGAACTTCAGTATCACCACTGGAGATGTCGATAGCCTTCAAGAATAAGTCCAGAGCATCTTGTAACCTCCCCTCACCGTAGTACTGCTTCCCTCTGCAGACCAGTTCCTCATAACTCTTTCCCTCAGAATCAAATGTCTGGTCGAGGCCGCTGGATTCCTCCAACATCGATTTTGCATCTCCTCCAGACTCCGACACGCTCAATGCACTGACGTCGGTCGCTCTGTCACTTTCATCTTCCTCACTCTCTGTCAGAATCGTCTCTCCTTTGGTCTCATCTATCTCAAGTCTGTCCACAGAATGTACACTTGTTTCTTCTGAATCTCCATCTACAACCTCTGATCCATTTTCTGAAAACTGCTCCTCCCCCTCAAAATCCAAATCGTTGTCCACCTCCTCCACTATGGATTCAATCATAGATCGGCGGGAAGCAACAGAGATGTTTCCGCCAAAGCTTCTCCTGGCCTGGAGAGGAGTGCGTTGTGAGGGCAATGTTTTTGGGGTGGATGATTCCAATGCTTGGAAAGAGTCACTTAAGTTGCGAGACATTCGTCGTAGCTCCTCACCCTCGTCTTCTTCACTATCGTAGATGACTGCTACCCGTTTCTTCTTGGTAAGGATTAATGACTCATTGCCTGAATGGTCAGATTCAGAGACATAGGAGTGGTTGAGGCTCATCCCGTGCTCTTGTTTAAATTCTGCCAATGACTTGTCTACATTGAAACTCCCCTTGATCTGAAGCTCTGAGAGCAACTTCATCTCTTGGGCTTCAACATCTGGTTCCTCTGGAAGGTCGTGAACAGTGGAGATGTCATTTTCAGTGTCCTCTAGCTGTAGATTAAAGTTTCCTTCAAAAGACTTGACCCCTGAAGCACCCATGGAAGCTTCCTCATCATTTAAGCTCACATTGGAGATTTGTAAGACAGAGAGTCTTTGACCAGGCAGGGGCTCATCGAGTGGGGGCTCTTCTTCCATAGCAGCTGCTTGGTTCTTAGAGTTGTCCAGTTCACGGAAGGACTCTTGATTGAGCCATTTACCATCATGGATATCACCTGAGACAGAACCATCTAGGATTGCGTTATATTCTGAAGTAGCATCATCAGACTCCATATGTGATGACACATCGTGTACAGAGATGGTCTCTGCCTTGACCTCACTCTGTTCAACTGTGAAGGAATGTTGACTGGGAGAGGCATTTGGTTCGGTAGTATCTGAAGAGAGATCTGGTTGTTTTTCATCCATAACGTCATCAACTGTTAGATCAATGAACCCATTTGTATTATTCTGTTTACTGTCCTTGTTGGATCCAGATTGGTCCAGTTCAACAACAACTGGTGACCCATCTGAGCTATCTTCAATGTGAACTACGGGGGATCTGGGTGTACGGTTTGGCTCTCGTCTTCCATTGGACCTCTCCCTGTCTGGTTGGATCGGCTGACGGTGCCAGGCGGGTTCCGTGCTTGACTCCATGTTCTCTGCCAGCTGCATGTGCAGGTCAGACTCTGCCTTCATGAGCTCCTCAGCCTTTCGAACCCGTCCTTCAATGTACTGCTGGGCCTCCTGGTCTTCAGGTTCTTCTTCATCATTCTGGTTGGAGTCCAGGGAGAACATGAGGTCATGATCAGAAATCCCAAACATTTCCATTGAGTGAATGTAAGCAATGTGCTCATCCAGCGTGGGGTCGGTCCGTCGGTGTTGTGAATGCAGAGACTGCAGCTGCAGCTGGGTGGAGGAGGAGCGCGTCTCTTGCAGGGTGAACAGCTCCTTCAGCTCTTGCTTGCTAAAGTAGCGGAAGGGATTCTTCTTGTCTCCGGTTGTCTGTCTGATGATGGAGTCTTTGAACACCTGACGTCTGTAAATCTTCTCCTCTACAGTGCCGCAGGTGATCAGTCGGTAGATGACCACGTTCTCCGTCTGTCCGATGCGGTATGCCCTGTCCACAGCCTGGGCGTCTGTAGCTGGGTTCCAGCTGGGGTCATAGATTACTACTCTGTTTGCGGCCGTCAAGGTGATGCCAACACCCCCCACCTGTGTGGTCAGAAGAAAGACTGAATATCGCTTGTCGTTTTGGAAAAGGGAGATCAGTCGCTCCCTCTCATCCAGCTTGGTTATCGTTCCATCAAGCCTGATCGTTTTGAAGCCTTTGTTTCCCAAGACTCTCTCAAGGATATCAAGAACCTTTCGGAAGTGTGCGAAGACGAGTGTCCGGTGCCCTTCCACTCTGAGCCTCTCCAGCAGCGCCATCAGAAACACCATCTTCCCAGACTCGGCTATTAATTTGTCGTCAGGGATGTTGTCCAGGCTGTGGGATGTCTCCTTGTCGTCCTCAGCTTTTTGGCCCTCAGGTGTGGAGTCCTGCAGGCCCATCTGGGCCATGGCTGCGGCAGACAGGAGCCGAGGGTGGTCACAGAGTTTTTTTATAACGTTGAGCTCAGCCAGAGGCGACCTGGTGGTGGTTAGCAGCTCCTTGATGTGGTCTAGAGAAATGAATTGCCTGTAAATGTCCTCCTGGATATCACTCAAGTATGTCCAAATGATCAGGTCATTCTTCCTCCTCAATTCAGGCATGACTGCTCCATTGTATTTTTCTGTGTCGGAAACTTGGATATCTCCATTTTCTGTCTTGAAACGTTGCTCTTTTTCCATTTCAGAATTCTTTTTCTGCACATCAGCTTTTGTCCTGCGAAGAAAGTGTGGTTGAATGATGTCCATTAGGTTTTGTGACATTTTTAATCCCAGAGCCTTTTCTCCTGGCGTGGCATCCTTCTCCCTGGCGCGTGTAATTGGGTTCTCGTACTCCGTTTTGAATGTTTTCGATGTGCCCAGTAGAGCACCGTGACAAGCAAAGTCAAACAGAGCCCACATCTCCCTCAAGTTGTTCTGCACAGGTGTTCCTGTGAGAAGCACACGATTTTGGGAAGGTATGGCACAAGCACTTTTGGCTGTTTTGGTTGATGAGGTCTTAATTTTGTGTGCCTCGTCCAGGATCATGTAATCCCACTTAAACTCCCGTCCATTGTAAGAGGCAATCTGCTGCCAGTTTTGAATCAGCATTTGGTAGGTTGTGATAACCACACCACCTCTCCTCTGAACTTTTTCCATGTTCCTGGTCCGTTCCACTTTGCTTGTACCATGAAACTCTTTGACTCTCATCCCAGGAGTCCACTTGGCAAACTCTTTGGTCCAGTTAGTAATAAGCGAAGTGGGCATGACAAGTAGCGTGTGTTTGACCAGCTCAGCGTCATACATGCCTGAGAGGAAGGCGATGACTTGGATGGTCTTTCCCAGGCCCATGTCGTCCGCGAGGATCCCCCCTTTAAGACCATCCCTGTGTAGGCTGTACATGAAGGACACACCCTCTCTCTGGTGCTCATACAGCTTGTCGTGAAGCTCTTTGAAAAGCATGAGACCACTGTTGTTGATATTGACAAACTCTTCCACTTCGTCCTCACTGTCCGAGGCCTGTTCTGCGATGAGCTCTTCGATTTTTTGGATTCTGGTTTTAAGTTTTTCACTTGGCTGAATTTTGTAAGCCAGCTTGAAGAAGTCCACTGCTTTAGACATATCCCCCTGTCTGGCTGCATTTTTGCCATCCTTTATGTAGCTAAAAAAAGAAAGAAAAGAAAAAGGTGATTACTCATTGAATAAAGATAATTTGTTGCACATTTCATTGTACATTGCAAAACCTGTGTAACTTTGTCCCCACACATTTATCACTGATCCATTGCACTATATGCTAATGCACTATAGCTGTTGAAATCTTATTTATGTAGATTACATGAAGTATACACTACAAAAGCATATGGGAGAGCGGGGCCAGGGAACAACCCAGTAAGTGGAACCAAATAACAGACTTTTGTCCGTTTGCATTCTCTCAGTCTCTCGGTTTTTGATAACATTTCCCTCATTTGGCTTGTTATGGTAGAATTGTCACCTACTGGAATGTTCTCCCCCGTACACTAGTATGTGTGAGAAAATGTATGTACTCTACAAATGAAAACATCAACAAATCCAGGCACTTTACAACCATTACTTTACTATCACTATGCATTTGCTTTCTTTACCCGTTTCTGTCTTCAGCCAGCCAAGATTTTGCTATGTCACTTCAATCTATATGTTCTTAAGCTAGATATCTTAATTACATTTTTTCTTTGCAGGCTCAACATATTTTAATGCTGACAGGTCTTGATGATGTATGACCTAGCATAACCATCTCCACCTATAGCCTTTATATTGTCAAATAATATAGAAACAAACGAGGAAAGGGGATGGTGTGACCAAAAATAAGGGTAAGGAATGGATGTTGTTCGAGATGTGTAGAATGTATATTGTGACTCAACTAGTTGTGGATTCATGCATACACAATGGATCCTGATAAACATGTCTACAGGTTATGTCTAACTTGGAATTTAAAATGGCAAAACATAGGCAATAGGAAAACAAGCCCTTTCCCAATTTAGAGATTTCGAATCCCTAGAAACCCCGTTTGGTTTGGGATTAAGGAATGGCAGATAAGCACTTCATTCCCATTGGCAGTTGCAACCCGGGAAGGTGGGATGGATTCTATTAAGAGGACAGCTCCCCTAATATTTCAACCAATTGCTATGGGCAGATCCTTGAGCAAGAGCAAAACACAGTAGGCCTGGGCAATAAAACAATAAATGATTGTATCGTGGTAGACTTTTGATCAATATCAATATAAAACATGCTCAATATATAGATTAAGAGACTGGACCACTGAATCTAGCAGCTGGGTTTGTTACACAAACACAGAGTTGTGTTACACTGGAGTAGTGGCGTATTTATCAATAAAGAACAGTGGAAGGTCATATTAAGTGTTAAACAGAAGTATTTAATCCAGCATGGTAGTTCGTAGTCTTTTTAGGTCATTACAATTATCAATAGTTATCGATCAATATGATCAAGTTATATGACTTTCAGCCATATCACCCAGGCCTACAACACAGTAACTCTAGCTTCACCCAAAAAATGCATTAGTCCCAAATGCACTTTTTTAAAACTGATCAGAAATAGCATTGTAGAACAACCGGCATGTGATACTTACAGACTGATCATTTATTGAGGCTTGGAAAATGTGTTACAAATCGAATAATCGATAATAGAAGAAATGTATATTATATAGCAGTCCCTGACGAACTATAGCATATGTCTGCACAGGCTGATTCAATACTTAAGACAGATTTTATAGAGAGAGCTATGCCACTCTGGGTTGACCGAACTGAGGCAGGAAGTGCTCAGTGAAGGGCCCAGTGATGGTGACGTCTTTTATATGATGGGGGGGCATTCTAATAAACTAGAATGATCACTTAGGAGGCCGTAACCATACAGGCGATGCAATGACTAGGTGACTTAGGGGTCAAGGTCACTTACATGGAAGCTATAGCCCTGGGGTCTCTTTTATATCAAGGACGATCCCGAGGACGTATACAATGGTCAATTTGTGGGCTCCAGCCCCACAGGAAGTCACTCACAAAGCTCCAGCAAATACTCTCTCGTGGCTCCTCACCCAGCGGCATGAATGAAAGATTTGGAGCTGAAAATCTTTCCAGACCTACACCCTAACGATCCACCATGTATATCTGAGAGATCATGTTTTCAATCTCATAAGAGGGGGGG
>JAOPJL010000141.1:21058372-21075632 GCA_027123545.1 Trisopterus esmarkii | reverse complement strand
CTCACCACACCCCCCAACCCACCCCCCCCCCCCCCCCCCCCCACCCCCCCCCAACACCTCCCCCCGCCCCCCCCCCCCCCCCCCCCCCGCCCGGGCCGCGCCCCCCCCCCCCAACAGAAACCTGTCCACAGTCCAGCTGTTTTTACAGCTGGCCCGAATTTCCATCTCCATCCCACATAAAATATAGAACTTGAAACTGCCTGCTGTTTAATACATTTACCCTCCAGCTGAGAGTCACACCCGTTTTCCTGCCCTTTCGAAATGGCTAGAGATGCCAAAATGCATAAACATGTTACTCTGGGTCCAGGTAAATACAAATACGAGATTTGGATTTTTAGCTCTTGCAGAAAAAAAGGTTTGCCCAAACAGGCTGGTTCCTTGACAGAGCCTCTCATTAGCATGGTCCGCAGGACTCAGTTCATCAGAATGTGGTGCAATAGGCAGTTTAGGAGATAGGAAGGTTATACCACCCACTTGACAACCTCATTATGGGCCCTGCCTGACTGGGACCCCAACACCGAACCGTGGCCCTCTCGGGCCCTCTCCGTGGTTTAGGGGCCCCCAGATTCGCTGAGAGACATGAGATGTCCACAGAGAGATCGCAAGGAGCGGGTTGATAATTTTGCCACATATTTATCTCTTGTCTACAAAATGAATGAATGAATTTATACCAACGTTATAAATGGAGCATTTGATGATACCTTATATCCTTTCCTGGGGGCTAGCGTCCCCAAATTTATAGTTTTAGTATACCTTAATTCCGTAGTAATTCCTTATTCACAAGTCATTCCATGTGCCCATTAATGGTGCAAGTACTTATGAATGATAAATAAAATACAAACCAAGATATATCAGCACTAACCTCTGCTGTCACACCAACTACTTCAGGTTATCTAACCCTGAAGTTCCAGGTCACCAATAGGGTCTAACATTGGCAAAATTTCAGTTAAATATTTCAGTCTTTTCACATCTAGTTTTAGTTTTAGTTAAATACCAGGGTAATACTTGGGTCTACTTTTATTTCAATTTTTCTTTTACACTTAACTAACTTAACTGACTGCCCACCGTTCTACTTTATGTCCCAAATGAGAAAAATATATGACCAAAAGCAAAATGAGGAAGAATGATTAAACGAATTGCTAAACTGTTAATGATTGGTATCTGTTTTTGACACCAACAACTCATTTTGTATTTCCAGTACAAATTAATGACAGCTTATCCTATTATTCCCTGACATGAACCAACCTCTATACAAGGATTACTAGTACATATGGAGGGGAGAGGGGACAGACTTCAACCATTAAATCTCTTAGCTACCTGTGGTAGATGTCAATGTTGTCATCGGTCTCCTTGGACATCAATCTGCAAAAACAAATTCAACACTCAGAATACGTACAGCAGGGTCCATTCACACACACCATCACGTCGTCTAGCCTGAGGAAAACTCTAATGTAAGGTTTGATTAAAAGACAGCAGGCATCCCAATTAATAGGTTTCAATAATAACAGTTTGGTGCATAATCAAACAATACTGCTACAAACGTGCGTTACGTCAATACACAAGATGCCATACATGTAACCTTCCCTATGTCTCACTAACAGAGGTACGAGATCACCCGTGTTCAAGGCTATCTTTAATAAAACATTTACAAAGATGCATTCCCTATAGTCTGTATCTTAGAGCTGAGATAGCTGCAGTAACGTTAGAGTAACAGTGCTTTGATCTACCAAGGCCTCTAATTACTCGTGCTTTCTCCACGTTAGGGCTAACATAGCAATTATCTTTCATGAATCATAACAGTTACTTACTTCTCCAGTTTGACGGATATACATGCCATGTTCTGGTCGGAACGTGAGACGTTCATTATTTCTTCGTCCGACATGATTTTAGCAAATCACCGTAACGAGTCTAGAAATGTGTTGTTTGTTGGACTCGAAGAATCAGAACCTCTCGATCGTATGTCTTCTTCTCCACTGTTTATTGGCGGCTCGGGTCCGTACATTTGAACACGCCACTTTTATCCCCGCCAGGCCTTCTCAGCCAATCACAAAGCGCTCCTCGTTGACATCGTCGAATCGAGACCCTGGGATTTGCAAAGGGGGCGTTGACAGGAGTACACGGACCAATGAATGAGGTTTCAATCCGGAAATATCCAACGTTGTATTTTATGTTATATTCATTATAGCGGTTTATTAAACACTTTCCATCTACAAAGTGACCATGTGAAAAACACGTAGTCGTGTACAGTGACGTTACATTTGTCACTATAAAACGTTGTGTGAAACTGCAACAATTACTATAATAGTAGAAAGAATAATAGAATAATAGAATAATAGATGAAAACTATGTCAAAACAAAGAACAATTCAAATGAACAAAAACTGCATTACTTGGGTCAACATTTGAAATAAAAATTGAAATATTTAATTAAAAAAATGGACATACAGTTTAAGTCTTCAACAACAGTTTGAGAGTTCCTCTCATGTCCAACACAAAGTCTGAACCTGGCTTATTTTATTGAGCAGTTTAGCTATTCCGTCTTTTTTTCTGTTCTTTTGGAGAAGAGGTGAGGTTGTTCCCCTCATCCCAGATATCGGGATTTACATTGGTCCTGTCATAGTATCATTATTTTGTCCTGAATTTCCTTTGCACGCCAATACAGATTGTTGCATGCGAGCCGGGATGAACAGGCTTTGACTTTCACATAGCCATGCACGGACACTAATGTGTGTGGCGTACTGACTCCGACTGTGTTGCTTCAACATTATGGATAACCACAAAAATCCCCCCATTCCTTGCATTATCAAAGTAAATAATCCACTGTCTAACATGAGATTATACTGGGAAACAGCAGATCGATACTGGGGCTCATGCAACAGTAAAAGGGGTGTAAACCAGGAGAATTGCAAATCCCAGTAGGGTCAGAAAATATATTTTCAATGGCATAAAAAAATACATTGATGGAATATAGACACTGCATTATTCTGCCACTTCCTACCAACACGGCTGGGTAGATGCCTGGATCAACAGAGACATTTCACAAACATTTTCATCTGTAATTCTTAGGTGTTCATCTTGGAAAAGGAATAATAACAATATTTTTTTTCATATTTGTTTATATGCCGCACAAAGGGCTGAATGCAAGACATTGATGCAATCAAAACCACATACTTTATGAATCCAATACAAGAGATTCGTTTTCATAAATCGGCATCCTGGCAAAGGAAAATAAAAATAAAATAAAAATAGAATGTTTGTTTAAGTTGTATGTTGTCATTATCGAAGTAAAAGGTTAGCGAATGAATGCGTGTATGTTTGTGTGTGTTTCAGAACATCGGAGCGGACTCCAGTGCTTTGACCCGGGCAGCGAACAGCAGAACGTTCTGGTTCACCTCGGCGCTGAGCTGGGCCTCAGACGCCCGTGGGTGTGTCTGGACAAACTCTGCAATGCTCTGGATACATTCTTTCTGTTAAAAGAAACACACACACTATACATATATGTGATGCACCTGTAACAGTCTCATAAAAAGAATGCTTAGAGAACCTCCCCAAATTCTGACCTGTAACATAGATTTATTTTGTTCCACTCATCATTCATTATTGGTTCTGGTGGGGTGCTAATTGAGGTCGCACATGAAAGGGAGTAAGCTGGACTAACCCTGACTAACCCCCTAACCCTGTCTACTGTAACTTCTGCTGTTCGTAAGTTGGCAAATAGGCAAATTAGTGTAGTAAGATCCGAATTTGAATGAATGTATTTAAGTAGGAGCTAACTGGCACTTACGCCTCTCTCATCACTCTCGCAAACGCACACAGTAAGGGGTACGAGGGAGGTAAGGTGTAGCAGAATGTAGAAAAAGCTTTTTTCATGGCTCACATGTGCACTTGTACTCCAGGGGCTTTACCTTAAAGTAGTCCACTCTGTCCTGTCCTGTGAGGCGTCTGAACAGCTCCGTGGCGACACTGATGCCAGTCAAGGTCATCAGGGTTTCTCTACTGCTATCACTCTGTGTTGACAGCCAGTTCAGGAAGGCCATCTGGAACAAGAGAAAGCAATTTCCACTATAACTTGAGTAAAGTCTGAAACAAACGGTTTTCTAGACCATTTGTCCCTGCTGGACCGAGGTCCTATATGTCTACACTACCATGATAAGAGTGAAAAGAAATTAGCCACTGAGCTTGTCCCCGTATATTGAGGATATGGAGGACCAGGCTTGAGCCAGCACTGCGGCGCTGGGAATTATATCATATAATGGCTAAACATAATATATTATGTCTAAACGTTATTTCAAGGGTAGTTTATTATTATTACAGAAGGTTGTCTTTGGTATTACCACATCTTAGTCGCAGTACACTATTCATTAAGGGTGTGAAGAGTTGAATCTTCAGAAAACCCTGAAACATGTAACGCCTCATAGACTTAATGAGACTTGACTAAATTAAACCAAAGGCGTGCCGTAGAGGAGTGGTATTGGTGAGTATATAACCATTCAATGCAATCTGATATGATTTTTATTTGTAATGAATAGGGCCCTCTGTGGAAGTATTTCTAGGTCGTAATGAGAGTGTCTAACAGACCTCTGGTGAGTAAACGTTACCTGCTGGATTAACTGAGGATTCGACATCCCGTCGGTGGTGTTCGCTGACCCCGACATAACTTGTTAATTTGTAGCCAACAAAACAAATTATTTACAGATTGAACGACGCTATTGATTGGGAATAATTATCTTTCACTGGGTTCTGTCTTTGGTCGGCGTTTAATGTTGTTTTCCTCCACTCCCTGTGCTTCCTGTTTACGTCTCGTTCCTCTTCCGCTGTCGGGTCCATTTATTCTGCCCTCATGTGGACGAAGTGGGAATTCGTAAAAGATTTATAGATTTATATTTTCTTTTATTTCTATTATCTTTTATTCCTTTATTTATTTATTTTTACACATTTGTCCGGTTCAGAGGACTCTTGCATACAATATATGCCTACATGTAGATCCGACACAATGCAGGTTGAAACCTCACAGATTATGTATTCATGTTATACAACATGTATATATGGAAAGATTGCATTTATTAAATAACAGGATGAAACAATATTTTGGTATAAATATAAGTTTATTTCCTAAAACAATGCTACTGCACGTTTTACAGCAAGGACAATAAAGGACCTGAATGAAAACAGCAGAGGATCAGCCACGTTCATTGTGGACCAAAGACAATATTTTGTATTGTATCATGGCACCTAAATGGTATTGAAATACATATTTCAACTAATGGTCTTTCCCACATTGCATCTCCCAGAACAAAAGACCCCTCTCCCAATAATCAGTATGATACAACTTGTTTCCTGGAGGAAAAAACAACATGAAACTAGCAGGGTTCGGGGTGGAGTCCTTAAAAGGTGTGTTCACTAGGTCAGCTGTCTGCTCTAGGTTTGGAGAAGGAGCCCAGCTGTTTGGTGTTGACGTCCCTCAGCTGCTCCAGCTGCCTCTGGGCCCGGCGGAACAGATACTCGATGTGCATGACGTCCTTCTTCTGGATCCGGGAGTTCTCCCTGAACTCGTCTCGGATGCGGGGGATGAAGCCTGGTTTGTCCCGTCCCGCCTGAAGGAACTGGCGATACAAGGCCAGAACCTGCTTCTGCATTTTACTGTGTCGGGACATGAGTGGTTCACTGTGGCTATCGGTCTCACGGCAGAACAAACTAAACACGTCGACGACCACACGATCACCTTGCCTTCCTATCAGAGAACAGAGACACAGTTAATGTTGCCACATCTACCCCATGAACCCTGAAGGACAAAAGCCTCGAGATGTGAAACATTAAGGCGATATTGTTATGTGGGTGATTTAAGAGTTGATTATAGTATATAGTATTATAATCTTAAGTGATCGTAAGGCCCACAAACTAAGCTCTTATACATGACATTAGGCGGTGGACGTCCAACGTGTGTGTTTTCATTCTTAGCTCGGGTGGGCCCACCAGTGGGATTAGCTAAATATACAACACGTTAATGTATAACTCAGCGCTGAACATAAAGTTACGTCGCTTTGGTCCACACAGTCACTTGGTCAAAAACTATACAGAAAAACATACATGAAATAGTGATTGCTTATTTTCGGCTTCGCAGCTGCAGTGAACGGTCCATCCGTTAAACAGATGAGTGTAGATCACTGTTGGTGGAGATCGCCTATTCAACAACTGGGTATCGTTACTAGCTTCATTCATGTGGAACTATAGACACATCAACAGGCATGACCTTACAGACCAAACGTTTTAACGGTGGGTCGGACTCACGATGATGCACTGTTGCACAACCATCACAAATTAGGTCCACTTCCGTTTACGCTGTAGGCAACTTTCTGACGGTATTTGAATGCACCACGACGACCCAGTCACGGTGCTCAGATACTCAGCAAGTGACGCACCGAGCTCATCTCAAACGTCTGGTTTTTGATATAGTATATTGACAAAATGTGTTCGTTTGGGGAAATTGATAAAATATTTATAATTTGTGTTTGTTTTTGGTAGAATGACCGTTTAGGTAATGGTGCTTTTATTTTGAAACTCCCAGGTTACTGTCCTTCCTTGTGAGCTGAAGATGTCCGGTGTCAACAAATCCCTCGGCCTGCTCACAGCGACCACTAAATGGGAAGCGACACTATTTGAATGAGGAAAAGGTCAGTCGTTTGCGGTGTAACGTTATCGCACATGTATGCAAAATATAACTTACTTGAGCGAACATGTTATTTTGTTTAAATTTAAAAGTTGTATTGGTGATGTTAACCAGGCTGTCATTCTAAGAAGGATTTGCCTCAACCTAGTTGACTAACATTTAAAGTTAACGTTCGCCTGACAACCGTAGACACTTTGGCAAAACGTCTTGCTAATGTAAGTGTTTATAGTTAATGTTCGATAGTCGATGTATTAGGATGTTCTGAAGTCACATTGTGTTGTTTGTGGTTGTGTACAGGTAAGCTTCCATTCCACAGCCATGGAGGTTGAGGATCAGATCAGAAGGATTATGGAAGGAGAGGGGTTAGAGTTCACAGAGTTAGATGTGCATCCTGATCAGGCCAAACCAGCGACGCTTAGAAAAACAGTCTCTTACATCGTCTGCGCTGTCATCCTAAACGACCAGGTACGAATGTTCTTACTCTTTGGTTTCCTAGGATTATCACAATGGCCGCTGAGGCACTATTATATCAGTGTTAGTACGCAATGGTTTTACTGTTGGCACGGTGTGTCTGTATTGGCATGTATTATTGTGTCTGTTAAAATCCTTGTGCGTGTGTTTGTGCTCGTTTAGGAGGAGGTGCTTATGGTGCAGGAGGCAAAGCAGGAGTGTTTTGGACAGTGGTACCTTCCTGCAGGTAGGATGGAGGAAGGGGAGGCCATGGAGGAGGCAATGCGGAGGGAGGTAAGAACCTGCCAAGGACAACTTCTACATATACTCACGTAAGAATATAAACCAATCACAAACTAGAATTTTACTTTTCTTGCAGGTGAAAGAGGAAGCAGGCATTGACTGTCAGCCAATCACTTTGCTGTTGATTCAGGAACAGGGACCACAATGGATCCGCTTCATTTTCCTGGCCAAGGTCACAGGTCAGAGGTCACTAGGGCACCACAAGCTTATTTTATGTCAAATCCACAATGGCCTAATCATAAGTCTAAGATTGTTTGCTCTGTTCAAATTTCACATCTGACCCCATATTCAACATTCGTTCATTCATTCGCAGATCGCACATTCATCCCGTGCATGCAGGCTTTGATTTCACAGTCCACCCAAGGCTGAATTAAAAGTACATGTTTTTGTTTTTTAACTCGT
The DNA here is from genome assembly GCA_027123545.1 of Trisopterus esmarkii. NCBI lineage: Eukaryota > Metazoa > Chordata > Actinopteri > Gadiformes > Gadidae > Trisopterus > Trisopterus esmarkii. Next base: position 21,067,811 of record JAOPJL010000141.1, on the reverse strand, counting down.
TAATGACAAACATTTAGAGAAGCATGTACTTTTAATTCAGCCTTAGGTGAAGGGGGTGAAATCAAAGCGTGCGTGCACGGGATGCATGTGCGTGCGCTCCGCGTATGCACTGGTTGCATGCGCGCTCCTGCGGCCGGGGATATCCGGCCGTGAATGAATGAACGGAATCTTTTCGAAAGATTTGGGGGTGGGGTGGGGGGCAACTTCACACAGGCGGGGCAGTATCCGGGACATTTCTGAACTTATACCTTATACATAATATTATATATTATGACGACCATTAAATACATTGAAGGACACTTGCGGCATGCTAATGCATTCATTTTGGGGGAATTCAGTTGAACTAACTAACTAACTAACTAACCCTAACTAACTTAATTTAACATAATGTAAGATGCCCACCTCCGTCGTGTAGGCTCCCCTCTTCTCTTCGGTCAAGACTCCAGACAGGAAAAGTCTGCTTGGATGGGTCCCAGTGTAAAAATGCACCCCATGCCGACGACTTTCATCAGTTTATGCTGCAATTTTGTCCCACCCAAGGACGCTTTGCGTCATACGGATACAAATCACTTTTGCTACACTTGTACCACCTAGATTTGTTGCAAAAGTGTCCGCAAGAAAAACAACAGCTGAGACTCTTAGGAGCAGATTCAAGCAGTTGTATCGATGGACTTGTGCTCAATGCTCATTGAACATAGCAATCTACATATATTATTTAATTTGTGAGGAAATATTTCACGTGTGCAACTTCTGATACATTAGTTCACGTTTATGAATGCACAAATTTTGTGCATGTTCTCAGATTATGAAACACGAGTGTGCATATATGTTTTGCACCAACTGCACTGAAATGATTGGATCAAAAGTTTCAAGTGCATGACTCTTTGAAGTTGTGATGCACAGGATAGGATTTAAACACCTGTAACAAGGACTCGTAGCTCCTATTTTGTGTTTACAATGGTAGAAAAATGATTTATGACTTCAAATTTACTGTTACACATTTGTCACTTTAGTGTAAGCATGCTAAAGACTATTGCTAAAATAATAACTTCAAAGTATCTTGTGTGACGGGGCGCATAGCTACCGTCACCGTAGCGATACGCGACCCACGACAAGAGACTGAGTGCAATTGTTGCCTGTGTGTTTGTCTTGGTTGTCTATGTATTCCGTTACCTTCATACTGTTTTAAAAACATTTATCAACCATGTCATTTATCAAACGCGCTACGGCAGTTTAATACAATCTTGCAAGTACCATCCATTACATTACAACCATTACAACTTTCTGTTTAATACCATTTACCATTACCGTCACCTGTTCTGTTGCAAAAACCACTCAAACAAGTATGTCGTTGTCAAATTCCAGGTCTGTTTATTTAGTTTAAAAGCTACATGTTAACACAGCGTAAATGTTGGTCTTACCAGCGTCTCGTCTAGTGTTTGTATTAGAGATTGTGTGCCGCGTCAATGGGGTTTAAATCGACATCATAACTTCCGGGTAAACCGGAAGTGACCCTGGGTTGTTGTAATTATTTTTATTGCTGTTTTCATACATTTTGGCTATGCCAAAATAGGAGCAATAGTACACGGTTTACCGTGTTTAAATGTTTCTAGCTTATAGAGGGGAGAATGGTAGCTGTTTAAAGCTGTTATGTAATTTAACTTGTAACACCCCTGTCTCACGGGTATATTGGTAACCGCCAATTAGTAGGGGGGGTTAGGCCTATTTAGGCTGACACTCGTCAGTTGTTCGGGAGAGCTGATGGTGGAAGGACGTATGTCTGATTATTGCTCTCATAAAGTGACTTGTTTAAAGGTCCGGTATGCTGAAGTTTTGACTTGTAATATTTTTGTGACTCTCAAGTCCATTTATTTTGTTTAGCCAACAGTATTTTCTTTTTGTTAATTTTTGTTTTATTTTTATTGCCTTATGGGCCTTAAATTGGGAAAAATAAAAAGATCCCATCATTTCCTATACTTCTCGTCTGCTCCTGAGTGATTTACACCTAGCTCAAGACGCTCCAACACATCTACCCATGACAGGCAGTAACATTAGGGCTAGAATCAAGCGAAAAGACTACAACCAGCCCCTCTTTTTGTTTCCGGACATGACATGAAGTCAGGACATTTAAGCTGCTAACAATGTTTCTGAGTTATTCCTATGTACATGCCTTTTCTCTGTTAAGAAGAGAGATGTCATGTATTGAGTTTGATTTACTCCCATTGCTACGGTCTGTTCTGTCCCAATGCTTTACCCGTCCTGCTGTATGTATGCATGCGCAGTACAATAAAGTGGGCAGTTTACTCCTAAAGAGTGGCCGTTTCTCGATTTGCGTTCTTGTCTGTACTTGTGTACTTACGTTCTCGTGAAACGTCTTCAGTTGTAGCCCAAGTACTGTTCCAATTCAAAGTAGTGTGTGTGTGTGTGTGTGTGTGTGTGTGTGTATTCTAATCTGTCATTTCTCCCTTGTTCGTAATTATTCTATCAATAGTCTACTCTCCAACTATATAGGCACGCAAATCTGTCCCATACATATAAAAAGTTGTGTGTATAGCTTATAGACACATGACACGCATATCTTTTAATTTATATTCATTATAAATATTTATAATATTACTATAATTTGTTTATATTGTTCATATATGCCTACATGAGGCCGTAGCTCAGTTAACAGAGCTGAGGTGGTGACGGCATCCAGTCCACTGCCGTTCCAATTGCAGGACCATACTCCCGTCCTCGGAAGTCTGTACTTGGAAGTCCGGACTTGCGAATATGGTAGAAAATAATGAGGGTAATCAGGCCCGTAGTTTAGAGCGTTGTGATTGGCCAAGGACCTGTTAGGGCGGGTCAGACAATGGGAAAATATAATGCGAAGTCTGGGAGAGTTCGCGAGTTCTTTGCAAACCAACTCAGGTGATGTTGTTACTCTGCGTAGTGACAATAAAGCCTTGATCATTCAACCCTAGTCCTTCTCGACTTCTCGTATTTTTGTTAGAGTATTATTGTGTGGGAATTATCCACAACACTAGTAGGCCTACGTCTTTGTAAGTATTCGGTGGGTTAAATTGTAAACACCGACATCTAAACTGAACCAATTTAAATTCATGCATGCATGGGCACAGAATGCAATCAGCTCTTCTCGTCTATATGTGAGAGGCTATGCAGACTGCTAAATACTTTTATTCCGGTGTGCCATGATGGATCTAGCTGAAGAGCGGATTAGGACAGATCAGGTGAGTGAATAAGTGGTGGAGAAATGACGTAGGCAGCTTCGAGAGGCAAACCTCAAGTTTTTTTCAACCACTAGTTGGCAACAGCACACACCAGGAATTTGTGCTTTAAAAAAATAAAAAAAACCGACGATGTAGGCTACTATTATACGATTGTCAGGAATACATTGTATACATCTGAATAATGTGCTTTTAATATTCATCCGGTTTGAACCGCTTTATCATGAGTGAATTTGAAAGCGGAAGTTTTTTTGAGTGCGGCACTTATCTTACGTAACTTTCCCTTTCACTGCGAAAGCAGCAGAAAACAACGGAGATGTTTCCACTTTAGCGCAATAGCCTTAGAAACATCCTAACACCGAATAAACCGTAACATCGGCCTAACTTATAAACCAAATGAAGGCCAGACGCTAAAAACAAGCTCACACGTCATTAATGCACATGTAACATGAGCTGTGTGTGCAAAGAAAAGAGACTAGCTTACAGCATGGGCAACAGCATGTCAATCATATCCCCAGAAAAACATCATGAAAACTAGATTCATGAACATCCATGCATTGCATAGGCGGCCCAATGTACAGATACTACATCTGCTGTCCGCATTACGTCCGGAATTGCGTCTATTTATAACTCCTGCATACGGGATGCTATTCTTCTTTCGACATGTGGACTTATACGTTTTGCACAGACCTGACTTTGATCCCAGGTGCGAAAAATGTCCTCTCTTATGGTCAGCCGATGGTCTGGAATAGATTTTAAAAAGTGGAAATCGTTGCATCAGCCCGTTTCAAAGTAAACCAAATCTGAAAGGATTTGGGAATGCGGAAATTAGCCGAGACAACCAAACGTAAGCAGGAATGTAAAGAGAAAAAAAATACAGAAAAAAAATGTGGCCAGTAGTGCCTCCTCCCATAGAGAGATCGGACTGCATGCATGGCTCGGCTGCAGCATGGAGGGTTCACAAGAACGACTTGCACAGGCAAAGGTTATCCAGACATCACTGAGTGAACATTTATTATGATTATCCAGAATAAATAAGCAATCAATGCTTTTTTGTTTGAATTATTTGACGAACAAGTCAAAATCTCAGAAGTAAAAAAATAAATTATCATAAATTACATCTTGATAGATATAGATGATGTTTTCATGGAAAACCATAAACAGTGTAACGATGGGTTTGACGAGTCGGTGTGAGGTATGTCAGTCGGAGCACGGATGGTTAAAACGGTCACAGCAGTCATCACATCACTGACACGAAACCAAACTGTAACATTAATTTAACAATACATCTTTGATCTAGTAACAGATCAAACATGAGCTCTGACAATCCTCCGCATGCGCTATAACGCCAGAACTCATCTCCCTTTTATGAAACTTAAAAGGCATGCTTTCATCTACATTACCATGTAGTCAAGTTTATATTTCTGATTGGGCACACACACACAATACATGTCATGAATGCAGTTTCTCGTTAAAGTGTCATAGAATACCGTGGGCATACATCGGTGGAACAATTTCAAAACCATGGATCTGGTAAAAAGCGATCCGAGCTCAGAACATATCTCCCCTCTGGACCTTACAAAGCGAGGAGAGTGGGCGAGTTGAGCAGGTCCCCTGATTCAGTCTTTCCCGCTCCGCCCTTAACGCCGTCCATCCCCTCCGGGAGGGCGTCCAGCTCGGGACAGGCGAACGTGAAGACGGACATGTAACTGTTACAGGTGGGCGTGGAGGTCACCACCGGCGTGCTCAGCGGCTCCAGGTCCCCGGACACCGACTTGTACAGCGTCTCCCAGTCGGACACGCCCAGCGAGCTGCTCAGGTCGATGTCGGGCACCGAGCGGCCCGTCTCCATGGGGGCCCCGTCGTCGTCCTCAAGGCCCGACACCAGCTCGTCCAGCAGCGCCCCGTCCTTCACCTCCAGGGACGGCTCTAGGTCGCAGCCGCTGATCTCCGCACTGGCGCACAGCAGGATGTCGGAGTCGCCGGAGATGGCGGCTGACGGGTCGCTGGGCGCGTCCATGCCATCCTGCAGGGAGACGCTGTCCTGGCTGCCCCCGTCCTCCTGAAGCTTGTCCTCGCCGCTCGGGCTGCCGGGGGGGAAGTCGGGGGGCCCCGTGCCGGCGGCAGCGGCGGCGGGGGCGGCATCCCGGAACATGATGTCCAGCTCCTCGGGCAGCTGACAAACAGGTTTGTGCGTGGAGAGGGCGCACTCCAGACGCTCCTTCTCCTTCAGCAGGTTGGCGATCTCCAGCTCCAGAGCGGCTCCCTCCTCCTCCAGTATGTCCGTCTCCTTCAGAGGAAAACAGAGACAGAAGGTGGACGGTCCAGAGAGGTGTTTATCAGCCAGGTTGAAGCGCACGGGAGGTAAGCGATGACCGCGGCTCAACCAACAGACCTTTGTTTACTTACAGCTTGCAGGGTGTCTGTGAGTTCCCGTCGCCTGTTGCGACACTTTGCTGCAGCCATTTTATTGCGCTCCCTTCGCACCCTCTTCTTCTCCTCATCCGCTGGAGAGAGCTGCCGGGGTTAGACAAAGTGTTCAGTTCAAACCTTGAGGGATAATGAAAGCTACATCTGTTCCCGATTCGCCCACCCGAAAAGGGTGTCAAAAACAATCTTTTCTGCATCACTCCTAAAAATAGAACATTGTTGCAGACTTGCTGTGCCCTGAATATAAATTGACTGCCATCCGAGGGGGGCATGCACTCAGCCTGCTGCAACACCTCGGATGGGAGCCATCATGCACTTGATACAGATGTGATTAACATTGCACATCTATCTATATATGTATAGGCCTATATATGCACATCACAGAGTGCAGCATGCCGAGCCTTGGTCTTGGCTGACCTGTTCTGCTTTCCCCTTCCTTGCAGAATTTTTCCCCTTGGTCCCGCCCACTTTGGATGCTGCTCGGGGAGAGCTCTGCACGCTATTGGCCGGCTTGCTGCTGAGATTCGCGCTGACGGATGTAATGATGGTCGGCTGGACCATCCACTGGAAATCTGGGGTAGTAGCGATTGCGGTGACTGTTGGAATAAAGGAGTCGGACTGCGTGTCCATGTCCTGGCAAAGCTCCTGAAAAAACACACATAAGACACTGAGATTGTATTCTAGGTGTAACTTAATTGACATTTATGTAATTATCTATTTATCTAAATCATAAACATGTTTCATTTCCGAGACACACACACGTGTAAGGAGTCCATGCGTGTATATAGCATCATATTGTTGTGTTAAACGGGCAGTGCACACAGGTTCTCCTCCTTGAAATATACCGGTCCAAAAATAGCTTTCTCCGGATCAATATTTGACTTTATCATTGTGTCTGACGTCAGCGCTGACGCAGAGTCGCTGTGGAGTCTCCTGAATGGATTTATTTTTCTCAATGAACTGCTGCATCGACACGCTCCCATTCGGTCCCAGGACGTCAGTCATAACAAGACTAGCATACGGTGATTATACACCCCCGTGTTCACCCATGACAGGCTACTCACAATGAATGTAAAGTAAAAACATACAAGCATCTACTGTAGGCCTAAATATAGTTTAAATACAAGCTCGTCTGGTCTGCATCCCGCCCACTACTTCCAATTAAGAGAAACAAACGTTGTGTACCAGCCATTATAAGCTATTGTTGGGATGCGTGTCGTCGATGTGACTGTCGCCTGACATGAAATCTTCAACGTAGATACTAAATGTATTAATACCTTCACATTGTCCTCCGGAGAGGACGCTGTCGACCTCGCGTCTTCACGGGTCTCCTCGCATTTCTTGAACGTGTTTATTCCGTCACTGGATTCTGTACTGCAGGCGGATGCTGTGTCCGTGTCAGGCGGCAAGCTGTTGACATACATGATGACTACAATGTCTTGATATTAAATGTCACCCTTTGTTTAATACAGAAAACTGCCCCTCCAGGTATATACCTGGCACATAGATGACTGAAACGCAAGCCCCTCCTTTTATACTCTGCTAGAATTTTATGAATGAACACAGACCGTACCATCCGTGGAGGGGAGCGAAACCGATTATCAGAAAAAAAAAGAAAAAAAAAAGTCAACCGCTGTTGTCGACGTATTATTTGATTGATCGAACATCTAACCCCCGTGTGGAATCATACGGATGTTCTTGTTGACGTCGCTCCTATTGTCTGTTAAATTTCACCCTGTCACAACACATCCAGTGGATCGGCGATGCAATGTGCCCGGAGGAATATGCACCGTCCATGATACACTGCCAGGGCAGCTTGAGACAAAAGATGATACAGTGATCCGTACATAAAGGCCTGTCCCCTTAAACCATACCGTGGGTCGTGGAACTATTCAATTAACAGCTTGTTGCGATGTATGTATGTCCTTAGTTTGGACCTACTAATATTGCATAGCCTAAGCATACGTTATTCGATTATCTCACTGGTCCATGTTATTTTACAAAACAATTTCATAAAGCTGACGATTAAAAGATAATGAACAATAAACGATGCAACTATAGGCTACCACATGTTTATGGATGTGTTTAGAGCCCCAACAACCCTTCTGGAAGTGAGCGACGCCCACAGAGCACGTCTGGGGTGTTTACCTTCACCGCACTCATGTGATCACATGGACCCAAAGGTGTTCTTCATCATCATTTACCTGACATAATATATTTGGATTACATATTCACCTGCTGCCTAGCACAAAAGACGCTGCAAAACAATTCAAAGTCATTGTTTGTCTTTGATGAATTGAGGTATTTTCCAACACAAAGAAATAGGATACAATAGTAACAGCAAATAGTAAGATGTCATGCACATCGAGTGGGAAATAATTTGTAATGTAAACCTGAGCAATATTACCTTGGATAGTGTTCAACAGATCCTGTTAGGATGACTTTGACAATAATCTCCTTTGATATAAAATTTGTTATTCTTTAAAAACATTGTGTCAGTTATGCTTCCAAATTAGTCTGATAGAGAGAAACATACAATTCATCTTATTAAATCAAATAAATAGCCTAGAATTGATCCAGGTTTGTACTGCAATACTAAAAACAAAAATCACAGTTTTCTACGTCCATAAAGCTCCCACGCCTTGTACATTCTTCTGAGTCGTCCTAGGTTGGGTCTCCGTGTTTCCTGCATGGATCAAACAGAACCAAAGACCAAATCTCAATATTCCACATGTTCGTGATTCCCCAGACCAAAGTGCCTGTATATCATATGGGAGGCAAACACAAATCAGTCTTTTCCAAGCACATATCTACACACAAAGTCCCACCTTCTCGTCGCCGTCCAGGAACAGGGTGTCCACCAGTGGCGCGATGGACGGACGGCCGTGGGCACATTGGAAGGGCAGTTGGCAGGAGGACAGGGATCCCACCAGGCTGTGGCACTCGTCCAGACTCAGGACGTCGTTGAATTTGATGGCTCCTGGTCCACGAACCAGAAGACACATTTACACTTAGGGCATTTAGCAGACAGCAACTTACAATAAGTACAACTGTCAGAAGAAAGAGAAACAATATGTCGCTCTCGGTACAGTAAATATGTACATAAAACCGAGTGCCAAGCACTAAAGATTGTTAGGTGAACTTTTTCCCCGTATACAACAAAGATAGCTAGGATAAGACGCTACACAATGCTAATTACTATTCTGAAGTGCAAGGACGTACTACATACAATAAGTGTGGAAGAGGGGCGTGGTGGTAAGGGGGGGGAGGCTATGCAGAGTCTCTGTGAATATTGAACACGTGAGTCTTGAGTCTGTTGCGGAAGCTGGTGAGCGACTGCAGTTCTGAAGACACAACCCATTCCACTCGTTAAAGTTCTTACGCTCTGAATACAAAAGGAGGGCTATCGCTGACCAGGACCTGGTGGTAATAGTGAGGAGAGGAACAGGCCTACCGTGACATGCCAGGGAAGCCAGGACCCTCAGCACTGTGAGAGGCAGAGTTCCTCGCATGCTGCCTGTGGAGCAGAATATCTGGGCCAAAAAATAAAAGTGAGGACAATTCTCAATATGACACCGTTTTGGCTTTTAAGACATTTCCTGGCTGGATCAAGATGGGACAGGGTAGACGTGGAAAGTGTAAAAGAGCGTACCTCGAGCTGTTCTCTGAGATATTCCTGATGGGAGCGAGGGAGGAGAGGACAGAGTCAGTTTTTTCAAGATTCAAGATTCAAGATGGTTTTATTGTCATATGCGCAACAATTACAGAGCAGTCGCTGG